>JAJLYQ010000003.1:1215000-1624520 GCA_022984935.1 Hypoxylon sp. NC1633 | reverse complement strand
ATAAAAGATATATATTTTAACTTTAAAATAAGGTTTAAGGAATGTTAAATATTATTTAAAACGCGTTTTATTTTTAATTATTTAACGAAATAATTAATGATTTTAATACTATTATTATTTAATATAACTTCCTTTATATAAATATAAAAAAAACTTTAAATATATTCTTTTTATTTAAACTTAAAAATAAAAATATAAAGTTTTAAATAAACTTAATTTTAATTTATAACTTTTATTACTTTTAAGTAATATTATTTTTAATTATATTTAATATATTTATAACGAGGTTAATATAAATGGTTAAATTATTAATTATATTATTTATACCTTTAAAATAATATGAAAGGTGGTAGTTTTTATTTTATTTAATATAATATATTTTTATTTTTTATAAGTAATATAATATTTATTTAACACTTAATAAATTATTATAATATAACGTTATATAAAATAAAAGAAATAAAAAATAATAAACCATTTAAATACTTAAAATGTTAATTAAATAATAAATATAATTTAAGTATTTTATTTAAAATATTTAATAGTTTTCCGGTTATAAAAAATAACACCATTTAATTTTTTAAAAAACATTTAAATATTATATATAAAAAGGGGTTAAAACTTTATTTTAAACTAAATTTAATTAAAATTAATTAATAAATAACTTTAATGAAATTTATTTAATTAAAATTAATTAATAAATAATTTATATTAAGTTTTGATTAAAGCTTATTAAAAAATAAAGCTTAAAATGTAAAACTTTTAAAAAAATATAAAAAAATTAACAAGAAATTAATATATTTTATATTTTAAAACACTTATATTATATATAAAATTAAAATAAATAATAATAAATTATTTATTATTTTATACATTATATTTATTAATATTATATAATATAATTATTATAATAAATAATTAAGAAAGTTAATAAATTTATAAATAAAATAATTTTATAAAAGTTAACTTATAAAAATAATTTAATAGTTTATTTTAGTAAAACATTAAAAAATTAAATTTTTAATGGATGGTTTTATAAAAATAAGCTTATAAAAGTAAACTTAAAAAAAAATTTATAAAAAAAAGCTTTTTAAACGATAAATTAATAAGGATATAATAAGTTAATTACTTTTTTTAATATATTACTTTATAAGTTAATTAATAACCTTAATAAAATTTATATATTAAATGTAGTTTAATTTTAAATTTAGTTTTCATTTAATTTAATATGTATTTTAAGTTTTTTAAAGTTTAATTTTTGATATATTTTAAAAGTAATATTTATTTTAATATATTAAAGTTTAACCTTTAATATTTTTTTAAATTAATACTTATTTTTAATAATTAAAAAAGTGTTATTTTCTTTTTTATTAATTAAATATTTTTCGAAAAGAAAAGGTTATTTTTAAAATAAAATTTTCCATTAAAATTTAATATATTTAATTTTGTTTTTAAATTACGTTATTATTTAATAATTAAAACTTTAATAATATAAAAAACATAAATTTATAATAAATATTTAAATTTAACGTTTTTATTATATATAAATATTAACGTTTTTTTTTTATTTAAAGGGATTAAATTCTTTCCTTTTTTTTTTATAATTAATAAAAACTGTTATTAATTTTAATATCCTTATTAATAATATATTATTTTATAATATGTTTTTTTTATTTTTATTAAAAACTTAAGTACCTTTAAAAAATAAATTTATTACTTAAAAAATAGCTTTATAAAATAATAAAAATAATTAAAAATACTTATATTTAAGTTATTTATATTTATATATAAATATATTAAAAGTTAATAATAAATAATATTTATTTTAATACTTTAATTAGTTATATTATTAATTTAATTTATTTAATTATAAGTGTATTTGTTATTTATTAATAACTTTTACCTTTTTTAATAATTTATAAAATTTCTTTTATATAAGTTTTTTTAAGGGAAATTATTTTTTTTATATTAAATTATTCCCGGCGTTTATTAATTTTTATACGTTAAAAATCTATTATTTTAACTACTTAAATAATAAATTAAGTAATTTATTAAATAAAAGGATAAAAATCTTTAATATTAAAAGTAAAAGTAAAAATAAAGGTAAAAAAAAGGAGGTAATAAAAATGGTAAAAAAAAAAAAAAAAAAAAAGTAATTAAGCTTTAGTTTTATTTTTAAAACTTAAACTTAAGTTAAAGTTAAAGCTTAAACTATTTAAAAAACTTTTATTACATTTAAAGTAAATATAATAAATAAAGTTATTATTAAAACCGGGGAAATAAAAAAATGGGTTAAATTTAATAAAAAATAAATTATAGGTTTTAATAAATTAAAGTAATTATAACTAAAATTTTAAAATGAATTAAAATATTTATTTATTGTTAAAATTCAAAATATTTATCTTTTTTTTATTTTAATAAAAAGCACTTTTATATTATGTTTTTTTTTAGTTTTTTAATAACGTATATTATGTTTTTTTTAGTTTTTTAATAACGTATATTACGTTATTAATTTAAATTAATTTATTTTAATATAATTACGTTATTATTAATTATAATTTTAAATACTTATAATTTATAATATATATAATACCTTTATAATATAACTTTTATTAAATTACTTTAATATTTATTAATTAATAATTAAATAAATAAATATGTTCCTTTTTATTACCATTTTATTTAACTTATTTAATAAATTTTTTAAAGAAAACTTATAGTATTTTAACCTTACTTTTATAATAATACATTTAAAATATATAAAATATAATAAGCTTATATTATTAGCTTTTATTTTAAAATATGTTTTTAATATAATAAAATTAAATTAAAGGTTAAACTTATCGTTAAAATGATAATTAAATAATTAACTTATAGTTATAATAAAATTATAATTATAATAATTATATAATTTAAATTTTATATTTAATATTACTTATATAATGTTATAATAAATAAAATTATTAATAATTTCTTTTTTAAAAAATATAATAATATTTTTTATAAAAAAACTTATAATTTTATTAAAAGCTTTATTACTTATAAATAAGCTTTTAATTATTAATTAATTAAAAATTTTAATTATATATTTATTAAAGTTAAAATTAAAGTTAAAAAAACTTATTATATTAATATTATAAATTAATAACATTTAAAATTCATTTAATTTAATTATAATTATAATATATAAGTTTTTATTATACTTTTAAAACTTATTATTAAAAATTAAAAGTATATTAATTATTTAATTTTCTCGTAACTTTTTAATAATATTAAATGAATTTAACGTTAAACCGTTTTTAATTAATTAACTACAATTAATCTTTTTAAAAGGTAGTAAAAAAAATTACTTTTTTTTATTAATTATAACGTATAAAAGGTCCTTTTAAGTAATTTTAAAATTTAATGTTATAATTTTTTTATTTAAGTAAATTTCGTAACCCTTTTATTTAAGTTATTTATATATTTAATAATTAATATAACTTTTAATTTTATTTTAACTTTAAATTAACTTAATAAAAACTTTTAAAGCATTAAAAAATAAGCGTAATTTTTTTAATTAATTAAGTAAATTTTACACTTATAATAAAGTAATTTATAAATACCTTTAAAAATTATTTATTAATTATAAAAACCTCGCTTTTTTTTTTTATTAAAGTGGTAATTTTTTTAATATTAAAGTTTATTTTTAAAAAGCTTTTAAAATGTTATATAAATATATCTTATTAATTAATATACATTTATATTTTTAATTATATATTATAATAATTTATTAAATCTTTTTTTATTAATTTTTATATATTAATAAAACTTTTATATAATAATTACTTTAATTATAAACCTTTTTTTTTTATTTTTTATTCTTTTAATATATAATATAATATTTATTAAATTTAAATATTTTATTAAGCTATAAAGAAAGTTAATAAATTAAATAATTATATTAAATATTATAAATTATAAAAAACTTAAACTTATTAAAAAAAGTGTTATTTATTATTAATGTATATAAGTTTATATATATTTATAATTACATTTTAAATAAAAAACTTCTAAATAAAAAGGTTTAAATAATGTAAATAAAAGAGTTATATAAAAAATTAAAGTTTTAACGTATAATTAAAATTTTTAAACTTAATAAACGTTATTAATTATAACGGTAATTATGTAAATAATATATTACTTTTACATTTTTTTAAATCTTTTTATTAATTCCTTTATTTTTATTATTATTATTATTATTATTATTATTATTAGTATTCATTTTTTTATATAAGTATTAATTTTTATAACTTTTAATAATAAAATTATTATTTTTTATTTTTTAAAGGTAAACTTAATAAGTCCGCCATTTTTACCATTTATATTATATTTTTATTAAATTTAATAAGTTTATTATTTAAAAGTTTTTTAACTTTTTTATTAAAAAGGTTTAAAGTAATAATTAAAGGTTTAATTATTATACGTTAAATTACTTGTTTTTAAGTTTTATTATTAATATATATTTTATATATATATTTTATAACTTTAAAATTAATTAAAATAATAAAATATTTACCCTTTTAATTAATGGTAAAAAATTACTTTAAAATGTTATAAATAAAAGTATAATAAAACCTTAATATTAATAAACATTTAAATATAATAAAAACATTTTAAGTTAAATTTTTATTATTTTTTACGTTAATAATAAAGGAATTATTAATATATTTTAAAGTTAAATTTATAGCCTTTTAATTTTTACTAGTAATTATATATTAAATAAAATTTAATTAAAAAATATTAATTATTAACTTTAATTTTATAACATTTAAATAAAAGAGTTAAATAAAATATAATATTTTAAGTTTATAATTATTTAATTTATTATTAAAAAATAATAAAAGTAATTAAAAGATAATTTATTATAATATATTATAATTACTTAATTTAATTATATTTATTAAAATAAACAAGTAATTTAATAATATTATATAATAACATTAATTTCGAAATTTTATATTAAAATAACCTTATAATTAATTTATATATACGTTATTTTAAGCCTTAAAATTAAAAAACTTAATATAAAAAACGGTCAGTTTTTTTTTAAAAATATTAAAATTAACGCCTTTTAATACCGTTATTAATTAAGTTAAGTTTATATTTTTTTTTAATAAAAGGCCGTTATTAATTAAATTTTATATTAAAAAAACGATTATACGAATATTAAAAGCATTTTATAATAAAAGTAAAGCTTAATAATATTTAACGTAAAAGTTATTAATATAATAATTATAATTAAAAAACTTTACATTTTTTTTTATTAATAAATTTTAAAATATATAAAAAATTAATTAAATAAAATTAAGCTTAATATAAAAAAACGTTAAAACTAAAAATATTTATTATTTTTAATCGTAAATATTACCGGCTTTAAAATTATTTATTATAATTAATTTAATAAAAAAAATTATTTTTTAATTCTTATAAATAAAAGTTAATCGGTTTATATAATGTTTATATTTTAATATATTTTAAAATAAAACGTTATAAATTTAATATACCTTTAATAATTCACCTTTATTTTTAAAAATAATTAACGTTTATAAAATGTAATTAATAATATTTTTAAATTAAATAATATATAAAAAAGGATAAGTTTTTTAAAAACTTAAAATATTTAAAATAAATTATATAAAATTAATTAATAAATATTTAATAATATTAAACTTATAAAGTAATTAATAAGTAAAATAAAAAATAATTTAACTTTTTTAAAAAGGTATTATTAAATATTATTAACTTTAAAAAAAGAACCTTTTATATTAAAATTAATTATAATTAAACAGTTTATTAAGTTTATATAATGTTTTTTTAACTGAAAGCTAAATTTTAAATGTAATTTATAAAATTAAAGTTGTTATATATAAAAACGGCGTTTAAATTATAAGTAACGCGTTTAAAATTAATTTAAGTTATTTAATTAGTTTAATATTTTAATAAGATTTATATTTATATTTATAATTATTTAATTAACTATATTTTTTAATATATATAATATCTTTTTATAATTAATATTTACATTAAAAATAATTATCGTTTTTATTATTTAATAAAGTATATTATTATTATAAAAATATAAACTTATAATAATAAATAAAAACATGTTTTTTTTAAATAAAAAAACATTTAATGTTATAAAAGTAATTAAATATAATTATAACTTAAATAATTTAATTACGTTATAATTAATTTATTAATTTATAAAGAATGCGGTAAAAAAGTGTTAAAAGTCGGTACTTTAATTTATAACTAGTTTTTAAAATTTATAAAAACGCTGTTTAATTAAATAATAAAGTATATATTTTTTATAATATATTCGTTTTTATTAAATAAATTAAACTTAATTAAATTAAATAACTTAAAAGTTATTTTAACTTATAAATTAATAAACTTTTTATAAATAATTAATATTAACTTTTAATTAATATTAACATTTTTATTATTAAATTATATTATTAAGTTATTTTTATATAAAGCTTTTTATAATATAAAATCTTTTAATATATTAAATAATAAAAGTAGCCTTTTTTTTATTATATAATTTTATTTATTATATTTTAAAATTTAATTTTTAAAAAATAAATTAATGTTATAATTTTAACGTTATTTTTTATATTAAAGTTTTAAAATGTCGGTAATAATTTATAATAATTTTAAATAAAATTTAATAACTTTTTATTACTTTTTATATATTAATATAATAAAAGTAACATTAAAATTAAAAAGTTTAAATATAAAAAGTGGTAATAATATTTTAAAATAATATATTATAATTAAAAAAGGAAGCTTAAAATAAAAAAATTAATAAGGTGGAAAATAAAAGTTAAAAATTTATAATTATATATTATAATATTAAATTAACGTTTAAAAAATTAAAAAAAATTAACAAGTAATTAAAAGTATAATAAACTTTATATATACATTTTTAATTATATATTAATTATATGGTTTATAATATAATTAATCGATATTTTAACGTAATAATAAATAAAAGGAATTTCGTTTTAAATTTTTAAATTATAACTTTATAATGTTTTTTAAAAGAAATTAAAACGATTTAATTAATTAAATATAAATGTAATTAAAAAAGTATAAACATTAATAAAGCTTATAATTTAAGTTTATTAAAATAAATATAAAACGTATAAAATAAATATAAAAAACAATTAATTAAACCGTTATATATTTAATTTTTAAAAAGGGTTATTATTTTAATTTATTTTAATTTTAATTAAGTTTAATATATTTAAAACTTTTTAATTTATTTTAAGTTTAATAAATTTCTTATTTAAAGAATTTTTATTAGTTTTATTATAATTTTATTATAACTTTATTATAATTAATCATGTAATTAAATCAGCTATTAATTATGTAATCGCATCAAGTGATCAATGATAAAGGAACCATAATTATTCATTAATTATAACTCGCTCAGAAAGCACCAGCCCCCTCCGTAGGCCGTAAGGTTTTTGCGAGGCGCGCGCCAGCGCGCCGAGCAAAAACGCGGAGGCCAAGGAGGCAAGTACAATAAGTAATCAACTTCAAGCCCCTTAAAAGTCGGGTTCTTGTGGTGCCCACCGGGTGCCCTCCTGTTTGAGCAACACTAACCGCGCTGTATGTATGTGGCTAAATGCGCTGTATTTAACCTTTTATGGTAAAGTGTTAAACACTACCAAACCTTATTTCGTAGCTAACTGTATTGCCATGTACCCCCTCAATTCATCAAGCAACGTATATATATTCAACCGCTTGTGAAACCTTCAATTCTTGACCGCTTTAGATCCCATCTATATCATTCAATTGGTCTCGTCTCGAGCATTCGATTGATATAAGTCTCTTCCTGATACGACTTGATTTGATGGGTGCATTTAAGATTGAATTGTAATACCTACCTTGAATATGTTGGTTTCAAACCACAGGTTACTGGTCATGTGACACTCACTGGCTAGCAGTACATAATGCTCGAGATACCTTTCTTAATCAATCAGTCAAACCATATGATAGAAGTAAGTAAAAGAAAATGATCGATTCCTCTCATTCTAAGGAATTTAACGGTATATTTCATTGGCTTGTACGATATGATTTAGCTGATGCATCGAAGGTTGAAGTATAGCAGCCATGTACTGCCTTGGACAGGTCATGTGATATCCCTTAGCAAAGATAAATGCTAGAACGAAAGACTCCTTATATTTTGCTTCATGCAGCTATCAAATCGTATCGTACAAGCATGTAATTGGTATCAATTAATTGCCTGAAACGAGAGCAATTGAATGATGCTGATGCGACAACATCTTGATGAGATTTGAAGCTTTTGTAAAGTGTTGAAGGTGTGATAGTAGCTTGATGGACTGTGGTATTATGACTTGGTACTTGGTGATACACCTGGCTTTGCAGTAAGGTTTGGTACCTTTCCATAAATGGTAAGATACAGCGCATTTAGCCACATACACACAGCGCGGTTAGTGTTGCTCCTGTATTTCTACTTACATTATTCCAATATATTATATGGAGTTTTCTGTACATACTAGTACAGTGAGAGCCAAGATTTGACGTAAGCGCTAGTCCTAAATCGAATTATCCCATGTACAGATTTAACTTTAATACCCCCGAATGCTGTACATATGACATGTAAATCCAATTCATCAATCTCTATGAACGATGGGTTCCTTCATTACCAGACCGTCAGTCTATCGCGCAATTCTAGAATGGATGCCACCGTCCATATTAGCGAGACGGAGAACCCTAGATTAAGCATCCCTAGGCCGTTCTTAGGTCTTCTTTCCTCAGTACATAGCATGTACATACATACATACATACATACATACATAAAATCCTCCAGCCCGTCCCCTCGACTCGCGTTCGCTTGGAATAGTATGTAGAACTTCTTGTTTCCCAGATTGAACGACATCACTGCGTCACCGGACGATGATGTTTCTTTTTGACGTCTAAGATCACTTGCAGACAGATAGGGTACCGTACGGTCTTGGACCCTTGGTTTCTTGGAGGGGGAGTATTGGCAAACGAGGTGCAGGACTGTCTCACAGGCTTATATATTGGATATCGATATTACAGGTATATATTGCCTATCCTTTACAACTTCAGTCGCACTTCCCGTCTCGTCGTCTCGTCTTAATAGACGTTAATTAACGGTGATCTTACATACCCTACCCAACCAGCTCAACTTGTTGAGAAACCTGATAAGACATGGTCCCTAACCAAACCTATAGTAGCCTTCTACATAAGGCCATTAGCTCGCTTGTGCGTCCGCGCACCATCTTGACTAGGTCCCGTGTGCGGTTACTTAAGTGTGCGTGTGGAGTGCATGAGACACATGCTACCTCGACTGGCCGGACCGTCGACGCTGCAGATCACACGCTATCACTGCTGATGAAGCAATCTTCCGCGAAGGTACAGACGCAACGACATATTCTAGCAGAAGCGACCCCTCAAGACACGAAAACGCACCCGGTGATTTCTTCGGCAAAGAGGGCGGAGAAGATTGCCTGCGTACTCCTTCCCAGGCGCCTATCGAAAAGGAGAAACATTTGTCGGCTTCGCCAATTTAAACATGCAAAAGTTGTTGGTGCGACTTCGACGGTACAGTCGTTGCGCTCAAGAGGCCGAAGAGAAAGACAAGAACGACAAGCAGCAACCCAACCGGACCATCGATTACATTTTGAAGGGCAGGGTTTACATCGAAGAACTCCCGCCGGATATTGAACCTATCCGGTGGTTACTAGAAAAGTACAGCGGCATCCGCGCGAAGGACATTGACGACCACATTCACCAGATTGTACGTGCCAGACTCGTTAATGACAGGCTCCCCCCCCACATACACACCCCATATATCAGGATGAACATCGTTAACTGTTCAATTAGCGAGATCGTCTGTGGGAGATTCATCCCTATGTCTGCGTTGGCCATTTCCGTTTCCTGTCTCTTAAGTTCACGTCAGATCTGCGATACCAGGTCGCCCTGAACCGACTACTCGCACCGAGCTCCAAGACTTCTTTCCTAGACGTCGGTTGCTGCATAGGACAGGTGCTACGACAACTCGCATACGATGGCGTCGACTCTTCGAAACTGTACGGCACCGACCTGGAGCCTCGATTCTTTGAAACTGGCTTCGACCTGTTTCGGGACCGAGGTAAGTTTAAAGCGACGTTAGTAGCCGGCGACATGCTCAGCGAAGAAGGCGACAAGAAACTAGACGTGCTCGATGGAAAGATGAGCATCATCCACTCGACTAGCTTTTTCCACCTCTTTACGTGGGAGGAACAGATCCGGGCCGCTCGGCGTATGGTCAGGCTCTTCGATCCGAACGATCCAGACGCTATGATCTTCGGGCGCCAGGTCGGGACGACAACACCTGGCAATAGAGACGGTACTAGTGGGCCTAAGAGATACCTCCACAACGCCGAAAGTTGGCAAGAGCTGTGGGATGAGGTCGGTATGCTGACGGGGACCTCATGGCGGACAGAGGTGAATGAGATAAAGGAAACCAGTACGTATTCTAACAACATGAATACACCACTTCGGCGCATCCAATTTTGCGTTTTTCGCGCATGATAGCATATGGATACCTACTTGCATTCTATTTGATGGGTTAGAGGCCTTATATGCGTGTTGATGCGGGTCTTGGACAAGTGTTTGCATGTGGAGCATGGTGCGAAGTCAAGGTTGCAAGAATAGTTGCATTTCTAGGGGCGCTTCAGGATCTGTTTAAGAGAGTCAAATTGACTATAGAGGACATTTAATGGCAATAGATATGCGGCAACAGTGCGATCGGTGCGATGAATCTATCACCGTCATTCATAAGTTGGGTTCTCGGGCTCTATACGAAGTTTCAGTGACGAATGAAGTTATGAATTAAGAATCGGACAGGATCACGACAGGATCACGACAGGATCACGAAAAAATCATGGCAGAACTATGGTAGCTTCGCAATAGCTCTTCGGAAAGAATACCGACAAAAAGAAAAGGATGTTGAAAAGGGGCTTTGATGGCTGCCCCATCCCCAAATAACCCTGGAATCCGAGCCCCAGATCGTACCCGCACCCTCCGATAGGGGTCCCTGGATTGGCGGGTTTGTCAAGCTGCTGTCTTCGTAACAGCTCGTCGGCGTTTGAGACAGTTGCTTCATGGATGGCAAATCCACTCCACATTATAAAACCTTGAGGTAGTACTAATACACTACCTACCTACCAGGTAATCTTCCCTCATCAACGTTACCAAACGTTACCATTCGGAAGCTAGATCTAGAACCGCCAGGAATATCGGGGCCGTGCCTGTCAATATGCTGAGAACCCGATACCCAGTAGGCACATACATACGTGGACAACAGTGTAGGTGTGGTAAATGATTCTCGCTGTCCAGAATTGAAGGATGACGAACATAAAGTATGGAAGGGGCATCGAGGTTATTCGCAAAGATGTTATGCTACAATAATATTAAAATGCTCCTGGAGGCTTTAGAACTATGCCGAACACCGTCGCAATGCCAATACGAAGCAATACAATGCCACCATCACCATATCCGCTTGGCTACCATCTCGTACCTCACCACCTTCGAAAGCCCGTCGTCGTTTTTCTCTTTGAGCCTCTCCTCGGTCTTTCGTTCCCGCTCACGCATCTTCTTCAGCCCTTCCTTGTCGTCGTCATAGAGCCATTTCCGACGATCGTCTCCAATTTCGACGGCACCCCACGAGCCAATGCGCTTCCCCGCCTGTGAATAGTTCTCGCGTTCGGTCTTACCGGTTGCAACTGCGTGTTCTTGACATTTCATGGCGGCATATCGTTCCCTGGACCAGTGTAGTAGAGCCATACCCAGAAGGAGCTTCACGATAAGAAGCACAACCCAGGCCAGAAAGAAGAACACAATCATGGTAAGCAGAGCAATGGCATCATCTGAGGAGAAAGCCCAGAATGGGCGGACGTGGGGCGATCCGTATGGATAACCGTATACGGCCCGGCCCAGAGCATTTCTAAGCAGTGTATCGAGGTGCTCCAGCGCCGCGATCATGGCAGGTGAGGATGGAGTTGAAGATTCTACCGAAAGCTCGGTTGTCGAGGTTGGAAGTGGAGGGCTGAGGTGCGTGGCAAGAAACATGTGGTAAACTTGTACCGAAGCTCGAATGAAGAGGCATGATAGTGGTAGAAGTGGCAATCCCAAACGCCGCGTCAGGGAGGGTGCGGCAAATGCCTGTATAATTGCATACCGTGAGATATTGCCTCGGAAAAGACGAATATGATTAAGTGGACTTACGTTAGTATAGTAATCCTTACATAGAATATCAAGCATCCGACTGTAGAGGGTAGGTTTGACATTGTTGAATTTGTTAATGTAGGCATGCTTAATCCAGTCGACGGCCATCTCGATACCTATGACGACGAGGAATGGCGAGAGGACCTCCCCGGAGAGGAGCCACGAAGGTAACACTGTGAAGCTGTTTGGCAGACTCGAGCTGGTATGGACTGGGCCGGGTTTCATCGTAGCACCGTCCATTTCACTCCCGGCCCCCGGCACGGAGAGCCCTCCCACCTCCACAACGTTTCTCATACCGATGATCAACAGAATTATCCACAGCTGGAAGCGCTCGACCACGTCCGAGCATGTGAGCTGAAATAAATTCTCCTTCTCGATCCTCTTAAACACGCTCCCCTTAATTTCAACGAACTGGTTCGAGATGAGGAGAGTGAGCAAAGAGTTCGAGTAAGAGTTTACAGCCACGTTCAACGTGATAACCTGGTAGAACAAGCACATGGTGTGTACGACGTTATATATCAACGACAGGATAAACATGCCGAAAGGCAAGAGAATCTTGGACCTCCCCGAGCTGTTCCTAGAAAGGGTCTCGGCACTGAAGAGGCACTCCAATATGTCCTGACCAAGAGCTGAGAGGAGTCGATCGCCGACCTCAAGGATATTGTAGATGACGTACAGTTTCATCGAGGACTGAGCCCGAATAAAATGATACATTCGGCTGGCGTCCAAGTTCATGAGCGCTAACGAGCTGCAAATGAGGACGAAGCCTTGTAGCAGATCGGCCTTGTGGTAAGACGTTAGGTTGGAGGGCATCGACTTCGTCCTACGATGACGAAAACCTCCGGGCTTGGGCATGGGATGCTTTGGCGGGTGTAACACGCCGTTGCCATTCAACCGAGACGTCTCCAGAGTAGACATTCCTATTGTCTCGGACGAGGTACGTTGCCGTGCAGTTCCATTATGCTGGACACTGGAGCCAGTTTCCCTCGCTCGACTCTGGCTCCTCTCAGACTCGCTGGCCGCCTGGCTGCTGTCGGACCGGTTGCGAGAGAGCGCTCGCCCCCTTCTACCTCTTTGCCACAGTCGCCAGGTACCTTGCCAGACATAACCGACGACCCACTTAGCTTCCTTCCATACCACGTATGCCCACCACTTGATAAGCACGCCCAGAGCAATTAAAAACCTCATAGGTAGAATGGTGAAGGTATAGAGCCACGCATCGAAACATGCTAGAGTCCCAAAGGCCAGGACTTGTTCGAGGTACGCTGGTAGGTAAAGCGCATTTAATAGCCGCTCGAACTTGACTGCGCTGGATTCATATGGCGCGTCGGCGGACTGGGATTGGTGGATATAGAGGGGACTGGGTCGTTGGCCCGCCAATTCGAGTTGAAGATGTGTAGGGAGCGACATGGGCGGAAGGGGTATCGTAGGGAGAATGGGAGATGGCGGCGACGGATCGGCTCGGTCTGGCTTAGGAAGATGGATGGGAGGCTTGGACGTAACGGAAGGGGTGTTCAGAGGTGGAGGGCGGGGGAGAGGGTTGAAGGAGTTTCGTCTCGTAGCGTTGGATCCAGTCATAGGAGGCCCTGTCGAGGATCTTCTATTGATTGGGGGAGTGGAAAGAGTTCGTGACGAGGCGGGAGGGCGTCTGAAGTCGGCTGCTGTCCTTGGTGGCTCGCTGTAGTCTGGCATGGGCGTACCCTTGTCTGCAGCTGGTGTACGAACACTACTCCGCAACTGATCTGCCATAGACGGGCGGGACGCAGACTCAGCGGCGCCAGCAGACATAGGATACTCAGCACCGTTAGGTTTGCGCTGAGGGGGGTGGAGAGAAACGACGGCGATAGGCAAAGAGTCGGGCGATGAGGTCAAAGCTTGCATCTGGGAGGCAGAGAGCTTCCTAACACTCTCGTGGCTTGCCTTTTTTGTAACAGACTTGGAAGCTGACTGCGTAGGCGGCTTGATATCGTAATCGGCCGGCCTACCAGAGATGGGCTTATCTAGGATAAATGACGGGTATCCGTTGGTGCCATTGTGCGTGTGACCATTTCCGTCGACCATGGCCTTGTCATTTGCTCCGCCTGCGTCAGGGAACGTTTCGTGGCCACCGAGCTTGGGCGTGACGGGAGTTGAGGAAGTGATCTCCAGAGAAGGGAAGGTTTCGGCTGGCGGTGTAGGGTACTTGGTCGTCATCCTGACTATAGAATTGTCTCTATATTGGCCATTCCTTTCTAAACTTCTGCCACACCTCTCATCGACCCCTTTCTTCTCGTCGTCGCCGCTGTCACGGACAGGGTCGTCGGCAATGGAATTTCGCATGGTTAAATCGGACAACAAGGAGATGAGGTTGGTCTGAGAGAGCCCATCCTCTCTGCGACATTACTCTGGTCTGTCGCTTTTGCTTGGGACGGGAGGAATTGGGGCAACAAAGGGATGGGTAACTGAAGATAACAATCTTGACAGCTTATTGCTATCATTTTTAGTGTTGTAGGGAGATGGAAGTACGGAATATTAGAGATAAGATAAAGGAAAAGGCCAACATGAAAGATGGAAGTTCCACAAATTCCACAGGGCCCAGAACAATAGGTGTACTTACCTTATTGCAGCCTTGCAGCACGCCCAGACGCCGTGCGGGCAGCCGTTAATCTATTGGTGAGCTTAGAACTACACACCTGCAGGCTGGTAAGAAGGTCTGTCGCAACGCCGCAAGGAATTTTAATAGTACATGTAGTTGAATATTGAACTGAGAACTTTTCTTTCGTTGTCTTTTTAGTGTGCTTTTAAGCTTTTCATTAGTAGATTATTGTGTAATCTCCTCCCGTTAACACTTAATAAAAATATTAATAAATAAGAGTTAATTTACAGGTATAATAAAGTTTTAATATAACGATATAAGTTAAACATATAATTAATATCGTTATTATAAAGTTATTATATAATTTAATAATTATATAATAAAATAAAATAGTATTTTTTAAACTTTAATATATAAAATATTAAATAAAATAACTATTTAAAGTATTATTTAATGTTTAAAATAAAAAAAAACTTATATTAATTTATAAAACTTTTAAAAACGAATTAATTAATTTAATTTTAATAATAAAAAATAAAAAAATTAAATAATATAATCGGTAAATAAATAAAAATATATTAAATAACTTTATATAAATAATTATTTTATAATATATTATTTAATTTATATAAAAAATATATATAAAAGTGTTAATATATAAAATTACCGAAAATAAAAAAATAAATTATTATTTTAAAATTTATTAAAATATTTAATATTTTTAATTTAATTATTTAAAAAATAAGGTATTTTTATAACGATATATATAAAAAGGTTTATAAAATTTAACGATTTATCGTTTTAATTAAATATATTATTATACTTATATAAAAAAAGTAATGTTCACGAAAAAATATCGTTACTACCAGGTTATCGTTACTATACATGATCGTTATATCGAAACTTTACTGTATTACCTAAGGTATTCAGTTTATTTATTCCTCTTTTCAAATAATCCGTACAAGATAGAATGGAATTGAAAATACCATGTTGCCATCCAACCTCCTTTTATGTGCGTTGTTACCTAACCTACCTACCTATGTATGTAAATACCTATATTTAAATTTTACCTCAAGGATGAATAGCAAAAATAGCAAATACCCCTTACTCTATCCCTCTTCCTTTCATTCTCCCCTCATCAGTCGCTAGCTGGGTGTTTGAAGACGTGTTTGTCAGCGTCACTATACCCTGGCCACTCATCGATGCTGTCCCTCTTCTCTGACACTGGATTCTTGAAAACATGTTTGCCTTCATCGCCATACCCTGGCCAGTCTTCAATACCGTCTGGCCGCCGTGTGTTGACGCTCCGCTTCCCAGCACCCTCGCAGTTGCCGTCATCAGCGCCGCCGGCAGTAACGAGGGCAGAGCCGACGCAGCTCTTAGTACCAATGGGGAGCTGGCCAGACGCATACCATTGGAACTTGACGTCGTCTGGTGTCCACTCGAAGTTCCATTCGGTGACAGCACCGCAGCCCGAGATCTCTGACTTGAGTCCCTCGCCGTTGGCACCGAATTTGGCCCAGGGCAGGTTTTTGCCGCGCACTTCGAACGAGTCGAGGAAGAACTTGTACGACACGTCGCAGCTCACCTCGTCGACTTGCCTACTTAGCGGTGTCATGGTGTATTCCCAACCGTCAGCCGACGTGAAGGTTGAACCGAACTTGTAGTTGTGCGGATTGTTGGTGTTATCGTTGCCGTCGCAGCCATCGATCACAACGTCGCGGAAGCGCGCGGTGCAGTCAGGCGCGTCAGCCGGGCCCTTGCTGTCATCGTCGAGTTTCTGCACCGAGAGCTTTAGCTCATTGACCGAGCCAGAATTGTAGGTGATATTCTTCTCCCTCTGCTGGCAGAAGTCCTCAGCATTAGCAACGGCCGTGTCGCGTGACATGACCCAATAATCACCGCTCACACCGTGGCACGCGTTTTTTTCCTCAAAGGGGGTGGCGGGTGGAGGGGTTGGTGTTTCGTCCCCCCCTACGTCGCTGATATAGCTATCCAGCACCAGATCGCGAATCTTCTCATGGAAAGGGATCTGCGGATGAAAGACCTTAACCCGTTTTCCTGCAAGTCCCCAGAAAAGATCAAAAAGGGTGGTAGAGTTGGCATCATTGCCAAAATCGACAGCGTCAAAGAGCGCGCTCTGAAAGTCGTTATACTTTCTGAATGTGGCATTTATGTCGACGCCGTCTGTAACCTTGTGAAAAGCCGCGAGGAGAGGTCTGTCAATCGCATCGTTCCAGGGCTCATAATAGGGATAATGAAAAAGCCAGAGGTTGTCGTTATGCTGATCTGGTTCCTGAACGCCGGGCTCGCAGTACCTGTGGCCATCCATTGCATCATCGATTGGGATATACTTGACGCCCTGGTCCGTATTCCGAGATACCGCGTTCTCGATGGCCTGGTTGAGATGAACGCTCATGCTGTTGTACTCCTTACGGACTTCCTGTGTCATTTTTGGGTGTTCCCTCCCATCGTCTATCGGGTCCGCACCTCGAGCGAAAGTGACGCTATCGCATTCATCCGTCTTTTCACTGAAGAACTGCGGGAAGCCGGTGACGTACAGCTTAAACTTGTCACCAATTGTGCCCTTGCGGCCTCTCTCGACTACCTTCTTGATTGTCTTGTCGATATTTTCTTCTAGGTCGGCGCTGTTGAGAAGAGCCCAGGTAACCTGTCTTTGCTCGTCGCAGGGTCTTAGTACCGGGCCAGTCGGGAGCGAGAAATCCAAGATACAGTTGAATATGATACCGGGGAAATCTATATCGTTGCCTCCAACAGTAAGAGTGGCCATGCTTGGGTTCCCAAACTTGGGCCGGGTCCCTTGAGAGCAATCAGCAAAAGACTTCACAGCTTCGTACAATGTACAGGTACCTAAGATTTTGAAGCACTACTTACCATATTGCCATGTGGGCTGTCCGGAGGTATCCTCGTCGAAGAATTGGTAAGCCTGAACATCAGCCGTGTTCGATCCGGAGCACACCACATTGTTGAAATGGTGATCTCCCTCTGGAAGCCTGGTATCGCCGTTCGTAAGGACCGGGTAGGCATGATCATAGCGAAGACAGCGGTAAGAAGTCCAGGTATACTCCCCTGCACCAACACCCGAGGAGTAAGAGTCCCCGAGGGCGGTCCATTCGAACACATCTCTACCGAGGAGGTACTTGAGTGTTTCGATCTTGCTTGCAAGTGGTGAAGCAAGTGCTCCTGAGATAATTATCAAGACCACAAAGGTCTGAACCTGTAGCTTGGAGAGGAGGGGCATATCGGCGCTGCTTACTGAGGATGATGCAACTTGATGCTACTCTATGAGGGCAATTGCAAGTAAATGTTGGTTGCGAGAGTCGCTAAGTTTTTCTTCTAGGATACCTTTCGCGTTCTTTATATGCTTCATTTCTCCCATCTACTATCATAACGCCATATCAGAATCCGGTACTTCTCATCACTTACTCTGAGTCGCTTTTCGCTTTGCCTCCCCCTTTCCCCGAGCCAAGAGCCTCCAGGAGAGGCCCAGAAAGCCTTTCGTTTCAATATTAGAGCCATATCTAGCAAGATCCATGAATTCTATATATCATCTTAGTCTGTTCGGCCCGCGGATCTTTATTTGTATCCAGCTGAGGTTGCTGTCGGCGTAGGGTTAGCGGGATTGCTTGATCAATATCCAATCAGTAGTTAAGGGAGAGTAGCTTGGCCGCTGTAATGATGTAGAATGACATCTAAATTTTATTGCAAGTAGTACGAGAAGCAGGATCATAAGTCTCACAAGTCTAGATGAACTTGCTCATTCCAGCTCTTTGCATCCCGAGGTCGGGTTATCACGAGTGCATGAAATTCTTTCTCCCAACAACCAACATCATAAAAGGACACATCTTCTCCAAATTGTTCGCTTATTAAACTCTTCCCATTCCAACCATACCGAACCTCACAACACGTCACACAAGAAAAGTGAAGACAACGGAAGATGCGGGTTCCAACTCTGCATGATGCTGCAAAGGTCCTATCAATATTTCCGAGATTCCAAAAGATCCTGGGTGGCGGATCTCCAAGCGGACCCTCAGATCCTGCTTTATCCTCGAGAGCCGAAATACCTGGCGGCTCCCCATTCAGTTTCTGCGACGTATCGCGGTCGACAGACCTCTTCAATATCACTTCTGTCGAGTTGACTAGGCAGCCCGTCTATATGTACCTAAATTAATATTCATCCCGCCTAGCCATATACCTACTGACTGTTAACAGCGACGATGAATTCACCGTCCACATTTATGGCACTTTCCAAAAGTCCTTCATGCCAAATGCCACCGTCAATCTTGCTGCAGATTGCGGCTCTCACTGCGAGGAATACGGTGCTCCGCCCGGTACAAGGCCTGGTGAGTCCTTCACGGTCGACTTCTGTAAGATGAGCCAGATCGAGCAGCCATTAGGGGGGGAGAAAACGAACGTGACCTGCCCGCCGCAGGAAGGCTATGCCTTGATCACTTCGTGGGGATTCGTTCTGCCCATGTTCTTTAGGGCTCCGGTAGGACCATCTCTTCTTTCACCTGGCGTTTTTCTCTCGTCCAAACTTTTACAATATGATGGCTAATGGATGCAGGGCTGGTATAACTTCACCTTTGACGCCATGTCTCCCGATGGAGAGAGAATCTACTGTATGACGACGGAGGTCTGCTTGAGGTGGGAAGATGAGGACAAGAATAAGCATTATCCTCCCGGTCCTTGGAGTAATTGTACGTGGCCGCGTTGAGTTGCAAATGGGGTGAATTGTAGTGAACAGAGACGCTAAATGCTGTTGAGACATATGGCTAGGTACCTAGGTAGGTGCCTATTTAATGTTCTATGGAGCTGATCTGAAGGCACAAGATTTTCTATTTGCAGATATTAGTGATAGGGTGCGAAAGTTTAAAATACGTATACATATAATACCGTATAATACGGTATTTTGCATGTATAGTAAATTTATTATGCGTATAATAGGTATTTAATAGGTATTTAATGGGTAATAAAAGCTTTATCGGCCCGATAAGTATTTATTTTATCGGAATTATTAATTTACCGGATATTTTTATTTTACTTTATTTTTTTTAATTTTATTAAAAATATTTAAATACTTTAAATTTAAAGTTTTATTTTATATTAATTATATAATAATAAAAGTTATTTAATAATAAAGTTTTTTAATATTATTTTTAATTTTATATTACGTAATATTTATAATTAATATATAACTTTAAATATAATAATAATATAACGAAATAAATAATTATTTAAATATTTAAATTTATAAATTAATTAATATAATAATTTTATTTAATAATTAAAATTAAAAACGTTAAATTTAAAAATAATATTTAAAAATAATAATGTTTTTATATTTTATTATATTATTATACCGGTATTATATTTAATTTTAATATAAATAATAATATTATATATACGGTATAATATAATATTATATAATAATTTATTATACGATATAATTTTATTATTTAATTAATAATATTTATATTATAAAAAAAACGGTGTTATATATTTAAATTAAAAAAACGTAAATTAAAGTCCGGGTTATAATTTTTTATAACTTTATTTATTTAATTTATTTCGGTATATATTTTATATAATTTAATTTATTAAATTAAATAATCGAATATAAATATACGGTAATATAAATAATATAATTATTACTTTAATTTTTAAATTTATTCGAGTAATTATTATAAAGGTTTTTTTAATAAAAGTATTTCATTTAATTTAATTATAATAAAAAGTTTATTTTATTATAAAATAATAAATATCGTATATTAATTGTTTTAAAATAAATATAAAAGTTATAAAATTTTAAAAAATAATAATAAATAACTTAAAAAATTAATAAAATTATAATGTTTAAAATATAATATTTACATTAAAATTAAAAAAATAATCGAGTTTATTAAAATATTTAATATATAAACGTAAATATATATATATATATAAAATATATTAAATATATATATTTATAAATGTAAATAACTTTATATATATTTAATATAAAATTATAATTATAATATTTAAAATGTAAAATTTATAAAAACTTAAATAACTTTATAAATATATTATTTTTAAAAGTGTATTAAATGTTTAAATATTATTATATTTATAATTTATTTATTAACACTTTAATTAATTAAATCGGTTAAAGTTTTATAAAGTTATAATTAAAAATATTCGATAAGTTTTTAATAAATATTTAATAAATATATATATATAATTATTCGTATTTATAAATATATATATATAATTATATATTTTTTATATATATATATATTTACGTTTACACGTTAAATTTTTTAATAAACTTAAATACTTTTTAAATTTTAATTTAAACGTTATATATTAAATATTATTATTTTATTAATTTTTTAAGCTATTTATTAATTTTTTTTTTAAAACTTATAACTTTTATATTCGTTTTAAAATAATTAATAATTAATATTTATTACTTTATAATAAAATGAACTTTTTATAATGGTTAAATTAAATAAAGTGCTTTTATTAAAAGGACCTTTATAATAATCACTCGAGTGGGTCCGAAAACTGGGGCAATGATTATCTTACTTACATTCCTTAAATATACGAAGTAATGGAAAAGAACTACTCGTATGCTTTGTACTTTTTAAGCTTCAAGTTCTGTACCTACGTATAGGTATGATTGCGGCTGAAGTCCTACGTGTCCGCTGTGATCGAACGGGGCCAAGTCCGAAGCCTTCTCAGCCCCTGTACCTAGGTACAAGCGACCAAGTATGGGGGCAGTACCTATGGGGCCAGAGACCGACACAACCAATCAGCTGGCCGGACAACTCAACACCATGTTCTTAGAGTGGCATCTCAATTGGCGCAAGTTCTTACATTCCTTTAAGGACCGTTAGGCAGCCTTATAATTACAGCTCGGCTGAAGCTGCCGCACCTGATTCCATCTTCAAATCTAATTAGCCTCATGCTCCCGATCAACACTGTTCAATACTTATTTAATATGTATGAGGACATGGAAGCGAGCATATATATATATAGAGGCGTCATCCGCCGCCTCAGTCCATTTGATGGCAACTCTCCAGGAGTCAGAAACACCCATCTAGTCATCCAAGCGCACCATGTTCTCTCAGCTTAAGAAAGGTGTCCTAGTAGCACTAGCAACCAGCAACATCGTTCTCGCTGCTCTCAATGGCCACTGTCCCCCATTAGGTCCCGTCCTACCTGCCCCCACTAAGCCAGCAACACACGAATCTGTTCAACAAGCTATACGGAGTATCACCAGTGTCTTCCAGAATATTACCGCCGATCTGGATAGCACCGGCATATCAATAGCAGTCAAGTCTATACACGAGTCTGGTCCGCTGCTGGAACTCCATCACACACCGACTACTCTCAACCCCAACGGAACCAGAATCATCAATTCGGAGACCATCTACAGACTTGGAAGTATATCCAAGATCTTCGCGGTACTTTCTGTATTGCAACAGGACCATGTAAAGCTTGATGACCATGTTGCGGACTATGTCCCTGAACTACTCCATCTCAAAGGAGAGACTGACGAAGTCAACGATGTAACGACCGTTCGATGGAAAGATGTAACGTTGGGCTCCCTTGCTTCACATATGAGCGGTGTTGGTGCAGACCGTACGCAGATTCCAAGGCTCTTTATCCGTATCATCTCTAACTTTCCTAGTCGTGAACGACCTCGCCAGCGTCCCGACAGATTGGACTCGGGTTGGATTTCCCAAGTTAGACGAATCGTCCAAGACTGGTTGTGCAGGCGTCCTTGGCCTTCCACCTTGCAACAGAACAGAATTCTTTAGAGATTTTGGAAAACGGCATCCTGTATACGCTCCATTCACCAACCCTGTCTACTCCAACGTCGCAAGCGTCATCCTCGGTTTCGCTGTTGAAGCCATGACCAACATGACATATGATAGCTACGTCGAGCATTCGATCTTTACGCCGCTCTCCATGACGAACACGACTATCTTCAATGGCCCCCAGAAGGATTCCTGGGGTTTCATTCCCGTTAACGAGACTTGGTGGGGCAGCAGCTTGGGTTACGAGGACATGTAAATCTCAACGTCGCTCCAGCATTAACTATCACTAACATTGGGCAGAGCCGGTGGTTTCTACTCAAATACGGTCGATCTCCTCTCATTCGGCACTGGTATCTTGGAGCACACCGTGTTAGAATCAGCTAAGACGAGAAAGTGGATGAAGCCAGTAACATCTACCTCCTCCTCTGGCCTTCTCTTGGGAGGACCTTGGGAGATTCTCCGATCTAATGCCGTCACCAAGGATAAGCGTCTTATCGATTTCTACTGCAAAGCCGGAAATCTCAACACCTACAACAATATGCTGTGCCTGATCCCAGACTACGATCTTGTCATCACCATTCTCTCCGGCGGACCAAAGTCAAATGCTGACCTAGTCGACCTCGCTCTTTCCAAGGTCGTCCAGGGTCTGCTCCCAGCCATCGAAGACGCCGGTAAAGCTGAGGCTATGCCGAGATTCGGCGGTACTTACGTGGATTCCGAAACGAATTCGACTATTACGCTTTCTCTTGACGACGCGCCGGGCTTCTCTGTATCAAACTGGGTTGTTCGTAACGTTGATGTAATTCAAAACTACGGTAGCTTCGCGGCTTTGTCGAGTAGTCCCAAAGACCGATCTGTCTCTGTCCGACTGTATCCCACGAACCTTAGCTCAGGATGCCATACCGCGTGGCGAGGCGTCTTCGATATTGGGACACCGCAGGAGATCGCCCAGAAGGAGGCGAACTCGTTCTGGCCCGACGCGAGTTGCCATACGTGGGGCTCCATGGATCGACTCACATACGGATTTCGATCTATGGACGAGTTAGTCTTCTCGCTCGCGGGAAATGGGTCAGCGCAGAGTGTAGATCTGCGAACTTTCAGAGTAGAGTTGAAGAAGGAGTCTTAGGCCTTTCGCACCACGCTGAGCTTGCAAAGAGTGAAATTCACTTGAGTTTATTTAGGTACGTACTTGTAGGTACGCAACTAATTCACATTTCAAAGCTATACTACTATATGTAGAGTATCACAACATGCACATTGCTCGGAAGTTCCTATCATAATTGCAGTCAGATGTATCGTCACTTGGTATACACAAGTTGGGTATAACATCAGTCGAGGATACGATTTGATGAAACAGTTATATTAGCCGGTAACCAACTACCTACCTAATCTGGAAGGCAACTGCCCGCCCCCGAACTATCTACTGAGCTGGAAACCAGTTCCAAGCTCAGCTGCTTCCCTGGCCATTTCCACAAGCTGGTATCGCAGTAGTAATGGGCGTGACAACAGATGCTGGCCGTGCTTAATTTGCAGACGCTGGCTTAGTGGTCGTCTGCTTCGTTGGGACCGGAACGTCCTTCACCTGCACTGGTGTCTTTGCGGCGAATCCCTCCTCCAAAAGACGAGCAACTCCAGCGCGGCGCGCAATTGCCAGAAGATAGCCCCTATCCTCAGTGGGCAACCCCTTCCAGACGTTCTGTTTCTGGTCCCAGACGGCGTAGGATCCAAACACAGTGATCAGTGCTCGGCGATCAATGCCCTCTGGCACTTGGAGGATCGTCTTGAGCAGATTGGCCTTTCCGAACTTGGTGTTGGTCTTCGTGCCTTGGCCGAGGTAGAACTTGACCTGCGACTTGGCCTTGTCATTAAGCGCCTCGATGCGCGCCTCGTCCAATGGCCCAGCCTGGCTTTTCTTCGCAAGCTCGAAGCTCTCCTTAGCCCAGTTCTTCTGGTTTAGCTCGCGGCTCTTGTCGTATCGGCTGCGAACATAATCGTACTTGATAGGGCCTTTGAGACCTTCCTCGTTTGCGCGCTTCCGGAGCTCGCACTCGTAACATTTGCTCTTGCGGGCGTAGGTCTCGTAGGCGATGGTCGCCTGGTGGAAGTCGGTATTCTGGTGCGGGTAAAAGAGGCAGAAGGAGGACCACTCGCGCCACAGATGCAACTGGTGGCCGCAGCTGAAGTTGGCCTGAGTGATGACTGAGCAGTTGCGACACATTTTTGCCGACGTATATGAGTGCTCGCGTTCTTTTAATGTATGGTTTTTTTACTTTGGGTGTTCTGACGACAGAAGGTCGAAAAGCTGTGAGATTTGGTTTGCTGGAAGACTTTATATCCGAATTGAAAGCTGTGCGGTTTCTGAGGCTCAAATTGCAACCTGGAAAGCGAGATGGGTAGTGTATTATATATAATGAAATGGCTCTCGAGATAGCCATGACCATTAAAAGACAGTGACTTTGTATTCTGACATGAGACAAATCAATACTTTGGAACTGAAAGGCATTGTTTTCATCTGTATTGCAAGGACCATAACGTCAAAGCCATTATAGTAACGATATTCATTGGCGGAAGCAATGGGGTCTGACAATGGGGCTTTATGGGTGAGGAAACTCTTTCATTCATATGAGCTTATTTTTGGCAGTATTAGAATAAAGAAAAGCCGTTTGCCCGTGAAAGAAACCGTGATGGTTGTTTGACATTGTAATATTGTGGCGTTCTGGTTGCTGCTTTCCATTACAATGCATCAATAACTCATTATCCTCCGAAGAATCACAGAAGGGCAAAACCCCATTCAGTCAGTCTTGCTGTATCTCAAGTTAGAGAAGTTGATGTTAATGACTTTCATCGCTATGAGTGACCTATGGTGAGAACAGTCATCCACGACACGATATTCCTACCTGCATTACAGATAGGTATCTTCTAGGAGGCAGGTACGTTAGGAAAGCGTTGTTATGGTGACTTGGGTTTTATCAAAAGTTCGTGATCAATGTATTGTACTGATGGCGTTAGCACTTGCACTGCATCTCCTACGTTAGGGATAATTGTGACTCACTCAACTCAATCTCTTCGCTTATAATATACAGTACATCCAATTTGTGGCAAGGCGGTCCTCTAATCGAAAGGGAGAGGGCTATGTTTTTTTGACTGTTCTTAGAAGGTACCTACCTATATATTCTCGTACATCTTGTAAGAAATCGATGTAGAAGGGAAGAAACCCCAGAAGGTGGTAGCCAGATGGTGGAGGTATATATGCCTTAGGTATGCACCTACATAGATCCCCGACCGCTCTTCTACGACACATCTTCGATGTGAAGCCTGGGTTTCTATTAGTGAGTGACTCCCTTTGCCAACGAAGTCTCTTTCCTGATGATGTCCTTTTTGCCGATGCAGCAACTAAGTTGATCCGAAGACCTTGAAGTCTCATATCAAATCTGACTTACATCGTAGATTATTACTATCATGTGATTTTATTCATTTGGGGATATCTGCCGGAGAGTGAGAATTCTAGGTAGCTGCGCTTGTTGATTACGTCCTTAAACTCAGTACCTTACATGCACCTCCCGGGTTTATGAGCCACCGGATTTCCATGAAGAAAAGTCATTCTGTGGCGAGGGCTGAAAGGTGGAAGATGCTTGGTATTCCAAGTATCTAAGATGCGAAAGAGAAGTGGGCTAAAACTACATACATGTGTGGTGGGCAGTCGTCGCCCACCGGGCTCCTGCCCACCGCAACACATTCCGACACAGCTAAATGAATAAGTTACATTGTATGATGAAGTTATCGTTGAACCGAGACCTATATACATGTAGGAGGTACAAGAGGTAACATAGGTACATACCTAGTGGCCGACTCTCTTGTCAGAGGGACAGCGCTGTTAGGAATTGATCCAACCAAGCATGGTATGTACCTAACCTAAATTCCACACTTCCTCGCCGGAACGTTGCTCATCCCTGTTTGTAGTAGTCGGGCTTTGTTTCGGCCTATTAGTGTTGATTCTCTCTGCCACGTTGACGATCATTCCCCGCAGGGCAAACGCCTCTAAGGCAGGAGTTGATGACGTGATAATAATCAATATGGCGAGATACCTCCGGCTAAGGTATGCAGTTCAGATGCTTGCTTCAGACATGAATGCGGGCAGCTTTCGATCATTGTCCACGCCAACAAGCCGTATAAGAACCTGGATACCTATATAGATTTTAAACCCCTACATTCAGCATATACATTCAACACACAGGCCCGTCGACATTATTGCAAGATTTATTATCCTAAACTTAGCCGAGAACATGGTCTCGTCAACCCAAAAGAATTTATTGGAGAAGAATGAGGAATATGCAAGCAATTTCACCAATGGCGACCTTGCTCTCCCCCCGGCTAAGCATTACTTGATTCGTACGTAAGAGCCGACTCCCAACACATGATGGCGGAGTTGCTGTGTAAAAGACAGCGCTGACTCTTACTAAGTGACATGCATGGATGCTCGCATTGACCCGTCAGCCGCCTTCGGCATCGACCTCGGTGATGCTCACGTTATTCGTAACGCCGGCGGCAGCGCGAGGGACGCCCAGCGGTCCATCATCATCTCGGAGCAGCTATTGGGGACTAAAGAGATCGTCCTCATCAAGCACACCGGTTGTGGAATGTTGACCTTTTCCAACGAGGACGCCCATGGACTTGTCAAGCAGAACTTAGGGCCGAGCGCCGCCGCGGAGATTGCCACGCTCGACTTTCTCCCATTTGGAAATCTAGAAGATGCCGTTAGAGAAGATGTCGAGTTCTTGAAGAGAACTGCGACCGTACCCGACGACGTGACAGTCAGCGGCTGGGTATATGAAGTCGAGACCGGGAGGGTCAGGAAGGTCGCCTAGGAGAATGGCGAGATGTGACAATTAGCACGATAGGAGTCAGGTAAATCTGACCTCCTAGACTCGGTGCTGCTGCGACTCCTATAGTCAACAACTTGATGCAGAAAAAAAAAACCTCCACGTAATATTGGTTGTATGTGCTTGATTATGTCTCAAACTATTGTTAGCTACCTACGTAGGTACATAACCTAGGGATATTGGAAACCCAACAAATAGACCGCATGGGTTCACACCGAAATTGCCTGTATACAAAGTGGCAAATGCCTGCGGGTTTTGAATTGAAACTTATATGCCCAAGTCAGGTAAAGGCGAACGGGATTGATCGTGGAATCTGCATTTCCTATTCAGGAAATTGGTGGTAGCCTGGTACGTTGGGTTCCTGCATCTCCGGTTGTGCCACGTTGTTAGATACCAAGCGTATCTCCCACAGAGACCGAAGAGCCGATGGTCATTCGAGACGGTGAGAATTGATAATGGCTCAACGTCGTATTGTTTACCTCTTATTATATGCGGAAATCGACACTTCCGTGGAAGTGAACGGAAAAGGGTGATTTGCTTTCCAAGTTAGACGGGCTTCGACGTGCCCGTGAAAAGTATAAGTTTGACCCGACGACTGAGAACAAGCCAGAGAGAATTCGAACGTGGTGTTTCAGCTACAGATTGTCTTACATACCCAGCCATCGTTGTCAATATGGATCTCGTATCCGTGAGCAAAGTGAAGGTCGATGGCGTCGAAATCTTCTATCGCCATGCCGGTCAACCCACAGCACCCGTAATCCTCCTTCTTCATGGCTTTCCATCGTCTTCGTTTATGTTTCGCAACCTCATACCTTTGCTGGCAAGGTCCTACAGAGTCATTGCTTCAGATCTACCGGGCTATGGGTTCACTGAAGTGCCAGCAGAGCGTGGATACCAATATACCTTTGAGAATTTGGCCAATACCATAGGCCTATTTTTAGACACATTGTCTATTGGCAGATTTGCAGTCTACATCTTTGATTACGGGGCCCCGGTCGGCCTTCGCCTTGCCCTCGACCGGCCGCGTGCCATCTGGGCTGTCATCACGCAGAATGGGAATGCTTACGTGGCGGGATTTGGGAAAGAGTTCTGGGCACCTATCGAACGATATTGGAAGAGCGGTGCGACAGCGGACAGAGATGCGCTACGGCCTCTATTGACTTTGGACATCACAAGGAGTCAATACGTGAACGGCTCGCCGCATCCGAGCCAAATTGAACCAGAAACCTACCACCTCGACCAAGCACTGATGGATCGACCGGGGAATAAAGAAATTCAACTTGACCTGTTCTACGATTACCGGACCAATGTGCCGCTGTACCCCAAGTTCCAAGCATATTTCCGCTCCTCGGGCGTTCCTATCTTGGCTGTCTGGGGGGAGAACGATACTATCTTCATTCCACCTGGCGCTGAGGCTTTCAAGCAGGACGCGAGATATTATGAGCTGCATTTCCTGGATGCTGGCCACTTTGCGGTTGAGACGAATGAACAGAAGATAGCGACTCTGATCTCTGACTTCTTGGATGAGAACATCGCCGGAGGATCCAACCAGGTAGATCCTATGACTGGAGAAGTTTGAAAGTAAGGATGGAGGAAGGGCCAATCACAGACCACGATGGGCTACTGACCGATTGTCGAGTTTTGAAGAGAGCAACTGTATTCACCTCGTTCCCGTTAATGCTTCCCTTAACGCATCGCAAATGATGAGACACTCGTTCCACCTAAAGACCTCTCTGCCTGGCTGCATCAGTCCTAATCCCTCTGCAAAATTACAACCCGCGGAAATAATCATGACTGGTACCCTTTCCACTTGATCCTTTAGGGTAGCCAAGGGTCCGAGGAGTCCTTCTACCAGTGCGATGATGGAATTGAAATCCCTGAATATTGAACCTTGAACCCTCTTACATCCCCCCTAATGCCAATTCCTTCCGCATTTGACAACTGATAATCGACGCACTCCGTAAATGACCATGAGATGGTCTACATAGAGCCTGTTAAGTATGTGAGGTGAGGAACACGAGTCCTGGGTGACGGATGTGCCAAACTTACATTGCAAATGGGGAGGAGGACCGGGGAAGATGAAAAAGATGAGCCGAGTAGAATATGAAGGGGGGTTCTCATATATGATGTGATGATATGATTATACTTTGGTCTGTGCCATAGAGCTGGCAGCCGGAGTGTTCGTACCGGAGCTTTGGTCATGTTGGTGGTCATCATCATCTTCATCATCATCGTGGCTGCGGTGGCGGGGGTGTCCTGGGTGGTGATCGTGCTTCAACGTGTCTGCGCCAGCTTGGCCATCTGCTTCATTCTCTTCACCATCTTCGTGACCCATATCTGCATAAGCTCGGCGTCTGAGACCCTCGGATTTGCCCCTAAACCCATGAACTTGTCTATGATGGCCCAAAAACGCATGAAAGTTGGGGTATTGTTTGTTGCATTCTTTGCATGGCCAACTGTAGGTCCTGTCCTGGTCCCTCTGATATGCAGAATGATGTTGGTGCCCCTTAATGATGTGACTCCGAATACTACGTGCCTTGTTTTGCACGCGCGAACTGCAAGCAGCACCATTGGCCCTTATCATCCCACATTGGAATAGGCCGTTTGGAAGGATTGTTCCACGCACTCCCTCGACAGCTGGTGTGTTTTTCTTCTGGTTTACGCCTCGTTTAGTTACTCCGGTGGGCTTTTTAAGCATACCCTTGCCGGGGGCCTTCTTTTGGGGAGCCTTCTCGGAGGTTTTCTTCGGCGGAGTCTTCTTTGGCGGCATAGTGAACTGCTACATCTGTTTAGTATGTCCGATGACGGCAGTATGTAGAAAATCATAATAGCACGTATGAAGTTCAAGCATAATGATGTTACCTGATAAAGTGATGGTGACTTGCAACAAATGCATAAAAAGGCGTAGCAGGCGTGAATTGATTGAAGGGAATAGTTATAAATGACGATGGGAACTTACGCTGTAGAGTCAAGTGTTGGGGATACTCGTAGAAGAAGAGCGGGAGAATAGCGAGAATCGACGTCTATAGATGAGAAGCGGGGGTTAGTATATTAACAAGAGAAATTCACTGCTATGCGTAAGATAGGTTGTTATAAGCGAGATTCGCTTACTGGAGGAGGTTACGAAGGACTGATACCTAGAAAATATGATGGTTTTGACGAGAGTGTGTGGGACTCTTGACGACAGAATGGTATAGTGTGTTGCAAAGAAGGGCGCGCTTCTTGACGACAAGTGTTTTGAGTATTGACGAGGTAGAGATCTAATTATCTAGGTACCTTTTAAGGAGAGATGATGTGAGTGGCTCTAAGCAGAGAGGATTGTTGTCAACGGAAATAGGGCATGGACGATATCTACCAATAGAATGGTAAATGTGGAATTGTAACAAATGTGTTGATGACTATTGGCAACGGGAAGAATATGGCTTGTACATTTGATCTGGATATACCTGTGTAGCTGGTACATAATAAAGTACCCCGTGTGTTGTTAAGCTTGGGATACTATCAGGCTGGGTAGGAACGCGGTCGGCACGGTCGTAGTGAAGAAAAATTATCGACAAGTGCACAAAATGTCTATTTATTGCCACAGTTGCCCAGTAGTTTCCCAATATTCTTTAACGAAACTTCCTGTTTGTCCAAACCAATTGTCTATCGACAACCATACCGGTTGCCCGTAAGTGGTCCCAGCATACTGTACCTAGGTACCTGGTTACATAAAGAGGCAAAACTGAGATTTCGTGTGACGTGAGTATATATATGTGGGGAATCCTGTCACGTATGCCACAGTAAACTATCCTGCGGTAGTAGAACTACTGCCCCACATTACTTGGGTCAGCGACTGCTCTAGGGACCCAAATAGCCAGGAGAGAACCCTCAGGCATGCCCTTTGTACATACTACTTCAAATCCAGGTGCCGTATGTATGTAGGTAGTTTAAATTCAGCACGCCTTGAGAGAAAACCTGAAGAAATGGACTTGCAGGATTCAAACTCATTTGAATTAAGAATCCCGCTTTCGTTAGGGGTAACGTTTGTTATAGAACCACTCTCGGGGTGTGGGTTCACTTTCGACAATCACTATTCAATCATTCACTGTTGTTCCCACACAATTGTCCAAGTTAGGTACCTAGTGGTACAGTTTTCCCGCGTGCTAGGTACTTAACCAAAAGCTTGGAGTTATCGAAAGATCGACGGCGGCCCACTAGGGGCTCATTAACCCCTAGGTACTTGCATTAGTGACGGCGGATGTTAACTTCTATGCTTTGAGCGAAATTGCCTAGTGAAGCTTTTCCGTATCTAAATTAATCACTTATACACTTGTAATTATGAGGACTGGATGTGCCATTTGGAAATTAAGCACAAATAATTAGAAATAACAGCAAGTAAAAAGAGAACACTCTCCGCACTGTGGCACCTTACCGCGTCATATCACGTGATGCCCTTCACTGAGCCACATGTCATTGTATGTACAGTACATAGGTACATAGGTACGTATATGCACATACATACGCACAAGTATCCCAACTACGTAGGTACTCTTTCAATTCGACACTGCCACCAGATCAACCTCCTGCAGTTCACTCAATTCGCGCTGTCTTATTGTCGTATAAACATCATTGAAAAGCGCCGGCTTCAATTAATTGATATAAACGTGTTTTACTTTCAAAAGCCTTATCGTACAAGCTGCCCTTCTTGTTGATTGCAAATGTGTGATAAAAAGCTATCACGCTTTGGCGCGAAGTGGCTTAGAGACCTTATTCACGCCTAAGCCACCTTTCCCAAGGTCCCCAAGCCACTTTACACCACACCAGGCAGCCAGGTCCTGTGCTCTACAGCTTGACGTGAGAGGCTTTCAAGTCTTGTCGACTGCTTCAATAGCAGGCTGCGGCAGCTTGTGATACCTTAAATCAATGAGTCATTAGAAAAAGAATTGAACGGATCCATTGCCACAGTTAAACCTCTCCGAACTGAATGGGTTGCAAGAGGTTGAGTTTTGGTGTTGTGTATCCGTCAATTTTTGGGCCTCGGGGAAGTTCTTCAGGATGAATCGCTCGACCAGAACTCCAGTTGCCGTACACGTAAGAAACGATTGTGGTTAACCTCACCAAACCCTAAGTGCTCACACATTATAGGTTCGATAACCTTGTACATTTAACCACTAACGATAACACTGGCTAAGGACCGAGACTGGCGGTGTTGGCGCTCTCAATGATCTCCCTAAGTAGCCCGTGCTGCGATAAGCTACGGGAGCCGCTACACCGAAACACTTTATGTCTTCGAGGTCTTCCTCTAGCTTCTTCCGTTACTTTGTCGCATTCAGGAAGTCCGAGTCGTCCTATCGTACACAGTAAAATGACCTTCCGGATGTACGTTCGATACATACTTATTCCGTCCGTGCCTAGCACGCCTGGCGCCACGAAGATTTTCTCAAAGCTCGCACGTATGAGTTTGCGTGCATAGAGTGTCCTTAGCTTTTCCACCGCCCACTGGAAACGGGTAAAAGGTAAGACCACCGAACTAACACAGATTTTAGGCAAAATTTCTCCGTGACCGAAATCCACTCCTCTCTACCTACCCAATACAGGGTGATCCACTTCCATGACGCCCGTGGTTAATATTACTTGTCTAACGTATTTTATAAAACGATGCTATGAAGATCCCAGCCGCACATTTCCTCGGAAATTCAGAAGGAACTGGCAGTGGAATCTCAAAATATATAATCCAGACAACCCTCCATCCCCATATGTGAAGGATAAGTTCGTGCAGCGATGTTCATACACCTATCACTTTTGGAGTCCAGCGAGATGCCTCACGTCTTTATCACTCTACTTCTGACCCTCGCTGGTCGAGTTTTGGTCTCAGCGCACAGTTTCGTATCCAATATTAACATCAACGGGCTTTCATACGATGGCTTCCGCCCTACGGAACCGGACGCTCATCCGATTGCCATTGGCTGGTCAACGACCGCCTTTGACCAGGGTTATGTCAACCAAACCGGATATCGAACAGAGGAAATCGTCTGCCATAGAGGCGCAATGAATGCGAAGGGACATGCTCCCATCTCTGTCGGTGGCGTCGTTCACTTGCAGTGGAATGGGTGGCCGGGGTCGCATAAAGGACCAGTTTTGGACTATCTCGCACCTTGCGGAAAGTCTTGTGAAACGGTGGACAAGAACTACTTGCGATTCTTCAAGATTAACCATGTCGGACTCGTGGACGGTTCGGAAGTGCCAGGGTTTTGGGGTTCTGATCAGCTTATCGCGAATAATAATTCCTGGATGGTCGAGATCCCCCAGCAGATCCAGCCGGGCTTCTACGTGCTGCGGACCGAGATCATCGCTCTCCATAATGCCTCGAACGAGATAGGGGCACAGAACTACCCACAGTGCATTAATTTACAGGTCACTGGTGACGGTACGAATGTTCCGTCCGGCTTCCTCGGGAGCGAGCTGTACGATCCTGAGGACCCAAGCATGCATCTCGACATTTCTGGCGGGGTCTCTTCGTATAAGATTCCAGGTCCGGCTCCTATCGCCGGGGTCGAGACGGTGGCACTTAGCCATCCTCTTCCGACTGGAAGCGGAACACCGCTTACTGGAACTGATACGGGAACCGCGCCAACATCGGCCCCTACGGTTACGTCAAGAAATACTGCGAAATGACACGCGCAAGGCGTTCGGCTATAACATTATACCTTTTCAAGGCTGACAGGCAAACGTATTTAGACTTTCTACCGTTACACCTAACAGCAATATTCAGTGAAGGGATTGAATAGGAAGTATATGTCGTGACAACCAAAAGACCTGATAATGACTAATTGCAAATCGTCAGCCTAAGTACCCATTTCTGCGACACAGGCCTCCAGCCTGCCAACCTAGGTGAAGTGGTACCCCCTCCGAGGATGATGATGACAGAGCTAAGGGTTTGCGCGGCATGATCTTCCGTAGATGAGCGAGAGTAACTGAGGTAATGCGAGACACACGAAGATATTGCCAACAGCCCCAGCTACCTTTAGAAACGGCGAACAAGATCAAGATTAAGAGGCTTACCTATAGGCGGAGTGAAGGGGAAGACATGAGCCACTGGTATGTCGTGTCAAATGAAAAGAGGACCAGTTACATGCTTCACATCCATCACGTAGATATAGTCTGATGAGGAAGTCTTCTTGCTGATGTGGCAGAGAGGGTGGGTATGGTTTCACCGCCTGGCATGCGTTGAGCATCGTACCTAGGTATCTTCGTAATGTATTGTAACGTATAGCATCCCAGGAGAAAGATACCAGCCCTGTCAGGCTTCAGCAACAGCTCAGCTGCGACGCCTTCATGCTTGGATTCGCATTCATCTCCAATATTCATTAGGGTCATGGGATGAGTGCGCAAGCCCAGACAATCATATCGCCATACCTGGGCTCGGTATACAATACTTACATATTTGCTAGGTAGGTACGACCTAAGGTATTCACCTGGTACGTATACAGTGCACACAGTGAAAGGCAATGACGCAGACAAGGAGACTTAGACGCTCTTCAGGTAGGGCGAAGTCCGCTGACGAGCTTGGGATGCCAGCAATTTAGCCAAACGAGTAAAACAGGGTGGAGGCCACTGCAATGACCTAAAGGCACATCGGAGCGGGCGTCTGACCCGCGGAAGAATGTATGGTCCACCAAGAGAAGAGACGGAGGTCGAAGGACTTCTGGAGACGCGACTCCATACGATATCGAGAACCGAAGGGGACGCCGAGATTGTCGGTGCTAGTCTCATAATTCATTATTGGTACGAAGTATGTATATTGGGTAGGTACCTACTACTTAGTTAATATTAGCGTCCTTCCCAGCATCTACCGTTCGCCGTAACGTTCTTCGTTATTCTTCAACGCCCACCCACACCTCACAAGCCAGAATATCACCATTGGTGGTGTGGTCAGCAGTCCCAGCACGCCTCCCTGAATGAGCTTGAAGACCTGCGGTGCCCACACTTTGCCGTAGTACCAATCGTCGCCCTCCCATTTTCCCGACAGGACCAGAAAGCCGATGCTGGGGCCCCAGACAAAAGGGAAGACGGCCACAGCTATCAGCAGAGAGCGCAAGATCTGAGAGCGGAAGAAGCTCAGCCAGTGCACGATGCTCCTGACCTCGTGCGTTTGCTCTGGGCGGTCCAGAAACATGAACCACCGCAGGAAGCGGCCCTTAGGTTCCGGAATGAAGCCGATAGGATGCACGCCACCCTTCCTCAGATCCCGGTTTACGAGGAATAGCTCGATATGCCATGTAATGAGACATTGAATGATGACAGTGACTGCTGCGTCCCCAGCAAGTGTGTTTGGAAACAGGAACAGTCGGATGGGCCTGGATGCCTCGTCTTGAGTTGCGTACATGGCTGTGATGGGGTCAGTACTGGCGGTCAATGACTGCTTCCAGGGTCCAGAAATAAAGCAGTGAATATGTCCAAATTACCATATGCAATAGCAAAGTTGATACCGCCAGACAAGATCATGGCTCCGATTCCATCTAGAATGAAGATGTAGAAGATCTGGTGGGCGGTGAATTTGTCTGTCGGCTTCTTAAACCCATCGTCGATGCTCTTAATGATCTCCTGCCGCGGACTGGGTTGGGGAGTAGGGCTAGAGCTAGAACTGGGATCATCGACGTCAGCTGCTGCCTCGACATCATCGGCCGGGGGATCCGCGGTTGATCTGAAGAGAGGGTTTATGGCCCACGGCATGATGGGCGCTCAGCGACGTGGGATTTGAGAATAGTTACAGTAGATAGGGTTTACGGATAGGAGAGTACAGCTATGCGTCATAACATGTTGAAAGTCCGGTAGGTAAGAAAAAAACGCTTCTCCTTTGAGAAGCCGACAAACGGGAGAAGATAAAAGGGAGGTTTAGTAAAGCGGAAATATTTCAGCCAGGCCGCTTTCCGCCTACATAAATAATAACATAGACTTTCCCCCCTTCCGACTCCAGGCAATATGTACAAGGATCAGGTAGATAAAATTGGAAGAGTAAGGGTCCAGATGCAAATCTGAGGGTCCAAGGTATGGTGGGCCAACGCTTTAGCGGGTTGGCAGCTATGGCCAGCCGTCCAAGGGTCCAATGTCCTGTGTACGGTGTATCGAGGTTAGGTATGTACTGTACCTTGTCTGGAATCTGGTTACCTAAGGCTGCTTGGCTCCAGCATGATGATGGTCGAAGCATTAGGCCCAGAACCGCTTTTTCATCAGGCTGGCTCCAGAAACAAGAGACATGAAGAGACAGCAGACATGTTCAGGTGACAGTTCCTGCCGGAAGTCTCGGAATCCAGCTCGAAGACTGTCGGCCGGTAAGCAAGTACAACCCGATGAGCAGCTCATGCGCTTGTGACATCACATCATTGGTAGAAGGATGACAAGCTCGATCTTGCAGCTGATCTCGAATCGCTTGATTTGTCGCGCGTGGGCTCGTCTTCACAGTTTACTTGAACGTGGAAATTGTTGAATTTAGAAAATTATATAATTGCGAAGGGTTCTCTTGACCTGGACTAATACAGTGGGGAGTATAGATAATCTCATCAAGTCCTAATGCAACGATCAAGGTATGTATGTATGTACATACATAGGTAGGTAGGTAGGTAGGTATGTACCAATGGATGTACCTCTCAACCCCCTGAGTATCCAAGATATTTGTAGTTGAAATGGAATGATGGCAGTGGTCAGCCGGCAATAATTGCTTTACGCCGACAGTTCCGGAAACCAACTAGGTTAGTATATGCTCTAAACGAGGTTGTAGCACCCGACTGTGTATCTTGGCTGGGTAGTGAATCACGGGGCTCAGTACTAGATGATGATATCTAGTAACTAAGCTTAATGTGATGTCAGAACCTGTGTTGTTGTATTTACGAGATCTGGGATATAGTGGAAAGCTACGCAGTCGGGTCGGTGACGTGTGCACGGACCGCAAAGTGGCCCGTGTTGCCAGGGTAGGGTTAACCCTGAATCTACATCCACACGACTACATGTATGTACCTATGTATGTACATACCTACCTATGTACTATGTAGATCTCTGTTGCCGATCCTTCAATCCTCGTCTCGCCAATCTCCCCTACATACTGCACATTGCCACATCCAAGTGACATCCATGATCCATCACACTCCCGATTCTTGCGTAACGAAATGCTTTACTCTGGACATTTGATCTCACGTGAGGGTCAATGTGTGCTTAGGATTACCGAAAAGAATGGAGGAGGCTTCAAGGATGGAGCATTTCTCGACCATGAATTGCAATACTCCTACTCAACAATCTTTTAGGCGCCTGTCAGTATTGTCCACGACACCGACTCGGTCCGCTGGCTCCGTGTTCCCAGTCAACAGCCGATACGAAGCGAGGCCCGGGTCCCCGAAGTCAGTCGAAATCCGGCCAGTACCTACACCACCGACACCCGACAACACGACCCGTTGCGTGCCTCTTATTGCTGCAATATGTCATCCATGGAATGCGGAAGCGTCTCCTTGGCTACCTACTCATCATGTACTATTGCAGTCGCTGAGTATGTGGCTGACACCTTGCACCACAGCACTAAGTACCTCGATCGTCGATTCGACCCAGACGCACTCGAGAGACCTTTCGACTACATATTCGACATCGGTGGTCTTTGCTGAAAATGTACGGCTCCTAGGAGATTTCGGTTAAGATAATCGTCTTTCGAGGGCTCTGCTAGTGTGAAACAACAAGGAAGATGATGCTATACCACTTCTGCATGCTTATATAGACGCCTCGATATCGTGTCAGTCGCCTAGCAAGTTTCCAGGCTCCCGTAGCAAGGCTCAACCAGAATATATAACAAACTATCGATTGGGATACGCTACCGTCTACGACCAAGACCCACAACACCGCCGACTTCTCACGAACCCCATCTTTGATTCAAAGCGTTGTACAAGGTTTGGTTGATGGGTAGAATACTTCCGTGCCGCAGATTACTCGGAAATCCGGTTCGACTGCTCGCAGTCCATCTATTACCCTTCGGATCGGCGCTCTCGTACGGTCGGTATCCATCGCCACCATAGAAATCTAAAAGAACGTGAACCTTGGCATCATCCGTGTTGTCGCGGTATGCGGCAGGCCCCTCAACACTGGATGTGATGATGCCGCCGTTTCCTCCGGCGCGGGTCCAGCTACCGAAGAGACCTGTCGTCGAATACTCCATGAATACAGTCTTAGCCGTCTCGTCCTTCATGAATCTCAGGTAGTTCTTCCCCTCGGTGTCGAGTGGCAGAATGTCGAGATCGATGATGTTAGTCGGCGCGTAGTCGATGTACGTCCGAGGCGCGCTGAGCGTCTTGAAATCGCTCGTGTAAGAATATCTGATCCGGATGTTCGACGGTGAACCGGTGTGTCTGCTATCAGAGGAAGAGTACTATCATCCACAGTCAGCGTTTGGCATCAACTGCTACTCATCAGACCAGCGAAACCACTCACGAACTTGGAAGCCCAGTAAACTAAGTATTGGTCTATCTCAATTAGCATTATCATCAATAGGACGATCCATGCGATCGACTGACTCTTTGAAGCATCCCATATAGCTTCGGGTGCCCACACCATACCAGCGGTCGAGTCTTCCACATTTACGAGGCGTTCACCGCTAAAGTTGATAAGATCGGTGCTCTCCCAGACAAATATTCCCCGCGAGCCAGTCCGCTGTGCCGCATCCCAGGTTGTCTACGAACCTGTCAGAAATCTTCCAAAACCCTTTCGCAACAGAGTCTCACTGTGCCGATGTTAAGATCTGTGCCGACAATATACCACTTTTTACCGGCTTCAGCACCACCACCCTGAACTAGATAGGGATCTCTAACACCGCCTGTACCTGTCGTCGGCCGCAGGACAGGCTGTCCCCTATTGAGCGCCTTGAATGAGAGTGGATCATTGCCGTTGCTGAGGTAGTAGTACACGTAAGGATCTGCCCCGAGAAAGATTGCTCCAAGATAGCCGGCAAGACTCGAGTCCGCTCGACGTTCTGCTTGAATACCCAGCTCATCTAAGTCAATCGGGCTTGCCAATGACAAGCTAAGGCAGATGCCAACAGAAATGGCCAGTTGAAAAGCTCGAGGTACAAACATGCTTGCGACAATCTCAAATATAAGAGTTCGCGAACCAGTTTCCCAACTTCACGCATTCGGGGTAGGTCTCGCATTTATATGGATGAGGTCGGGAGATCGAAGTCCGAAATAGCCAATCCTAACCGCCTGTGGCCTGCCATTCCGGTGGTTTAGCCTTGAGTCTCCTGCCCTGCGCTTATGGCTAAAGACTCGGCAGCGTGTGTCGCGGATGTGGGGAACCCTGGTCATATGGTATAAGGAAGAGAGGCGTGCCATGCAGGTAGCTCTCATCTACAAGCCAAGTCGTCGTATCCTGATTGGGATATTATGGCGGCGAATACGACCCTTAGCTACAGTGTAGGGATAACTCATTCGACTCGCTTAATCGCGCTGCATAGCAATCACGTTCTAAACCCAAGTTTCGTGGCAGCAAGTCGCTAAGTACGGTGTTGGTATCATAATCCTCATAGCCATTGGCGTAACTCAGATGAGTAGAGGAGCATCATTTGCCTCCCAGGTAGACGCCTATAGCCAGCGAACTGTCTCTCCGAAACAAAAATGACTGCATAACCTACGTAGCTGCCTGGTTACCTACCTGCACCTAGGTAGGGAAAGTTAATCGATGATGAACGTGTAGAACGTAGTGATATTCGTGTAGTCTAGAAGGAAGGAGATGCAGGTAGGCTGCTGTGGTGGCGAGGTCTATATAGCCAACCAGAAGTGGAGACGGCCAGGGTCCAGAAACCTGGGCCGTGGTCGCCACTATATCTCTGATGATAGATAGGTACCTACTCTTATAAGGAAAAGGCGAGAAGCGCTGACCGTCACCATAAGTACCTGGACACCTGACAAAGATATAGACTGGCTCTTGGAAATGGTTCATAACTCATAAGATCCAAATGTATTATCGGATCTGCAAGACAACAATAACATAAGATTCCATCGCCATGCTCTCGAATCCTCCTGTTGTGAACCCCCATACAGTGTTCTTTAGCATGTCTCTCCACTTGCGATCCCCAAAACATTTTCATCACACACTCTATGCCTGTTCTGAATTGCCATCCAGCCTTAGTATAATGATATCTTGTTACTCTCTTCTCCCACGTCTCGTGTCTGGTCCCCATTTCTTAATGCCTTTCGTCACCCTTTATACGGTATTCTGAACCTATCCCACATCTCCATCCTCCATCCACCACCTTTTCTCGGTCTCTGTATCGATGGCCTGCAGCTCGATAGCACTTTCGGGGTCGACATGCTTCAGAGACTGACAAAAGTGGAAGAGGAAGAACACCCCGAGCAGGGCCCAGCAAAGACCCATGAAGCCCATAATGCTGGAAATTGTCTTCACTTGGTAGGCGACTGCCGCTTCCACTGCAGCAGCAACTTCCGGTGCCGGGTATGTATATACCGTGGCCATATTTTCATTAAGTTCACGGTTTGATGGTCTGTTACCCTGTTATTTGTCAGCTGTTGGAGTGTCACTTCAGCAATGGTTACCTACCTACTCACGACGATATCACCAATCTTAATGCTCCATAAAACGTATTGACTGGGGATCCCTTCGATGAAAAGTATCGGGAAAAATAGTTATCCGAGGTTGATTGTTTTGTTTCCTCGTGCAATGGCTCTGGCAGAGAGCAGCGGGGACCTGGAAGCCACCGACTCGCACTCGTATATCGCGAACTACAAGAGTCCACCCCAATGTATCAGGATGGAATCAAGTGACAGTAACAACAGATTTTGGGAGTTTTATAGCAGATCACCCGATATTGAGACCCGAATTACTCGCAAGAGCCTCTGGACTCGAAAGATGTGTACGGCAGGGCGGCTCCAAAAGCAGCTGCTCTCGTAGTCCTGCGGCAGAATAGGGCTAGCTAAGACGATGAAGAACACAGGACCCACGGGGCATAGACGTGAATAATGGCTGGGTTATTATGGTGTATAGCATGATGGGTTCACCCCATGGAAAGGATAGTGTTTACTATCTTCCAGCCCTACCGACCACGGAGTGCCGTAAGAGACACGATGATCATCTGATATTGAGCCAGAAGAGTGGTTGATGGTCACATCAGCTAGGTATTTACGACGTTCAATATACTTCCTAAGCTCACTTTGAAATAGATGGGCAGGTCCGTGGTCAGTGCAAATATCTACCCAGGGCTATACAGACGGTCCAATGCGGATACAGGCCAGGCTCGCCGGCGTGATACCGTGCCTATTCTATCCGTTACGAAGCTCCAGCACCACATATCAAAGGGCATCTGCCGATGTCCATCAGCTCTATGACAACGCGATATTTAAGCCTCCAACTCTCCAAAACTTCCCAATATGTGGAAGACCAATGAGAGGCCCTCCAACGACACAAGCAATTAAGCGATAGCACCGAGGTTTCTGACCTTGATCGCGATCAATAGAGGACCATACTGTGCTTCCCGAGTGACGTCGTAATAATCTGGGCCCTATACTAGCGGTGGGTTTGCCCATCGACTTGAGAAGCGCGGCTTGGCTTCCAGATGCCTTACTGGAGCGAGCATTGCATATATTCCTGCGCCTCTAGCTTTCCCCAACCAGACCGCAGGCCTAATATACAGACAGCCTGTGAGCGTGGAGTACGGCCCGATAAGCGCGTAGCAGTAAATCATCTACAAAATCTTAGGCGCAAGCGACCCTCCGTTGCCGTTGCCGGGCCCGCTTAGGACACAACCTGTGGCTAAATCCGCTTGGAGTAAGCATACTATGTGATAGCATGTGGAAGAATTTTCCATAATATACATACAGTGAAGGCCCAGAATTAATCCCGTTTAACCGGTCAGACGGTATGCATGAAAGGTTGGTTTCGCATAGCCCTCCGGGCAGATGGCACCCTACATTAGTCGTGATGACAACGTGGAATCGAGTTGAGAAACAAGTCTATGGGATGATATCGTACGTTTGGAGGAATGGCATGGCCCGAAATGTATGGGTACACATGTTTGGTGAGGGCTCCACGTCTCCTTTTGAGACACTTGAAGATACAATGACCAGTGACCACAAACAGGGGTGAAATTATGCAAGCCATATGAGGCTCAAATACAGTGTATATTTTCGGTGAAATTTCAACCAGCGCCGGTCGATTTAATGTTATTTTGGAGGCGATTGTCAGGGGCTGTTATTGTTTACATGCAGAAATATATAAGAGATCCTCCAAGTTGTTTGAAAGTATTATATCGCCATTCTCGAAATGGAATTACTTCCGGTCAGGTTCCTAAACCTCGGAGGATTTCATCGGAAGACGAACATATTCAACAACAACGTAAAAGTACTCCTACCTAGGTGTCCAGCTCTTCCAATCTGGTAGGTACCTCTGCCCAACTTGTACATGTCGTCGTCGCCTGAAGATGTTTGTCGGCCGCCAGACTGTTATTCACCTATTAGTGGGTGCAAATTTGGTGCCCTTTCTTCTTGCCTGAGCCTACATGATTCCTTAAATAAATGGTCTTAAGAGCTTAGGCACTTACTAAGATACAATACAATGTGGTCATCAACAGGCTCCCCTATCACCAAGTCTGAATACATAGTGAAATTCGTATAAACCAACCAAGCGTTGATCAATTCATTAACGGTTTTATCTCCATCTTTGCGACTCTCATGGCCGGAACTCTCCGAAAACGCGGATACTGCCTCAACTGTGGCTGCCGAAGCATCATGGACTACTTCACCGAAACGTGCCACACCCGTTGAACCATATTGGGAAAGCTGCTTATTAGCGACTTGGGAAAGCTGCTTATTAGCGACTTGGGACATTGCGGAGAGTGTATCTGCGCCTGCATAAGCTCCGGCCTCAAGACATGCCAGGACGATCATCCTAGGCAACGCATACGACCCGATACTTACCTCCGAGTCTACGGTTGAAAAAGTAGAAACATCCTCGATATGCGCCCGATTGAGTATCAGCAGTAAATGACCTCAAGGGTTGTTTTGTCCTACACAGCCTTGGGCGGACAATAAGGATCAAGTAACGTGCCAAACCTTCCGTTGCTGCCAAACCTATCTTGGACAGAAAAGTGACATGCGTGTTGAAATTATAAGTTCTACTGATTAGAACTTGGTTAGGTGGTATGAAAGGCGAATTAATATCTTCAAGTATGACGAGAACACTATGTTGTGTTTGGAATTAAAGTACTAATATGACCAAGTCCTAACATCAGGACCTCATTCCAGAACACACCCTCCTGCCCCAGACCGTTGAGGAGACTGCGCACATGACAAAAAGAGATTGTGCTGATACGTAAATGAATGACGTAAGAACCTCACATTGTCCTTTATGAGTTACTAGGCATATTAGCGCGTTCTAACGGTCCAGGGAGACGATGGCGAATCTCATGTAAAACAGAAGGTGAATGACTGTGGTGTAAAGTGAACATATGTGTATCTATAAGTAATCCCCCGGGTATGGGATGCGTGTCATTTTCTCTTGCCCTAACCACACATCCGATACAAAACGAAAATTTCTCTCGATGCTCAAGCGCCGTCCCTTGAAAAGCGCATCAGAATAATGTACATATGTTGGGGAACAAACGAGGGAAGATGAGGGGGTCTGTGATGTAAACAGCAGAGAGAGAACAATACATCGTAACGGTACGGGGGAGCGTCGTTGATTGTTTGGAAGAGGCACGAAGTGGCATAAGATATACAGGAAAACGGGAACACTCACAGCAATGCTAGGGTCAGATCACCATGGATTCTCGCCTTCAGCGTGACTTCAACCTCTAAGTTCAGATCCAGTCGTAGCTTCAGTGTGTCGGACTTGCCACCGTCACCGCCGCCGCCGCCCTGCTTATTGAGGACACCGCCGGCAACATTGCCCAGGGTTCCAGTGGCCGAGTTGGTTAAGTTGTTGGCCGTCTCACCGACATTGCCGACGGGAAGGAGCTGATCGACACCTCCGACACCGCCAGCGCCGCCGAGACCACCGAGTGGACCTCCGCCACTCTGTTGTTGTTTCTGCTGGGTCTGCTGGGATTGTTGGCGTTGACGTCGTCGGCGTTGTTGTGGTTGTGGTGCCGCTTCGACATCTTCGCTCTCGTCGTCATACCCATCCGATTGCGCACCTGGCTGAGGCGCGGGGGGTTGCTGTTGGCGCGACTGGTTGCGGCTACGGCGACGACTTTGACGGGACCTAGATCCTGATACGGAGGGACTTTGGGAGGACGACATGTTGGATTGAGTTGGAAGATGATAGATAGGTAGACAATTAGATAATTCGGCAAGATACCGTAATGAAAACGTTGCTCTGGGAATTGTGGAACAGACGATGGCTGTAACAAGTGAAGAAAAGTTTCGAGGACAGGAATGAATGTGAACTTAGGAGGATCAAGTCTAGATAGCTGTATTTACATAGGATATGTTTTTCAAGAAGACTACTACGACTCTGGGGAGACTACCTGGGTGTGTCATATTTGGAGAGAATACGTCACAGGTGGTCTGGATCGGGAAACCTGTCTCGACCGCTAAGGGTATTTCAGGTAGTATACCCTAAACCTGGATTTTTATGCGGGAATCATGCACACCACGCCCATGACATGCCCTTTTCTTGATATTGGGACAGCCGGGGTCTAAGCAAAGTCCGGGTGGCTTAATAGTTGACGTCAAGCCACAGTCCGACTGTCGATCCTCAGCTCCCCCTTTACCTTACGAGACCGTATCCGATCTGATCTAAACAGGGGTGCGGATCGAAAAAGAGGGTGTGTATACGTTCTTATTAGGTGTAACTAGAAAAGTTGGGGGGCCACCCAAAGTACTTCAAAGTGTCAGGCTCGTCTTCTTCTACCTAACATTGAACCACTACAATATCCATTGGTCTCTCACGGGACAAATCTAGAGAGTCCCTTTCGCTTAATCTACTACCTTGCTTGGGAATACTCGCTAGTCTTTCGTATACCGGCTGGATACACCGAGCTGAAGCTCGCGATACAGATTGATATCTGCAACGTCGCGGTCTAAGACCTCGTCTAAGTTCCCCTCCTTGTCGTAGTGAACATTCCACGTGCCCTCATCGTTCTCAACTGCCACAAAGAATTGTTCATCTTCGAGTGTCAGCCACTTCTCGTCCTCTGTCCAGCTCCAGGGCCCAATGGTGTGGCCAACAGTCTCTGACCTTGACCCGTGACGCAGTAGACCGGTGTCCTTGTCAGCGTAAATCCAATTAAGCATCGGCGGATCGTCCGCTATGGGTGCGACCAGCCCTTGGTGGTTCTCCGGCCCCGGGTAGCCAAAGTAGAAGCCGTTGAATGGAAAGCCATCTACTGGACACGCAGGGTGGTTTAAGTAGAGCTGCCGTGAAGTTAGTAGACAGATTCGCTGCTCGGTGAGCTTGGGAGGATATAGAATATGTCAATACCGAACTTACCTTCTTGTCCTTGAACACCACGGAAGCATGTTGCGGCGGTGAGTCGCCGTCGTGCGAAAACTCTGCTGTTAATTTAAACTTGATTCTGTCTTTTGCCTGCTGGTTTTGCTTCTTCTGAGCGTCAATCGCTTCAGCGACGCCGATGACCGTTGGTATCGCGCCGACTGTGAGTAACCCCAGAGTCGAGAGAGCCATAAGCCTAGTGATTAAAAGGTACACGGTAGGAACTCCACCAGGACTTTGAAGATCCCTCGTGTTCCGACCTTGGCTGCCTAGCAAGAGGAAGGGAAACAATTGACGGAGCCGCGTCGAGTTCGGCACTTTCGAAGTGTGTGTGGGGAGACAAAACAGGTTTTAGCCTCGTCATGCACCATCATGCACCTTTTGGGATGATGAAATTACACGCCACATTGCACTCTCTTCCCTCTTCCCTCTTCCCTATGGGCCCATACGAACTAAGGACATGGTACTCAGCCACAGGAGTATCTAGGGGATGGCCGAGATCCCTATGCGCATTAATTGTCTAAGATAGATCATGACCTCATCCTAGACAGGTTGGTTGGAGGTAGGTAAGTCAAGATTTAAGACGATTCTGCACGAGTTCGGTGCAGAACAGCTCTGATTGGTGGTAAGCGGGCAGACAAGGGTATTGATGCCGGCCAGGTCAGGGGTGCCAGAGCTAAATCTGGACGGGGGATACGACTCAAACACTTGTCGAGGGCGCCCTATTGCGTCACGCGTATGAAGCTTACCAGGTACCTTACAGATCAAGGTATCGAAATGCTATCTTTCCAGAAAGCAGAGTGAATAAAACAAGCGTAGGCTGCTACATACGTACGTAGACGAAAAATTCATTGAAATAATTCCAAAGCAATCACTTCTTGGATCATATTCGCCAAGTAGTAGAAGCAAATCGTAATCACAGTTCTTCGATCGCTGTCGCAATAGCCCACCATGTCATCGAACGACGATAAGACGCCCCAGCAGTCGCGTAATCAAGGAGAGGAGGAGCAGGAGCAGCAGAAAGAACAAATACCTGAGCATGAACAAGACCAGGCGCAAGCAGGCGAAAGCTCAAGCAACGACCAGAATGGAGATAACCAACAGAGTGAGGAAGACATGTCAAAACAAAGTCATGGCATCTCGGACAACGAGAGAAAGGGCGAGGAGGACAATACCGCGCAGCCTCAACCGCAAACCCAGTCTCAGACTTCATCTGAGAAGAAACCGCAACCTAAGCCGACGCGCGCCGAATCAGAAAAGCCAAGCCGGTCGCGACGACGTCGACGTAATCAACCATCTTGGTTGGATTCAGACAAGGAAAATGGTTATGAGAAACAGGTGGCCCCTCGCCGACAACGCCAGCCCCCACCACAATACCAGCCGCAACAACAGATGCAGATGCAGCAGCAACAGCAGATGCAGCAGCAGCAGATGCAGCAGCCTCAACAACAACAGGGGAATGGCGGGAAGAATCCGCTGAAGTTGCGCCTAGATCTTAACCTTGAAATTGAGGTCACATTGAAAGCGAGGATCCACGGTGATCTGACCTTGTCGCTTTTGTACGTATCACCATCCTGAGGCCACGACCCCTTGAATCCCATGCCAAAAACGCCTGGAGATTTGTCTGGGACATACGCTGGGTTGTCTACCAAACTAACTTTGCGAAAGTGACACTTAGATAAATGAGACAGTAACTAACAGCATTACTCGACGATACTAGGGATGGGATGTGAGTCTGTGTGGCTTTCCTGCACGCTACCAATGCAGGGAGTGGCACTGATGAATTGGCGAGTCAGCCGAAACGTGTGGTACCAACGGATATCTACTTTGCTTCGTAATGTTAATTGGCTGTCGGAATTTTTGCTTCTGCGCCAAGGCGAATGGTGTGAACAGTGAGCTGTATCGTCGATGCAGTTCTATGATCTTCCGGCGTCGCTCGAAAAGCTGAATGAATATAATTCAATTTTAAAACTGTATACTACCTACTATCTGCCCATGTTTGTATATATATATATACACCTGTGTGTACATACCTACATAAGTATCTTATAATGGTCATGGTTTGTGGACGGGACTTAGAAATTGTAGAAAATCAAAGTCATCACTGTCAGGGATGCTGGCTGTCCTGATAGAGGCGGAAATACCAACTCGGGACACAGACTCCGAGCAAGCTATGTATGTACATATGTACATACCTATGTACGAATACCCACCTACAGAATACTTGCTGTAAACTACATCTCGATTCTCAGCCACATGAACATGCCTAGGTAGACATATACTACGTGAGAATTTATATTACTTCGTACATTGAGATTAATGACTGGCTGAGGGCGACGTTATGTACGTAGACTTTAAACAAGGAACTATGCACATTACGTCGAATGCATGTAGTACTTCGTACATACACACATAATGTAAATGGGCAGATGGGTAAGCTAGGATCGCGATATCTCCACAAAATTACTAGCCGATTCTCCCGATCTACGGTAACGGGCTTCCACGAGGATTTACCCAGGGCTTCCCGGTTTTCCAACTGTCTCCTCCATCCCATTTCGTCGGTCCCTTTCTATTTTGGCCATTGCCATCCCAGCTTTCATGACAGACAAGCAAACAAGGCACCTCAGAGCACTGAATACCTATGCATGTCGCGTGTCACCTCCCAAAGGAAGTTTCAATGACCGGCACGGCTGGCTACAGCATAGCACCGTTCGGGTATCAACTGCATCTGCATGTCGGTCTGTACAACCAAACATCCCCTCTAGTTGAGCCCCAATATATCCAGTACAATGGCACGCATTCCCGATCACACGGCGGGTGGAGTTCTTATTCCTTATTCAAACACCATATCCGTGTCGCATTCATTGTAATCGATGGGCGACATGGCCTCTCTGACCCAAATTGTCTACTTGTGCCAGGCAGTTTCCATACATACCTAGGTACCTACCTACCTCATAGAATAGGGGGTTGTTTAGGTGCTTAGCCTTGGTCCAAAGATGCGACGGGGGATCCACACTGCCGACTTTCTAATTGTTGCTCACTGAAGGACTAGCACTCGCTGCCTTGGATCGTCTAGTCTTGCAGAGTTAGGGACGGGAGCTTCCATCTTCCACCTATGTAGTACATATGTAGATGAAACGCCAGATGGCAGAATGAGAGCAAGTGGCTCGTGATGCTCAGCAGTACCTGAAGATCTCAATGCCATCCCCTTGGAGAGCGACGCCACAATAGGGAGCGGACTTCCGTATCGTTTCGCATTTCAGCGCACTGCCTAGGAAGGCCGAGATTTCAAGCATACATGCTTAGGTGCATGTGTAGCTCATGAACTGACCTTTCATCTCCTAAGGGTTGGGCGACCTTTCTCATAACACACGTCATTTCGTATTTGGTCCTTTGTCCACATCATCCCAAAGTGATGGCGAGACGAGGAGTACAGTACTTCTCCCTACTTTGGTAGGGTAGTTTTGATTTTCAAGAGAAAGCATTTGCGTGCAGCCACATAGAAGCTCAATCAAGCAGGCTAATCCGTTGGTCTGCTTTAACCCTGTCAGATTCATGCACACCGGTCATCTACCAAGATCGCTATTCGCCACAGCTTCTTCTCCCAGTCCTTAAGCCACCTACCAAGTTTCATCGCTTAGCTACCTATGACGCAAGCGAAGCTGGCGGAGGCTTGTATGTGAGAAGCCAACTGGTGGGCTAGCTGCCTGGGGATTATCACTTCACGTTTACAGTTTCATACCATCATCCCTCTGCCAACTGTGCTCCATAATCTGACTCACGGGAAAATTCATAGGTGAAGATACTCTGATATGAATGCTGCCTCTATTGCCCTGGCCAGGACTTGATCTCTTCTACTACTGTGCCTTGGCAGTATACCTTGTCATATTCCTCTACACCCACGCCAATCGTATCCGCTCTTTCACTCGAGGAATGGCCGACATGATGAATGCACAGACACCGCCAAGGAAGCTATTCAAGCCCTCTAGCAAGACAAAAACGCCCACGTCTGCAAAGAAGCAGAGGGCAACCACTCCGACACCCTCAAGAACTCAATCACACGACATATCCACCTCTACCGACGCTATAAGTCGGAGTACATATATTCCTAGCGTTCTCTCAGGAGGCGCTTCGGAAAGTACGGAACGCGCCGCTGAAAGCGTCGAAGAAGAGGACGACACTGCCGACCAAACCAGCGACGCAGTCAAAAGCATTGCTGGGAAGCCTCGAGAAGTTCTCGACCTTTCGACTGACGAGCTTCCTGCACCCTCGAACCCAACAGATTCCCTGAACTCGCCGACTGACATTGCCAAGTACTTCATCGAGCAAGGGAACCCAGAGATGAGCCACTTTGTGTCGACATTGACTGGCAAGACTGCGCATAATCCCACAAGTACCACCAGCAACGGCAAGGAACCAAAAGAGGAAATACTGGAAGATCGGGTGGGCGCGACGAGCCGTGCTACGGATGAACCGTCAGATATGGAGCTTGGGTCGATGGAGGAATTGCCTAGGGACGATACTTTAATCGCTTCACCAAATGAGCGAACCAAAGATAGCGAAAGCACGGACAGTAAGATGAAGGAAGATGACATGAATTCCATTTGTGAAGATGAAAATCTTATCAGCAAGGCACCAAATCTCACCGAACCAGCTGATATCTCGAAAAAGGCAGAGGGAACTACGAACAACTCCAAAGCCCAAGCATTGGATGTCGCATCAACTAATTCCGCTGGCGAACCTGATGCGGCGCACACCTCAAAGGGGGCACAGATTGAGTTATCAAATGGGAAGAATGCAGTGAATGGCGCTGATCAAGTCGCCAAAGACGGGGTCAAACAAAAGCCCGCTGCTGTATCATCGGATGCTCAGAGTGATGGTACCCAAGTTACAGATAATATGGGCAGGCCTGCGCATATTGAGCGAAGGATTGAGATTCCGCTTCCTCGTCCCGAGAAGGTGATCAACAGCCCCCCCGAGCCGTCAAGAACAGACACGAAGAACATCGCAGCCGCGCTAGGCGATGCCAATGACTTACCGGGCACGGAAAATTTACGAAGCACGGACGACCTACCACAGCTTCCGGAAGATATGTTACAAGACCCTCCAGAAGAGATACTGGACCCATCAGTTCATTCTCCGTCTTCCAACATCTCACCCATCCCGAAAATTTCAAAGATCACGCCTATTGGGATGGATCCACCCCCTGATCTACAACGTCTTGCCTACGGACTTGGCGGCAACGTCGTCGATGACGTTGGAAACGTCGTGGACACGTCGGGCAAAGTACTCGGTCACGCCACTGGCGACCTTCCTGCTATGGTCGGTAGGAAAGTCGCCGACAGTGGCGAGGTATATGGAGATAATGGAGAGGTCATCGGGTACGTTTCTGAGAACTTCACCGGACCACCACCACCACCCGCCGATATTCCTAGCCATGTGCTCGGCGGCCTGAAGGTTGATCACGAGGGAAACATCCTCGACATGAACGGTCACATCATCGGCCGATTCAACGAGAAAGCTGGGGAACATGATGATCTAGCACCATTTTTGAGGCGACCAGGGACAGGCGAATCTCAGAACGAGGACAATAAGTCGCGCGAAGAGAAAAAGCCCAAGGTAAACGCTCACACAGGCGGAAGCCCCTCCGATATCTTCTTAGATGTGAAGTCTACGACGGATGGCATTCAGTTGACAATCCGCATACCTACGACATTCGGGAGACAGACGCAGGATTCTTGAATACGTGCATATGTAATAATTGGGACTTTTTAGGATCAAAATAGTTCGGTGTGTGGGATGGTATTGTCGGTATCCATTTATGACCTTCGTCTTTTGGGGTGCTCTCCTAGCGCAACACAAGTCCTCGTTTTTTGTGAAGTATTTCTGCCATGCCTACCTACCTAGCTATACTATATTATGTTGGGAGTTATGAATAGTAGTTTTCACTACATCAAAGCGTGTTGAAATGATAATAAAATGCCTCAACAATCGACTACATTTGGTAGTGAGTTTGAAGTACAACGATTGAATGTGCATACATGAGGCACATGTATGTAGGTACCTATCGGCCGAGATGACGCCTGCGCCATCGACTATGGCGTCTATGACGTTTATCTGATGACGACCCTTGTCCGGTGTGGCTTGATTCAATGCACGAAAAACCGGTTGGGCCAACAAGACTGCGTGTTCAATTGATTGAAATTTGAGGGTGACGTTAGTAGGTTAGCTTTTAGCCACCCCCAATACGCGATTTGGCGAATGAATTATGTCGCTGAGATGGTGGACTGTAGTATTCTTTATAATGGCGTCGAGTTCTAGAACAGCTCCACCAAGTTCGCTAGCAACCCTACGCTAACAAAGTACAGAGTTAGTAAGCTCAAGAGCGGGGGATGGCGGCGATCAAACGGTGTCCAAACTAAACTAACTTGCTTGGAGGTACACACCTAACCTTAAAGAACGGGCGATCAATGATGTGGCTACACTGATACGGTGGCTGAAAAGAGACTACCTCAATCATCCATGTCGCGCAAATGACCTCAAAGGATGCAGTCAAAGAACTCGGTGGGCGCGGCGAGAGTAATGTAAACCACATCAGACCATCAGGCCATCAAACTCTACGGCTGCCAGCTATGAATCGAGATTCGCAGACAACGCACCCGGGGGTGTCCAAGTAGCTATGGCCACAGCTTTAAGAATTAATCCTGTTTACATGCCGGATTCTAGCTTCACCAACGAATAATCTTCCAGTATCCTGCGAACCCTTGCGTGGAATCTTAGCTTATACCACCAACAACAGTCTATGTCTCCAGCCGGTTGGCTGCGGACAGATTAGCAAGCCACAAGCCCGGGGCCCTGTGCTTGTCTGTGGCACACACCAAGTTCGAGATCGACAGCATAGGCAGCATAGGTGCCGCTACATTAGACGGCAGCCCCATTCGTGGCTTGCCCTCATCGCGAGGTGTCCATCCTCCATACCTAGGGATTCGCTACTGATGACGTTCGGGCCCGTCTATCTCAAGCTGATGACTGATATCATGACGTCGAACATTATGTATCGAAAGTCGTCTAGCGGGGAGGAAGGCAGGGGAAGACAGCGACATATCCGACATTTCAAGTAAAATATGTGATAGTTCTCCAATCCTGTGACGTAAGGTTTAGTCTACAAAATCCAGATCCAAGTGTTTTCGATCGTGAGAAAGTCCTCATAAAAGACCTAATTTGTCGTTTAGATTCCGAGTCACAGAACATTTCAATCTCATGACCAACTCTAACAACTATATCCAATCACAACAACATTCAGACCAACACCACACAACAGTAATTACCACAACTACTCGACAGATTGTTACAGACGAAGATCCGGTTACAGTCATTCATCCTGCCGCCATGTCCGGAGCCGGTGAAGCAGTCGGCGGGCAGGGCAGCCCGTTGACGAAGAAAACAGAGCATGTTGCGAGCGATGGGGGCGCACACGCACAAGAAGCTGAATCACAAGCATCGGTACCACGCTCCATTCCAGACACTTCGGAAGGAAATGAAGGGGAAGGCGAAATGGTGCCGGCCGCAGGCCGCATCAACGACAAAGGAGAGGTGATCGACGATGACGGAAACCCGATCGGCAAGATTACCGAAGGCGACGCGCAAAGATTTTCCGGGTTCATTGTCACCCAGGAAGGTGACGTGTTGGATGAGAACGGAGAAGTTGTCGGCAAAGCCGAACCCCTGGAGGACGTCGCATCTGAACTCAATTACACGACCAAATCCGCCAAAGATGCTGCTCCACAAGGTAAAGCAGCGCAGAGCAGCCGCAGCGGATTCGGTCGTGCGATGTCGGGTGTCACTGGCACAGCACAGTCGGCCTTTGGCAGCGTCGCTGGCGGCCTCGGGCGGACAGCTAAGGGCACCTCCGAAGCAGCTGGTAACACGGCTAAAGGGGCAACTGATACCGCCGGGGAGGCAACAGGAGCGAAAGATGTCACAGAGACGGTTGGTGATGTTGCTGAAGATGCAACTGGCCCGGTTGGTGATACTGCGCAGGGCGTCGCTGATACTCCTGAGGGAGCTGCACAGAACGTCGACACACCGGATACCGATGATGTTGCCGACGTTGCTAAACAGTCAGACGAAGGCGTTGCGCAGGATGTTCAGGATACTGCCGAACAGGGCGCACCAGTTGACACTAAAGACCCAGCCTCTAAATTGGGCTCCAAGGCCGATTTGGGCTCCAAGGCCGGCGATGTAGCCAAGGAGGGACCTGCCTCCATCGACATTCCGTCCCTATCCCCTTCGATTGCAAATAAGGTTGTCGCGCAATTTGAAGGACCCTTTACCATCGCAGACGGTGGTAAGGTCACCGACCAGAAAGGCAATGTCATCGGCAAGTTGGCCGAAGGCTCGGACCTTCAAGATTTGGTGGGCCAGAAAGTCGAGGGCATCGATGGCGAAGGAAATCTTCTGGCCGATAGTGGTACCATTATTGGTAAAATCAACATTGCGCCAGAAGGCTCAATTGCCGAACGAATTAAGGAGCTTGTTCCCGAAGCCGCTCCTCGACTGGACGCTCTGGAACAACAGGCTCAGCAAGCACCGCCAATTCAAATCCCTTCATTTGCCCCATCCGTGGCAGACAAAGTCATCGCTATGTTCGAAGGGCCCTTCAATGTTGCCGAAGATGGCCAGATCACAGATCAGAAGGGCAAAATCCTCGGCAAGCTAGCTGAAGGCCAAGAATATGACCATCTGATAGGTAAAGACATCAAGGGCATTGACGGGAAAGGTAACCTCCTCGGCGACAATGACACCATCCTGGGCAAGGTCGAACTGGTTCCCGAGGGAACCGTTGTCGAGCGCATCAAGGAAGAAGTTCCAGAGGCTGCCGAACGACTCGAAGCTCTGGAAGCGGCAAAGCAAGCCGAGGAACAGGCGAAGTTGCCTGATATCTCAACCCTAGAGGGGAAGAGCATCAATAAGGCCGGCTTCGTAGTTGACGATAACGGTAATCCTATCGGGAAAGTCAAGAGCGGCGACATCAAGAAACTTATTGGCAAAACGCCTGACAAGAATGGGAAAGTCTGGGATAACCAGGGCAATGTGATCGGCGAGGTTGAAGTCCTCCCTGAAGCAGTTCAGAACATTTCTTCGCCATTTGAAGACTTCCCTGATGCAGTCGTCGACAAGTTTGGCAAGGTCATCTATGATGGTCGTCAGGTTGGCGTTGTTGTTGGCGACGACTTCCAGAAGTTGATCGGCAAAAAGGTCGACGCTGACGGTGACGTTCTTGACAAGAATGGCAACGTCATTGGCCACGCCGAGCGTGCCGAGGCCGAGGAGCCTGCAGAGGTTGAAGAGGAATCTGTCGATTACTCCTCGCTGCTGGACAAGAAGGTCAACAAGATGGGCAATGTCGTGGATGACAAGGGCCAAGTATGGGGCCATGTTGTTCAAGGCATCCTCAAGCTTCTTGTCGGAAAGAAGGTCGGCGAAAATGGAGAAATTTTCAACGACGCGGGCAAGGTTATTGGTAGGGCTGAGCCGATCCCCGATAGCGAACGCGAGGAGGCTCGCGAGCCTTCGCCGTTTGAAGACTTTCCCGATGCGGTTGTAGGCGACGACGGGAAGGTTACGTTTAACGGGGAGCAAGTCGGCATTGTGGTCGAGGGTGACCCCAAGAAGCTTAAGGGGAAGCCAGTTGATGCCGATGGAGATATTTTGGATAAGGCCGGAAACCAGTTGGGCCGCGCAGAGCGTTGGGAGGAAGAGGAGCCCGAGCCCGAGCCCGAAATAGACACCTCAGCTCTCGCTGGCAAGCGCATCAACAAGGCCGGCAATGCTGTCGACAGCCATGGTGACATTTACGGCCGAGTTATCGAGGGAGACCTCAATCGCCTCATCGGCAAGATGTGCGACAAAAACGGATTTATACGAAACGAAGGAGGCGACGTCATTGGCAAATGCGAGCTTATCCCGGAAGCTGAGCGCGAGGGTATGAAGGAAGGTCCCTTCACCGAGCTTCAAGGATGTACTGTCAATAAGGAGGGTAAGATTGTCACCCCTGGCGGTGATGTTGTCGGCCGACTCGTCTCTGGCGATCCCAAGGTGTTATTTGGCCGCGCTGTCGATGACGATGGCGACATTTGCGACAAAAACGGAAACGTTTTAGGCCACGCTGAACGTTGGGAAGAAGAGCCTGAAGCTAAGGATGTCAATCCCATGTCGGGCCGAAGGGTCAACCGTGAGGGCAACGTCGTTGATGAGAACGGCGATCTCACAGGCAAACTCACATCGGGTCTCCTGAGCGAATGCGCTGGCAAGAAGATTGACGACGATGGTGATGTGGTTGACGGCAAAGGCAAGGTCTTGGGACACTGCTCTCTCCTTTCGGAAATCCCTGAACCCACTGATGAAGAGACCGAGGAAGAGAAAGAAGAGCGCCTGAAATTAGAGCAGGATCGAAAGATCGCCGGTCAGATCGCTTCTTGCATCGAGCAGTCACTGGACAAGATTAAGCCAATTTGCAAGATGATTACTGATGTAAGTGCCACACTGCCTACAACTTATTGTACTCACAATCATGATGAATTCAGTTACTAATAATATTTCAACGCTCCAGAGAATCACCATCGAGGAGGGCAAGCCTGAAGATGAACGGGACGAGGATGAGCTTGTTAAGCAAGTTCGTCCGCTGATTGAGGAGGGTGGCAAGATCTTGACTGAAGCGAACGGCGTGATCCGCGGGCTTGACCCAGACGGCCGCATCTCCGCCAACGCCAAGCATAAGACAGCAGCGCGCGAGGCGACGCCTGAAGAGTACCGCCTCGCCGACTTGCTGAAAGAACTCACAGGTACTGTGACGGAAACTATCGAGGCTGCCAAGCGCAAGCTTGAGAACCTTCCACGCGCCAAGAAGGCTATCAATCCACTCTGGGGACTACTGTCCGAACCCCTATTCCAAATCATCGCTGCCGTCGGCTTGCTGTTGAGCGGCGTCCTCGGCCTAGTTGGCAAGCTACTTAACGGCCTTGGGCTAGGTGGACTTGTCAACAATCTTTTGGGTGGACTGGGTCTTACCAAGGTCCTGGATGGTCTTGGACTTGGATCTGTCTTGGCCCCCATTACTGGGAAGAAAAAATGATCTACACGACGTCCAAAGGAAGTGGAGTATCAATTGCTTTGTCTCGTTTTATTGTCAAAGGTCACTGTTTAATCTTGTAAAGTATGAGCATATGTCAGTTTAATTTTGTTAGGAAGGCAAAAAGTGGTTATTTTCTATACTGGTACTAGTATCTTCAGAATGGTACTATCACGACAATTACCTACGCAGTTCAGTCTGACTCGTTCTCTCACTCACTGCATGGCACGAGCGGATATTTTCGTTCACTTGTTGTGTCATATTATAAGCTCGTAAGGTTCATTGAGCGCCTATATCCCAAAAAATAGCTTTCTCGTGACAATATTCTGCTTCAAGAGCATCATCCATTCAATACGTTCAGTTCTACATAGGTACCTAGGTTAGTAGAGATAGAACTTCGAAAAAAGGCGAAATATGAGAACGAGAAAGTGCATAAATATGAGAACGAGAAAGTGCATAAATGCTCTACCCCTGCATTTTCATCAACCTGATCATCCCGCCAAAACTTTGCACCTCTGGTGACGTTATAAATGACGTCTTGATGCGGAAAGGAGGGTGTGACAGCCCAAGCGGCAATATTTAGTCAAGGGAGTGTCGACCATTCAGATTGTTGGTTGCTAGCGAGGGCGATGATTGAGGTCGCGCTCTTACAATTTGTATCCCAAAATACCTACTCTATCGTCAACGTCCGTCTTCTAGATCAATATAGCGTCATTATTTATATTCTATAGACTGATTATTCTCAGATAGAACCTAGCTAAGTCGAACATGACTCGGACGTTACTGCTGTGCTTCATACACGGGTTCAAGGTGAAAGCAACAGCACACAGTGGTATCCTCGCTAACTCATTATAAGGGAAACGATGACACATTCCGAACATTCCCGAAAGACCTGAAGAACCGAGTATCTGATCAACTCCCTGGTCACAATGTTGAGTCCATAGTGTATCCGAAATATGAGACCAAGGGAGAGCTGGGACAGTGCTGCTCAGCCTTTTTATCATGGTGATTTATGCGACGAGACATCTTGTCCAACAACAGGTACTGATACTAAGTTAGGTTGAAAGAAGAGGTGATGGATGTGCGAAAGACACATACAGAGAAACCATGGCCACCTCATGATAGAGATGTAGGAGTTATTCTTGTTGCACATTCAATGGGGTAGGCCAACCTCCATATATTCAGGTTGGAATCTGACTAACACTCATGTCATTATAAGGGGCTTCGTCGCTTCAGATACTCTTGTTCAGATTCTGAACGAGAAGATTGCGCACGGCCAAGAAAACTCGCCGATCTTTCCCCTGATCCAGGGAATCTTAACCTTTGACACTCCGTTCAACGGTCTCGCCAGGTCTATGTTTGTTTACGGTGCCTTCTCGAACTACCAAAAAGTCAGTACCGTTTTCAATGTCATGACAGCTATCTCTGCAGCGCCGGCAGCCCTTGGAAAGTCGGCTTTAAAGCAGTCAGTGGCGCGTGTCCCAGCGGCAAAGCGTTCCAGTTCGGCATGGAAAGGGTGGCAGCTCGTAGCAGTGCGCACTGGTACGGTCGGCGCCATAGCAGCTGGAGGTGTGGCGGCTTACATGCACCGCCAGCAGATCATGGATGGAATGCGCAGCATGCGAAACATCAACAAAGAGTCAGTCAAGGAAGGGTACCAGCAGAGCATCGACACGTTGAGCCAGGGCCTGGCATATATCAATCGCGGAAATGTCGGACGTTCTTTCGAATATCTCTCAGATCATTTCACGTTTGTCGGCGCGCTCATGAAACAACAAGAGCTAAGCCGGCGATTGGAGCGTTTGGCTGCACTCAAGGGAATAGGCATACACGATTTCTATGCTTCCTTAGGCGAGAATGGAATGTGGAGCGGTGGTTACTTCGTACCGGAACGAACATTTTGCGCGGTGCCAGCAAAGGACCACCAGGCGTATCACCTCTTCTCGCGACAAGTCATCAAGAAGATTGAGGATGAAGTCCAGGCCCACGTGAGCATGTTCATCAGAGACAAGAACCCAGAGTATGACCAGATGACGGAAGAGGCAAGCAAGTTAGTGATCCGCTGGTTTGAGGATGATTCCGACATCGTCGACGATCCGAAATTCGCATCCCCTCTACCTCCAGAGCCTGTTGAGCAGCTTGTGGGAACCACCGAAGACGGCCAAGAAGTCCCAAAGACCGATAGCATCGTCAAAAATGCGAGCTTAACTTGGGAAGATGCTGAAGATGAGGACGAAGAAGTGGATGAGAACGATTACCCCGACGCATCGCCACTGGACATCACCGCGGCGGCATCGATCGTCCCACTTCCCGACGACGACGAGGAGAGCCCACAGGAAGGTGAGGTGAAAGAGGTGCAGAAGAGCACGTACATGCGTTATCTCATGCAAGTCGCGCAGCAGGCAGGAACCGGAGTGAAATCGTACGTGCCTACGAGAATGCCCGAGATGCCTCAAATCCCGACGGGATCTAGTTTCAAGTCATATATTCCTACACAAATGCCACAGATGCCGAGCATCCCGAAACCATCTGTCGGGATGTTTAGTAGGAAGCAACCGAAGCCAGAATCAGATACAGCAGTCCCTTCAAATACCTCCGAAGCCGAACCCACTGGAAACTCTATTGCAGAGAGGAAGAGGGCCGACAGTGGCGTGCATCTATCTTCAGAACCTACCGGATCGACTGAGCTCCATCCAGACCCTAACTCAACAGCAGACTCGACTGTATCCGCGGCAAAATGAAAAGATAAGGGGGTGGAGAGCTGAGATGTATAAGTGATGATACATGTTCGTAATGTCAATGAAGTCGTGTTTGACGAAAACGTTAAAAAAAAACAACGTCAAGACTGCGTAATATGGTGAGAAGGTTCAGACTACCTACCAAAGGTAATTGAGGTGCCTAAAGCCAGGAGCAAGGGATAACATAGGGACACATCAATTCGAACTCTCTCATGAATTGCTACATATTGCCTAGGTGTCTCCAGTGTACCTATTCATGCTGTCGGTAGACATGATTCTCGTCGGCATCCATCCAATCAAGTGCTGGATCCACGGTACCGCTGGCGCCGGATTAAGGGACAGTGAGTCGTCTATGATACGTACGTACCTGTGAGGTAGGTTGTTTAGATGATGGTGTTGGTTGAATTCGTACCTAGGTAGATATCAAAGGCGCATGATGACCTTCCAGAAAGGATTACAGGGAAACCCATTGCCACCTGAAAGTTACCTTAGCGCCCGCGGGGGGGTTTTGGATACCGCATATATACGGTATATATGCGGTTCAAAAATTTGAACGGCTTAAAAATTTAAGCTCAGCAATTGCCATTATTTTGGTTTGAACGTTTGAGTAAATTGAACCATTCAAATTTTTTTGAACCGCTCAATTTTTTGAACCGCTTATTTTTCGTAGGTAATGTATAAAAAATAATACACTTTTATACTGATTTGTACATTTCATTTTTTCCTACTGTACGAAGTATGGATTACATATACGAAGTATATCACATTTACTTGTACTTCGTACGTCACATTTACTTGTATGTCACATTTACTGCATGTCACAAATTTTATTACTTGCATGTCACTCGAACTCAGGACCTTAGAATCAATTGATTAGAAGTATACTAACTACACTACATGGGATTACGCGTAACAGCATTTCCTGGTTGCGTAACCTATAACCTTACAAACGAAGAGAGGTTCCTGCTCTTTCTAATGGCATTGAACCGCTCAAAAAGTTTGAACGTTCATAATTTTTTGAACGTTCAAAAAACCAAGCGGTTCAAATCAATTAAGCTCTTGTGTAACTTGAACGTTTCATAACTGAGCCGCTTATTTGAGTAAGCGTACATGTATGGTTCCTATTCAATAAGCCGTATATTTGACGTTTTCAAAACCCCCCCTTGCGCACCTAGGTACTTCATGTGCCATGGGACTGAGAGAAATTCGAGCGCGTCATGATGTGTCTTCTCAAACCTTCTTCTCAGTAGCGACTATATGATTTAAGGAAGGGGAGCTAAGGCTACATCTTCCCTTTTGTATATTTATCTAATATCTATCAAAACGCTCCCTCAAGTTCAATATCTACATAAAATTCGTTAACAAAAGCCAAGCGCCTTTATCTCCAACCCATCTTTTTAGTTTCGAGAACAAAAATAACTTCAAGCACCACGATCGCATAATGGCCGACGCCGGAAACCAAGATTCCAAGCAAACCCAAGGCGGTCTCCTCGGCAGTGCCGTCGGCGGTGTCGACAGCATTCTCACAGGCGGTGACAAGGCCAAGGGCCAGGGTGGCCTGCTCGGCGGGCTGACCAGCACAGTCGGAAAGACGACCGAAGGCGCCGGGAGCGCTCTCAATCAAACGGTGGAGGGCGTCGGCGATACTGCCGGATCAGCGACCCATGGCGTTGGCAACGTGGGAAAAGATGTGACGGGTACGCTCGACAAAACTGTTCAGGGGGTGACCGGGCAACAGAAGTGAATGTTAGGTTGTGCCAGGATGCGAGGGAGGGAGAATGAGGGACGAAGGAGCTGTGAGATTGGTGGATGTGTTGCATTGGAGGGGTTTCAGCTGGATGGATTGAACACAAAAAGGCATTCGCCATCCGTCGGTAGCACACTGAATGTACACGATTTGGCTTAGTTTTTTCTATTGGTCATTTAATCAATTCGAATTCAAATGACATATAATTGCATGGCACTCATTCATGACAGTTGTAGAACGCGCTGGGACTTGGGGGATTTGGTCACAAATAACTGTCCGTGCACAATGGCTTGAGTTTCCAATTCTCAGCAGCCGCCCAGCTGGCCACTGAAAAGTGCAAAAAGCCCAAGTTATTATCATGAGTTACCTGGAAAGTAGAATTGAAGGGCGCTAGCTTCCACCAACTATCTGTTTCTTCTGATAGGACAATGCCGCATCTCTCCATACAACAGGCTATAGGATCTCCAACCGGCCTTGCAGAGAGCGCAACGTCGGCTTGGAACATTGGATTCTATAGAATCTCAAGAAGATTGATTGGATCAATGGATAGGCACCCGGGCGTTCGACGTTAGTTGCTCCTAGACTCGGACGGACTTTTACTTGCGAATGAGCGGTCGCGTGCGCTTGGTGGCTTAGCAATGCCGCGGCGGGAGGAACTCGAGGAATGGTTGGTGTTCTAAGTCAATTAACGACTCATGACGTGCATTAGAGGTATGTATGTACATACATTGCGGGTGAGACTCTCTTCTCTAGCGTAACATCTTTTACTGACCAGACGCCGTCACAGATGTAGGCAGCGTGATATTTCTCTTGCATACCTGCCTTATACTCTCGATATCGAAGTCTTCTGAAAATAATAGCTACATAACATAAATACCTACGTGTACCTATACACCAAACGGTGTTTTCTATCGAAATCCAACCCTTGATCCAATTCAGAAAGGGGAGGTGAGGGGAAGAGTTCCAGGCCATGCATGCAGGTAGGTCAGTGGATCCTGGCCCCGTCGCCCCGGATTCTTACCCCAGATTTTGAACTCGCTTTGAAGCTACGGTTACCATTTAAAATGGTACATGTACGCTATACTCCTTCGAGTAAGTATGATGCTGCAGCACGCCGGCGGAGATCAGCGAACCATAGCTCGAGGTCACGCGATGAGCACACCATTCGTATCTCGTCAACAACTTGCTGTACTGTACTTCAACCCCGCCCAATCATTACGAAATGCAGCGGCGGGAACTGTATCAGCAGGTCGCCGATCCATCATGGTTCCCTTCCCACAATATGACAGGAGACGGAAGAGGAGACCCCTCTCACTGTCACCGAAACCCCTTTTCACCTCCCCTTCAAATTGCCCTCCCTTCCCCTCTTCTCTCTTCTCCTCTTCTTCCTCTATTGTCCTACAGACATTAGCTCTTCGAAATCACCTGTTTCTCCACGCACAACTATTCATCGACCTTCCTACTTCATCAAGGTAGCTCCTCCTTCTCCTATTAGGTACCAGTTCCAACAACACATCGACCTATATTGCTTCAAGAATGATACTGATAACTATCGTTTTGATGTAGCTAGGTCGTTCCAAGCTATATATATATATATCACCAAATCTACCAATTCGATATGGCCGAACCTCTCACCAAAGTAGACTCAGCCGTTCAAGGCCTCTCCCAATCTCCCACCAAGGAGAAGTTCGAACCGCTCACCAAAGTAGACTCGGCTGTTCAAGGTCTCTCGTCACCTCCTAAGGAGAAGGTTACCCATCGTAGGAGGACCAGCTCAAGTGTGGCTGGAATACATACGATGAAAGACTTACGTATGCCGTACTCAGAATATGCTATTCTATACCAATGACCACGGCTAATATGCAGTTCTACAACAGTGGAGAGCCATACGGAGATCGAAGTGGCCATAGAATCCCAGGGAACAGGATGGTAAGTCTATCCTCTCACTTTATCTGGTCCCCTCCTCATCCGAGTTGCACTATGGGTGTCATTGCCCCGCACTGGTTAACCAGGGATATCGTACAGGAAGATAAACACATCTCCTACGACGGTCGAAGACAAAGACATCCTCGCGAAGCCGTTGGTAACGCCATTCGTTGGCGCTATCAAGCTTCACTTCGATTCTACTGGGGGCCCAGTCGTGACGGCCAAGGCTCACAGGGGTAACTATGTCACCATTAAGGATGCCCTGGATGCCATCTATAAACCTTATAAGAAGCGGGTACGTAGTATCAATTATGATAGGCTCCATCCATGATTAGGATGTGTCATTAATAGCCGCATGTACAGGCTGATGATGAAATCTCCGCGCCATACCTGAAAGGATTTGAATGGTTGCCAAATCATCCCCAACTCAAGGATGACGAAGAAAAGAGGGCAAGTGAATGGGATCGATTATACATCCATCTCTCTGAGACACCAGCATTAGCAGGTTTCAGCGGCAGTAAGAAGAAGAAGAAGCACGCCAATGCCGAGTAGTCCTCGCCTGCCTGCCGTATCTCACAATATGTAACATTCTCTTGATCAGTACTGCATTCTGTCTTCTTCATTGGCAAATATTGAAGCGCACAGGATGCTCTGACCGATAGTTTGGATAATGTTGAATCAGCGGCGTGTTCATATTGGTGTAGTCATGACGGACATCTTGTCATAGTTAGACACGATCGACATTTCTAGTGTGTTTTTCAGGCCCTCATGAAGTTGTTCGTGATGCTGTCTTCTCCCAAAACGCCTCATATCCCAAAACGTCCCATAACGATTACCATTCGGGAATATATGCGTAAGCCTAATATACGGGCTGGGCATTGCTAACCTTATACTAGAATTTATCTGCAGCCACTCAAGATGAGTCGTATAGTAGGGTCGTGTGCGAGGAGCGCTAGGATGACCTAGGTAGATGGATACCTACCTAGGTATCAGATGCACAAGAGTAGACCTGGCCGATACTACTATATAATCTCAACCTCTTGGGTCGGGAATTTGCTGAGTAACTTGTCTTCGAAGCCTTGATCCTCAAGATCGATCGTCTCCTCTAGAATCGCATAGCCAACACGACGATAACAAGACCGAAGCTCGTTCGCAAAGGCCAATGCCAAACAATGTACACTCACAAAAGAGAACGGCCTGTGTGGTCTCATATAGAATAACATGAGAGAGACGGTTTCGTAATTGCTGTCCTTTGTGTCGAACTGCAAATAGGCACTGCGATCTCCGAACTCGATGGGAGCCTGAGATTCGGGGTGATGAAAGGAGCCGATAGAATATGTCTCGCGTTCAGGTAGTCTGGTCTTCAGCCGCTTAAACCTTCGCGCTATACAGACGTGCCCGCGTAGGAGAAGGGCACCACCATTGAGCTGTCCAGTCACATCACTCCCTTTGGGGGTTATTTTGGCCCGGAGCACATCGACATGCCATCGAACCGCGCCAGTGGCTGGGACAATGATTGTACCATCTAGAGAGGCCCACGACCATGAGGGCGCTCGATAAGAAGAAAAGTGGCGACCTTGGATTTTTGGCTTCCATAGGAGAGATTGTGGCATCGTGTGCTCCCACAAGCCGGCCAGATAAGTATCATGCCCTGGGCCGTGGGCAGCTTTCAAGCTGTCTTTCATACGCTTGGCTAATCCAGACAAGGCAATGAGCTTGTCTCTGGGATATGTCAGATTACACTGAGAGTAGGCCTGTACTACATCCGACCAACTCGTCAGGTACGTGGAAGTCGTCCTTCCAGGGTCTATGAGGGGCTTCCAGGCATGTTTGTCAGGCTTTGGACGACTCGCAAGGGACCCTGGCCGTTCCAATTGAGTTAAGCAACCCTTCGGGACCGTCTCACAACAGTTAGTATCAAAACACTCCCAAAAGATCTGCTTGTTCCCGAAGTACAAGTTTCGAGTCGAAAGAATTCGTTCCTGCAGAACCCAGCCACGCGAGAGTAGCGGTTGTTCCTCAAAATCCTTTCTCCATGACTCTCTCTCGGCTTCACACCGATAGAGCGCCGCAACGCCGTCGTCGCGGAGTTTAAGCTTGACAACTGTAGGTGCGAAAAGACTGGGATCACGATCAACGAAGCACCCTCCTTGATCATCTGAGGCACCGAGTGCTGCAATGTTGAGTAAGCCATGACGGTAGATGGACTGCATGGAGGATGCTTCTGCCTGCCAGTCCTCCTCTGAGTCCTGGAATATGCATAGCCTATCGATCCATAGATACCGAATTTCCAGCCGTCCTATGACCTCGAAAGCATCGCGAAAAGTTTTAGGGAGAGTAGCGATAGGGAGACCCTCTCGAAGCTCATCCTCGGATGACTTCAGGAGTCTCAACTTTTCCTCAGGCCGCCCAGGTCCCCAGCAGTGACTCAGAGTTATATATCGTTCTCGAGGGTCGAATTCGCCGAAGTTCACAAGGCGAAATAATTTATCAGAGCCCGTATACACAAGTTGGAGAAGACGGGTCGGCGAAAAGAGAGCTGCGTCCTGTCGACGGCATAGTTCGTGGCTCTTGAGGCACCTATCAACCCACGTCTGTAAAAGGCCCCAGGTCTGTGCATCCGACGTCGAATGCGAGATTATGGAATTGACCTCATCATTTTCTTTATTTTAATTTGAGACCCTCAGCACGCGCTTTACATCTCGACAGAAAACTACTTACCGTCGTGCGCAACCATGTCCCAAAAAAACTCTTCGAGGATCTCCCCTGAATAAACTAGCATTGTGGGGCAAGACATGTCGGTTCGCGACAGTAGCACACAGAATGTTGAGTAATAACCTAAACCCGCGAACGTTGGGTTCACGTCGTCACGATCATTCAGGTAGCCAAAGTCATTGCAAGCAACACAACCTTGGTGCTTAGACCGCAGTAGAGAATCATAGTTGGTGTGGTGACCAAAGAGGTAGCGCTCTGGATCTTGCAATTCGGATTCATCTGCGGATCGTTAGTCAGGTTTTTTTTCGGTTGTTATAGTGCGAGAAACATGCCCAGGACCTCGTCATAGTTGCCTTCATCTATCTGTCCGTACTTTTTCTCCATGATTTCCGGAAAGTTTTTGAGCAGTCCAAGCCTCTTGCTTCCCTCGGGATCCCAAATACCTTCAAGCCCTTCACGGCAGACGTCGCACAACATATTGCAGGCTCCTACTAAATCTTAATGATAACACAGAAGTCTGTTCGTCGCTCGTCACCCCGATTGTCTTCGGAGGGTCTTGTACTGCCGAGTTCGCCTGGTGGTAGGAAGCAAATGTGTCCTATGAGCATCATGATCGAAGCTGCAGGAAAAGAACGAAATGGCGCCTCGGCTCGCTGTAGTCCCTCTTCCTTCTGTAAGCAGCCATTCTGGTGGCGCAGAATGCAGGGGGAAACCGGAGCAGTTGATTGCACGCTAAGCCAACATGTAATTACATACCGTATTAAAAACTGATTTGTATATGTATTGAAAACTGATCTGTATTGAAGACTAACCTGTACTAAAGACTGACCTGTATTGAAGACTGACCTGTATTAGGTTCAATTAGCTGGCTTGAATTCCTTGTCGCGTATTTGGTTGACATACCTGAATTGACATACCTGAATTGACATACCTGAATTGACATACCTGAATTGACATACCTGAATTGACATACCTGAATTGACATACCTGAATTGACATACGTACCTACTGTTGAAGCTGTTGAAGCTGTAAAAGCTGAAAAAGCTGTTGAAGCTGTAAAAGCTGAAAAAGCTGTTGAAGCTGTCGTATATACGTGGTGTTGTACGTGGTGTTGTATGTGGTGTTGAATGTGGTGTAGAAGGGAGAGATTCGAAGAACGCAAAGGTTTGAATTGAAAGGCTATTTAAACTGAAGAGATAGAAGTAATATGAGGCACATATGGCTGTGATTGCCTTAGATGTCAATTGAAATGGCAGTTGCAAGTTGGCGATAGCTTCAGATTTGGTATGGTTACACGTTTGGTGTGGTTATACGGGCTATAGGGGCTTGTAGTGTAAAGTACCACTACATATATATTTGTTAGTAAAGGTACATACTTCCAAAGGCCATTCAGCGCATTTGCCACTATAATATCCGCTATACTCACTATAATCTTTTGATACCACCTAAAATAGATCTTTAGGGATGTAAAAGCCCTGGGCAACGTATTCAAATCCCTGGAACGCCCGTAAAGCCTTGCAGTCCTGACAAGCCTTGTAAGCCTTGTGCAAGTCTTATGTAAGCCTTTAAGACCCTGCGCAAAGCTTGTAAGACTCCATATATTCCGGCTAAGGTATGTAAGGAGACCTCAGTGATGCATACGACGCATACGACATCGCGGCTCGGAATAGCTGGCTAATAGAAATATATAGCACTTGAGGTCTGTCGTCGTCTTAAAGATGCACCATTTAGATGATACTATGGTAACACTCACCCAGAACAGCTGCGCATTGCATGCTGTTACCACCTACCTGAATCCAAACCTGTGAAATGTATCGATAGAGAGGGAAGAAGTCCCAGGAAGCTAGGTGGCCAGATGGCGCAGCTATATATACACCTGGATACCGGATATAAGTATATCCGGTACTCCGACACGCCCCCGTAGCAAGCCAACCAGCTAGAAAGATGAAGCTATCGTGAGATCTGAGGTAGTAGTAGTACATGAATAGCTCTGTGCAATATCCACGTGTGATATCCCCCTAGTATCCTAAGCCATACTGTGTATCCAACAAACAAGCAAGCAAGGGTGTGTAACAAGGTGCGAAGAATATAGTAAAGGTGGCCCACTCAAGTGGAGCTGAGCCAGGATCCCAACCTGGTGTCAAGGAAGGGATCGTGTGTTTGTGTTGTCTCCACCGTACTGTAATTGCGGTGTAGAAAGACGAAAATTTTTCAGGGTCTACCGCTCGCCCCCGTAGGCGTCGAAATTCTGATCTCTCTGCTTCTAGGATAGACGCGATACACATTTTGTAATCGTTATCCCAAACTGTAGAAATCTCTGTGGTCTAAGTCGTGTAATAGGGGTTGGTTACGGTATCAGTCTGCGTTCGTACCCGGGCAGGGTCAACTTGTCGTACGGCTGTAGGAGTATGCGGCGGTGTATGTGTTGTGTAGGGCGGCGAATACCTCTGGAGGTTTCGCGTCAAGATGTGTAGGGCGTCAAATACCTCCGTGGAGGATTCGAGTCAAAATGTGTAGCCCGGATGGTCGGCGTCATCTTCAAGCCAGGTGCTCTCACCACCGTTTGAGGCTATCGACGAAAAGCCGTGATCGATTGGTAGATCGGAGCCATGTGAAATGTATCGATAGAGAGGGAAGAAGTCCCAGGAAGCTAGGTGGCCAGATGGCGCAGCTATATATACACCTGGATACCGGATATAAGTATATCCGGTACTCCGACAAAACCAATCAGGAACACAGAACTACAAGTACATGTAGACATATCATGTAACCAAATTCCATGCTGCCACTTGAGAAGACCAATGCAACTGCCCAGGGCAGTACAGTCAGGTACAAGGTCAAGTTCTATGAGCGAGATGGTAATATGTTAGTACTACTTACACGTATCTAAGGAGGTAAGTAAGCACGTACTAGCTGACCGTATTGGAGCTAAAAGGCTCCCGGGCAGCCGGGCCAGGGTCTTCCAGTAGTAGTGGGGCAAGTCGCGAACGTTCTTCAGCTCGTCCTCCTTGCTCCGATACTCGAACAAGATGCTATCGACGACGTACATCCTCAATAGAAGAACGACAGATAACTCGGAGGGATGGTATTATGGAATTCTTCGAGAATCAAGTCGGAGAGGTGCGATTCTTAACTACACTGGCTGAAACTCCTACCTCGGTACCGCCGGTGTCCCCAGGCTCGCAACATCAGAACAGCAGCAGCAGCAGCATAATAACACCGGCCACTGGCGAGAAAAGAAAGGACAGAGCCGATGAGTCACCATCATTCAAGGGGACTCCACAGCCGAGGAGCAAGAGAAATAGATACATCTCTATCGCTTGGTGAGATTGTTCTAGTTATTGTTTTTTTTTCTAGCCCCCGCGCGCGCGCGAGCATCCTACACAACGAGCCTGGCCCAGTCGTGTTAACCCAGCCCTATCTAGCAACGAATGCAAGCGGCGCAAGATCAAGTGTAATGGCGAAACGCCCTGTCAACGATGTGGCAATCTCAGCCTCCAATGTCTCTACGCGCCCAATTGCTGCTCCAATTCCTTCAGAGACTCCGACGAGTATAAGCAGATGTCTAGCCAAGTCAACCAACTTCAAGAGCAGGTCGACGCGTTGTTCGCAAATATGAATGCTCTCAGGTCGGAAGCCTTGCGATTGGCACCCATACAAGAACGACCGCCTCTTTTGTTATCGGCATCCAGTACCCCGTCAAGCTCTTCGATCCCTTCCATGACGCCCATCAATAAATCGGCCGATCTGTCTCAAGTCCGACAGTCTGGATTTCGCGGACCAACGAGTACTCGATTCAACTTGGACGTCGCTAAGAATACCCTCCATAAGATGGGCTATTCCAACCCGCTTGACGGTAGTGAGGCGGACGGTCTTGCTCAAGAAAGCCCCGCGCCCTCTCCAAATCCGGCAGCGCAGCTCGTGGTAACACCAAATGGGCCAGCAAGAGATCCGTTATGGGACTATGATAAGGACGAATTGGTGCGGCTATGTCGCGTGCACGACGAAGAGATTGGCATCATGTACCCCGTCGTCAAGATCGAGTCGGTCATTCGTCACGCAAAGGCGCTGTCTTCGTGGATGGAGGCGGCGAGAAAGAACTTCACAGTCCCCCCATATGGCGAAGATGGCGGTATCAAGGATCGTAATACTCTGCTGCTCAAGGTCATCGTGTCTTGCGCCATGCAGGTCGAGGAGCATGGAAATAGTGAGAAGGCACAGAGGCTCTTCAATAGCGCTCGGCCGATAACCGACAGAATGCTTATGTCGGACCCAAGCGATGTAAAGAACCTACCCCTCTTAGCCCTTGTGGTATGTCCTCGCTTTTCCCCCTACCGTATATCCTTCTTTAGGGCCTATATAGGAGGCTAGACTCTGATTTCGTTGAGGCTAATTCAGGCAGGGCGGCTATTATTTCCTTGCCAACGACGAGATTCTGGCTTGGCGTACCATGGGCCAAGTCGCTCGTCTTTGCTTCGAATTGGGACTCCACCGTCTTGAAGCAATTCAGAAGATTGGCGATCATGAGGAGCGCAATAACGCAATCAACACTTTTTGGACCTCTTACGTGCTGGATCACCGCTGGGCATTCGGTACCGGTTTACCATTCACAGTCCCTGACGAAGAGATCGATCCCCGACTACCCTATCCCGTAAGTGGTACCTTATCTACCTGTTTATATTTGACTGGGTTTTCTCCCCAGAATAGATATCTCATCGTTCCGCAAGACCAAATGTTCATCAAAAGTCTGTTATCGCTGATACCTGCCCGAAGGATTCCCACCCCTATCTGGTTGCCATGATAAACTACTCCAAACTAAGCGCAAGGGTATGGCGATTAGTGCGAAACTTCGAACCTGACACACTGTTAGAAGCTGGGCCGGATGGCATCGAGGAACTTGATCGTCAATTAAAGCAATGGTATACAGAGGTGCCCCGTGAAACGCAGCTGGAACTAGCTGACTGGGAAGCACTGCCTGTATACCTTAATCCCCCAGTCCACTCACAGAAGGAATACGATATACAGCGACTGCAGATCTGGACATATCTACGTTTCAACCAGATCCGTCTTTGGCTCCATACCCCTATTCTACATACTCACAGCAGCATCATGGAGAACATGCAATATGCCGATCGTGCCGTCAAGCTCGCCAAAAACACCATCCGCTACCTCACGCACCTGAACAATACAACAAACATATATCGGAAGGTACAGGTGTTCTATCACCAATTTCTATTATCAGCGATCGCTGTGCTCTTCCTTGCGTCCTGTCACGCTCCGGTCAACTTCAGCTCGTCCTGCCGTAACGAATTTTACTTGGCTCTCGAGCTAGTGAAAGACATGTCGTTTAAATCATGGGTGTCGCAACGTCTGTGGAGCACCATCAAGTCGCTCCGCGAAGTGGCCCCTCGTCTCGGATTAGCCCAGGATCCACACTCCACGGCTGCTCTCACGATGGCCGGACTAGCAACCGGTCAAATGGCTACTACAACATCCCCACTTGCATCCGGCTATGGGTCACAGCCATCGTCCATCTCCGGCGGGCCCCCGGCTTTCAACATACCCCAAGACGGACACCAGATCTCGAACGAGATGTCGCGGATCTTCGAAGGATATACGGGGAGGAATGGCAGCCTTGGTGCTTCGTTGACTCAGCCTGGTGATTCGCTTAATGATGGAGTAGTCATGTCCTTCGATGAAGGAGGTAGCGTGTATCAACACTTCAAAGACATGTTCTGAGGTCGACTCCAGAGATTTCAGGCATTTGGTGTCGGATAGATATGTTTCCGCATCGTCGAGTCCCCACAAACGTTCCACCTAACACCCAGTTTCTGGGGTCACTCGGCCGCCGCTATCTATCAACAATCGTTGCGGATTCGTGAGCTTAATGGGTGTAGAGGCATATCTATCATTTGCTGTCCGTTTAAAGCCGCATAAGATAGGGGCCGTCGATTATTTGTACGCTCTACTCAAAACGTCAAGTTGGTCCTAAGATATTATCAATCTTCGCCCATTCGAAGAATCTAAGAGATCCGCTTTTCTACTGAGAACTGCTTGTTTTCTATTTTAATCCTACAACACGATTGCTTTTGCGCAAGACCACGAAACAGGCCAGTCCATAAAATGAATGCTACTTGAGGCATTCGATAGTTCGTCAAGGGGGACTGGTGTCTGCCGTCAAGGAAGAGACTCCAATGGTCTATGTAACCGCCTAAATATGGCCGTTCGGAACGGGGTTCGCCGGGAGTGAGGACTGGAACCCAATCATCCAACTGCCGCACTCGAAGTGTGCAGTGTTGTTATAAGAACTCGAATAACTTGATGCTTACCCAATCGTGCCGGGGTGGCAGATCTGCCCCTATCATAGATGAACTGTTCGTTCAACGATTAGACTGCAAACGTTTGGGATACCTGCGTCCTAGCTTGCCGGCGTCGTTGTCGCTGGAGTTGGGTATCACAAGCCAAGGAATCTGGCTGTGATGTAAGCCATTACCTTAATTATGCTCCTCTGGGTGAATGCGAAATAAACAATCCAGCACCGGCTATTCTACCGGAGGTTGCGGCATAAGCGAATTCCGCTAGTGACTTGCTTTGGCTTTCTGTATATATGTCAGTCAGACGAGGTCCGCGCCGATGCTTTTGAGCGTCTCCACCAACATCGGGCCGCATCACCAACATCGACATCTGCTTCAACATCGATATTACCAAGATGAAAGGGTCTCTTCTTTCTCTCACCCTGGCGCTTGCTGCGCCTTCCCAGGCGTACCTCCGATTCGGATGTGCCACTCTGAGCGTCCAACGCCTCGACCCCCTCGTCGAACCGGGCGTCATCCCTTCGGCGCATCTCCACCAGATCGTTGGTGGCAATGGCTTCAATGCGACCATGGACTCTACGCAGGACGTCAGCCAGCGGGCTACTTGCACGACCTGCAGCTTCACAGAGGACACCTCTAACTACTGGACCGCCGTCCTGTACTTCAAGGCCCGTAACGGGACATACAAGCGCGTACCCCAGTACCCGAACGCCCTCTTGGGCGACCTGAAGGGTGGGATGACCATCTACTATATCCAGGAGTCGTTCAACTCGAACGGAAACAAGAAGGTCACGGCTTTCAAGCCTGTATGTTTTGCCGAGCCCATAACTAAAGCAGGCTGACGAAACCAGGGATTCCGGATGACGGTTGGCTCGCCCCAGAGTAAGGACGGCACCAACCCCGGCCTACGCTACACCTGTCTGCAGGACGTCATGACGAGATTCCCCGAGACGGCCGAGTTCCCCAAGCAGCCATGTCCAGCTGGCATTATGGCCATCCACCACTTCCCCGCGTCAGTGACTTTTTGCGCAGTCGTTCACTTCAGTTGCTGACCGTACGCGCCTAGATGCTGGGATGGCAAGAACCTCGACAGCCCTAACCACCAGGACCATATGTACAACACGAATACCGGCGGGTTCATGCCCGCAGCTGCCTGCCCGGCATCGCACCCAGTCCGCGTACCCCAGGTTGCCTACGAGACCATGTAACATACCAAATTCATCTCCCCTTTTATAGCACGTTTCGGTAGCTTAGTATCCCCTTGGACCGCCAAGAAATATGACAAAGGAGCCCTCGCACCCAAGACATGCGCAAACCCATTCGGTATCTCAAAGAAGGCAATTAATCACTGACTTCCTTCTTTCTCCGTAGGTGGGACACGCGTCCGTTTAACGATAAGTCTCTGTGGCCGGCAGACGGGTCGCAGCCGTTCGTATGGAGCTACGAAGACAGCTTGGGCTACGGCACCCACGGCGACTACCTTTTCGGGTGGAAGGGCGACGCGCTCCAGCGCGCAATGGATTCCGCTCCCCTGCTTAGCAGCGGACTCACGACCCAAAGTGTGGCGCAGGCGAACCAGTGCACCATCAAGAACACTGTCAACGAGGATATCGACGGATGTAAGTCTGTCCAGCGGCTTGTCGGAGCGCTTTGAGCTAATCAAAATTTGTGCAGGGCTCGAGAGTCTACCTGGCAGAGGCATGGACATGTAAGTTTGACAAGGGGTGGCTGATAATTGAAAAGCAGGATGCTGTCTGGGTTGGAAGAGCGAAATGTCAAAGGGTTGAGAGTCTGCTGGGTTTGAAATTACCTAGTGAAGAGATCATAGGATTTTGCATGTGACGTTTCACTGGCATTCAGGCCATCGAACTGTTCTACTGTCCTCAGACTGTGGTATTCAACCCTCGTTCTCATGGCGATGCAATCAATTAGTTTTGATGTATAAGATAATACATGTCGTACACTTCAAGCGCCATTTTACACCATCAACTGCCACCCAAGGAGTAATACGATTGCCTTGAGTAGCCTGGTAGGTACCTTTGTAAGACCCTAGAGGGTCAGGTTGGTAGTGGGTGATGTCGATTCTGATAAACTCAGACTCACAGTTGCGCCATCAAGAACAATAATGACGTGTGATCTGATGTTCACCAGTTGCTGTTAGATATAATTAGATATAATTACTAGCACGTCACACAAAATTTCCCATGTTTCGACTAGAGTTAACAGCTTTCTCTACATTATATACCTACCTAATTGCTCGAGCAGCAATAATGGGATTCGTTTGGCAAGAAACTGTTATCGGTCTGCCACTCCTACTACAAATGAGATGAGTCAATCCACTTGATGAGACGAAACACGTGACTTAAACTCGGAGAATCTGTGCATATGCCGAGGCTATATACAGACATATTCCAAAATAAGCATCAATTCGGAGTGGTAGCTCAGTGGTAGAGGTAAATTGCTCTATTTTCACTATTTCTGCACAAACTCTTGTGCTGACTATTATCACAGCAGCGGACTGCAGTTCCGAAGGTCGCTGGTTCAATTCCGGCCTACTCCTGTTTCTCGTAGCGCCACATTATCGTAAACATTTCTTTTTGTTGGTTTTATTCTGCACCTTTCCCCCTTTTCCTGGACGAGTGATAGGTATTGATTGCTATGCATTAACTGCTCGCGCTATTTTTACCAGATTTTGCCAATTAGTTCCGAGTGTTATTAGAATTTCCCAGGTTAAACATAAATCTATGGTTTGTTCATTCAACACATTAGCAGCCTATAGTAGCTATTCCAGATATCGGCAAATGCAGTATTTACTCGTCATCTGCATCCAGTCTCTTGAGGATGTAAGAAGACGGTGCAAAGAACGTTGACCCAGTCAATGGCGTCGAGAAGTCAAGCAGCTTATCGTGCAGACCAGGCGGTTCCCCGACGAACATGCGCTGAAGCATCTGCTCAATGACCCACAGCCTCCTCGAATACCCGATGAAGTAAGTACCAAACTCCCGGGAGCCGGGAGATCCGAATGGCATGTTATCTCGGAGAATGTCGTGTTCGTCGCCGTTCTCGTCCTCGATCGTCGCGAGCGACTTGTGCGACTGCTGTTGGCCCGCGGCCGCATCGTCTAGCTCTACGTTGTCAAGCTTCTTGCGCCCAATTATGGCCTCCTGCTGTTCCGTCGTCAACCCGCTCCACCCTTTCATATCGTGCACGTACTTCTGCACCACGACGTAGCTACCGCCGGTTGCAGACGCGTCTTCCTCAGCGACAAGGATCGACGCCGGCACTGCAGGACCCACGGGGTTAGCCGTCCCGTCAACAAATCCGAGGAGGTCCCGGACATCAAAATAGCGGAAGCCGGTAGTCTCATCGACCACGGTGACTGCATCGCCCAGGGCGTCGAGCAACTGCCGCTCAAACTCGAAGCATAGATCTCGCCGCTCTGAGCGGATGTGGAAAAGCAAATCTCCTGGGGTCGAGATCGCGGTATGCTTCTGGCCGTGGACAGCGCGAAACGGATGAAGCTCCGCTGGTCGGGGCATTCGAGTCACGCGGTCCCAGACACCACTGCCGATGCCTACCGTGCAGGCGAATGCGGCTCCGAGGTCTCTGATGGCGACGTTCTTGGCTAGGCTATCTATACCCGCGAGGACTGACCTTACCACGCGGGCAGCATCTGGCGTGTCGGTAACAGTAACTACAAGAAAGGTCGCAGCCTGTGTCAGGGGTGCATCGACACGTTGCGGCTCAATAGGGACCCGGTGGGCCAATCTTGTACTCATGTTCGCTCCGGTTCCGAGTCTACTGATAGAGGTACGGTGTCCTGCCGTATTCGGAGTAAATCGAGACTCTGACAGCCGTATGTCTTGGATCAAAACTGATAGAGCGGCTCTTCGATTTGGTACTGATTTACGGGGCAATGAAAATGGCCAAGTTGATGATGACTGAGTGGCTATTCTGGAAGCCCTAGACAATTTCATATCGGTCTGGTTGGAATCGTCCAAGATCACCTTTTTTATGCGGTACAGAAACAGGTGATCGAGTATCGTCGCATTTTAAATAAGTAGATGGTGGTTGGTTGCTTCAATAATATTCCTGGTCCGTTCGATGCGTGGTGCTTACACATCGTTCTCAATCTCATTCTCCAATGAGCAAGGCCAGTGCCAACGCATCTATGCTGGTATACATGCGCTAGGGATGCTGAGTATGATTGGTTTATCATTACAATTCAAACATGTAACCTACTGTATGCCCATTGCCTACCCTCAGATGCGCCAAACACTGACGATGATGGTTGACGGATATTATAGACTGTGCCTTTGAGGAGCTAATAGCCTACATAGATCATCCTAGAAGAACATCAAGGCCTGTATGTAATATTCATTCAATTGGTGATTGTTACGTAACTGGAAGATGATACTCTGCAGCTGAACCATGCTGCCCGGCCACTCGGCCGGAGGCACTTCAGCTGTAGCCTGGCCACTCGGCCGAGGGCACCAAGCAAAAGCGAGCCAAGAGATACGTGTATATTTTCACATTTATATCGTAAATGTACTTAGTCCTACTCTAGCTCCTTGCGCAGATGGATCACGAAGCTGATATGGGTATAAATAGACATCAGATATCCCATTGTTTGTTCTTTTGATCGCTCCAATGATCCCCTCCTGATCTGCCCCGTTCGTCTTCGATCATCTTGCGCAATTCGCATCAACGATAACCCAAAATATCTTTCGCATTTTTCCACGTCCTTGTCCTCGCTATGGCACTTACAGCCCCCCCTGATCACGTCGCTATCATCGGTGGAGGTCTTGCCGTAAGGAACATTGGCTTTTCCCTTTCAATATCGATGTCCGTAGCTTTGCTGACACTTCCGAACTCATAGGGTCTCACACTTGCCTTGGCATTGCGTGACTTGAATATCTCTTCCACTGTCTATGAAGCCCGCTCCGAGGGCTTTGATTAAGGAGGTGGTATCATGCTCTCCCCCAACGCCCTGCGTGTTCTTGACAGCGTCGGCGTCTATGAACGTGTCCGCGATCGCGCATTGCAGTTTGATGTGCTCACCTTCAAGGATGGACAGGGCCAAACCACCGATGAGTATTATTTTGGCTCTGAGAAGTTATATGGCTACCAGGCTATCCGAATCATGCGCAAGGAACTCCTGGACGAGATGAAGGTCATGCTGCGAGAGCGCAACATTCCGATTCACTACAACAGTAAGCTGGTCACCATCATCTCTGATGGTCCAGACGAAGTGAAGTTTGCTTTCGACAATGGCCAGGTCGCTTCCGCATCTCTTGTCATCGGGGCTGATGGCATTCATTCAGCCGTACGCGGAAGTTTTTTGCCTCAAGTAAAGCCAGTTTTTGCAGGGTTTATAGGCATCAACAGCGTTGTGCAGAGATCTCAGCTTCGTATCCCCGACGATTACAAGCTTCCCGCGACCGTTATGGCAAAACAGGGTGCGTTTCTGCTTGTCCCGCAGAAGCCGGATGGGTCCGAGCTCTTTATTGGATCGCAGAGACGGATCGCCGAGCAGGATTGGGAAGCGCTGAGGAAGGATAAACAAAAATTGTATAACATGCTCCAGGAGAACAAGTCCGACTGGCCGGACGTGGTACAGTCGGCCTTGGAGGCGACGCCAGTCGACCGGATGGGGTTTTGGGCATTCCACGGCATTCCTCCCTTGGCATCGTGGTTATCTGAGTCCAAGAGGATCATTCTAGTCGGGGACGCAGCACACGCGATCCCCCCAACTGCTGGCCAGGGTGCCAACCAAGCTTTTGAAGATGTGCGAGCCTTGGCGACTCTCCTCTCCAAACTCTCGCCAGATGCACCGCTGGACAAGGCGGCTGCTTTGTGGCAGAGCTATCGTCAAGATCGCGTCAAGAAAGTCCTTGACTTAACCCAGCAAATGAACGTGAAGCGGTTGCCTGAGTCGGAGCGAGCCAAGCTGCCGCTAGGTTCTTTCTGGAGCAACCAGTCGCTCACGCGTGGGGAAGGCGGGCAATTACGTTGGCTGTACGGTCCAGACCTGGCAGAGGAAGCCGAGAAGTGGGTGCAGGAGCTCAAGCAGGCAGCTCACTCGTAAGATGGAACGATGTATCTATGCTAGAGACTAAAACTGCTTGATATGGTTAACAGTGGATATTATCATTCATGCAAGTAGTGCCTTGTCTTGAAGGTGCCCAACAGCAACGTAGAGGGTGTTTTCGACCAAATGGGGGCCTTCTCTTATCGAATGATCAAAAACGCATCTCGTAGGTAGGCAAGCTCACCAAAATCGTTCACGTAAAATCCTCCACCCTCCATCGAGTCTTCACCCTTAAGCCCTCTCATATCTCATTACCTCAGTGCAAGCGACAGCAGCTTCGCAACCCAAACCTTGGCATCAATCTACCCAGAACTTCGGTCAACCAATGGCCGCCGCAGCATATTTGCCAGATTTGGTGCCAAAAACTTTGACATTCGAAGGTCTCTCGCTTTTCGTCATAGCTTGGAGTGAGGCTCTGCTTGCATATCCCTCGCCGCCTCTTCATTGAATCTTCTCCACATCCTCTTCCTCCTCTCGTGTCCATTCATAAATGCATCGAACCACTCCCCTCGATATGGGGGAAGCTGTCGTCCGTGTCCGTTGTGCCCCGGACCAGCAAGCTTCCGCACGGTTTCGAAATAATCCTGAAACTCGGGAAAGACAAGAGTAAACTTGGGGCCATCACCTCGCGCCTTGATCCGTTCCGCTTCCCATCTTTGCTGCTCTTCGACTGATGGTAGAGTTGCCCGTCCTGCCAACACCCGCGCTGCTAAGACTGCTTGCCATTCGAAAATCTTGAATGTGAGACCTGCATTGACCGCCCCGACAAACACTAGGCTCGGGTCCTGCTGATACACCACGTGCTGATAAAGACCAGGGATCCGATTATTGATGACTTTGACACTGGGTAAAAATGGTAAGGTCCATGTGTATCCAGTCCCAAAGATAATGTTGTCGATGCCTGCAACTGAGCTACCATCGGTAAAATGGACTGTGCGCTCGATGATATGGCTTATGGATGGATGCTCTTGGATCCTTGGGTGCTTGAACGCGATATCGCCAAAATAAATGTTTACATTATGGCCAATGAGTACAGCATGAACTGGAGTTTGAACTGTCTGTACCAAGTCCACGGCAATGTCGGCAGCCGATACTGATCCGCCCACCACGACAACCCGCTTGATAATATTGTTCAGTCTAATCGACGCGACATATAATGAGTGGTGGGGTATTTACCTTGTCTTTGAAAGCATCTCGGCCGCGGAAATGCTTGCTATGCATGACGCTTCCGGGCCTTTCCCGCTCGAATTCCGCAAGACCCTCGATAAGCGGGATGTACGGCACTGCGTAATGTCCGCTGGCAACAACCACGGCGTCGAAATACTCATTCCACCAGTAGTCAGTTTTATGTCCTCCTTTCTTTAACGTGAGCTTCCATTCGCCCCCGACCTTCTCGGCCTTTTCTACCGTGGTGTCATATGAGACGAAGTCCTGGTATCCTCGGCGCTGAATCAAGTCTTCGATGTACTGTCGGATGACTGTCCAATGCCTGAACGGTGTATCAGGTCCGTGGATAGAGATGGACTGCTCAGTTCGTTCCTCCGGTATAGATTCTTGGCTGAATTGCATAGTAAGAGCATCCACATTGGTCTCCATATACGGGTAGACAGACGACTCTGTAAAGCGAGGCCGTCTACATTTTGGCGTTTGTGCTGGTAGTTTATCGGGGATAGGAATGGGTTGATCTGCAGTTCTAGCGCCTAGCAACGGGAGGTCTAGGTCTAAGTTCTGGCCCTGCAGCGGTGCTGTATCCCCTATCCTGCAGCTATCTTTTAGCATCATAGGGGTCAATTGATTCGCTAAGATTCGGATCGCGACCAATGCCATCTTCAATCTTCACCTACCAGCATCCTCCAGGGCCTTCCCGTCGTTCGAAGACACGGATAACATCAAACGCCTTTTCCTGCGCCAAAGCATCTATTGTAATGGCGCCAGCCGGGCCCGTCCCAATTACAGCGACACGCTTTACGACGACCATGGTAATTCAATTTCGTTGGGCTTCCCTTCAGAGGTAAGACTGAGATGCACTTGGTGTAAAAGACAGTAGAGGTGCAATGAAGGTCTGAAAACGGAAGACTAGAAAACTTGTCATAAGTCGGGCAATGCCTCACGTGGAAGATACCCATGTATAAGGGTAAGGCCAGGTATCAGAATAGGGCTAATGCTTAAGCGCCAATGGATTTCGGCAGATGCATTCTGTAACAATACCAGCTGTCACGCCATGAGATCTCGATAACCTCGTCAGACCAAATCTGGCGGTCTCGGGCTTTGGGTTTGGTGTGATATGGATTGCGCCATATGATGAGTCCGTAATTGGTTAGCGAACGAGATGCATGAACCACGATGCGGATGGATTCGAACAACAGGCCTTGCAGGATCGTTTCGGGTACGACTCATCCCCACGTATGTACATACATACATACATGTACATGTGCTATCGACTGATGCTGGGTCTCATAGTCATAGTTCATTGCAGTAGCGGAATCGAAAGGGAAGCCCAACCTTTAATCAAACGCCTTCGCTTGTAATCTTCTGCGCACGTGTATCCAGTAATCACCCGGCGATTTCCTTGCTGTCAGGCGTCGGACATCAATCTTCATGCGTTTGACAGGCCGATACTCAGAAGTAGGGTCATTGTTACCGGGGCTCTCCGTTTCGCCATCTATTTCAATCTTTCGCTTGCGACTTGATTGAGTATCGGCTTCTACTTTATTGGAAGATGGCTTCCGCAGAGCTAAAATCAATCCCTGGAGCGTAACGATAGCCTCGCGCGCCTCGGGGGTAGGATCTTCAGGGTGGGTCGATAGGGCAACCTCGCAAAGCCCTCTCCTAGAGACGTGCAATGCTTCTCCCAGCTCTTCCCAGGTGTAAGCGGGGTTACTGTCAGACGTCTCATCAGGGTCCTCTGGATATTCTAGGTTATCCATTTCCTTTAGGATCTTCAGCAAATGATATAGCTGAGGCCCCGAGAAATCCATCATCCCGTCTTCAAGGCTTCTTGCGATCGCCCTCAATTGACTGGGGACCGCCCCGCTGGTATCGATATCTCTCTGACTATCGAGCTCGAATATAGCAGATGACATGGTGGAATCCGTGTACCGAAAGCCTTCTTGCAGGTAGGTGCCTCTGCATTACCAGACGATCGTTATTTTTTGAGAAAATTCCAGGCATCATAATGTGAACATACCTAACTAGCGATTTAATGTATGGGCGTAATACCTTGGAATGAGACTCCAGGACCAAGGTCATATCTCTCACCTTCTCCATGTCGAGCTTTAAGTTGCGTGTTAACCCGGGGTTATTCTCTTTAATGCCTCGTCGCATTTCCTCAATATCTATAGCACAATTCTCGGCACCCTGTTCGAATCCTTGGGGAGGTTGAGTCACGGGGTTCTGTGGTGATGTGTCGAGCGTCTCGAGGATCTCAAGTAGTTCCTCAATTGCGGAAGCAAAAGCCTTAATAGATTTCCAGTCTTTCTCCGAGATACCTTGACCGGGGTCTTTCGAGTCTACGGCATTCTCTAAAGAGAAGGCAATAAGGCCCAAGCTGCATGTGGCATCAGATATGCTCTCCATGACTCCGTTAACTCTTATACAATTGAAACAATAGTCTCCGTGCTGGCGAAAACAGGTGGCCGACTCTGGAGATTTGTTGTCTCGGTGGAAGCGTGGGGGCTGTGCAGCAAAGGCTGATTCACTGCCTAGTACTTGCTAAGCCCCCCCAAAACATGGCCTCGCGTTCCCTGGATTCATGAATGGCGGTGACTAAACTCCGCCATTCGACGAACCGTGAGAATTGGTCGCGAACGAGGCGACTTGCCTGACCCAAAAGATGCAGATTGATTTAAGGCATCTATATCTACCTAGACACATATGTAAAATCATTTTTATTTTATTTTCCAATTAATCTCGACATCATTCCGATCATCAGTTCAATTGCGGAGAGCGTACACCTCCTAGCTTACACCTTTGGTTGTCACGATTTATGACTATAAGGCCCACTGGCACGGCGAGCAGCTGGGATGCTGTGTTTCCCTGCTAAAGCTTCCAAGAGGGGTTCATATTTTCAACTTCTTTTATCCCAGGTCAGGGCCTAGGTAGTATTCCTAGCGTACTTGTATGTACCTAGGTAGATGATGGAAGCTCATCCTCTTCACGAGTTGGCTTACGAGCCTTTGGTACCAGGCCGACACGAAATTCGATTGATACAGTTGAAGCCCAAGATAAAAGATCCTATCACCTCTTCAAAAGATCACATCCTGTGTTGTGAGGTTATTCACGTGGAACGCGGACTGTGTCAACCATACACGGCTCTATCCTACGCATGGGGAAACAACACCGATTTAGCTCCGTTGCGTATTGGTAACCGGTATTATCACGTTAATGCTTCGGTAAAAGTGGCTCTTGGACAGCTGCAGGCTGAAGATCTGGACGTCTTTGTGTGGGTCGACCAAATATGTATCAACCAGCAGGACGACGTGGAAAAGAGCCATCAAGTACAGCAGATGAAGCAAATCTATAGCGAAGCAGAGACGGTAGTTGCTTGGCTTGGACCAGCCACGAATGATAGCGATCGACTCCTGAGACATCTGGGAAGAATGGGCACCTTTTTATGGGCAGGTGAAAGCGCACGGGTACTGGCGTCGCACCAGAACGAAGAGGCGTTGGAAAGCATCAGACACGCGTTCCACCTCTTTTGTGAAAGGGGATATTGGAAAAGACTCTGGATCATGCAAGAATATGCAGTAGCTAGGTGCCTCACCATTGCATGTGGCAATGTGACGATACGAGATTGGCAACTTCAAGCAGTCATGGTCTTTGTTAATAGACTGTACAGGACAACTGTGGGTGTCTTGCCCAAAGGGCACCCCATCGAAGTGACGAGCCAAGCAATGGCTCGCACCTACAAGAGCTCTGCTACAAGTTTCGTCGAAGGCGTTGTTACAAGGAGGACTCGCTACTGGGAAGAGGGCGAAGGCGACGGCGCTGGCGATCCTCTATTTCACGTCCTTGCCACCACTCTAGCTCTTGAGTGTGATCACAACTACCCGCTGACCACGGATCCACGAGACAGGATATTTTCTGTCTTACAGCTAGCCAGCGACGCCGATCACTTTAGCTGTTTTCCTAACTATGCGTGGACCTGTGAAAAGGTGTTCTGCGAAGCAGCTTTCATCATGTTGAGGCAAGGTCATATTGATGTCCTTGCTTACAGCCAGTCTTCAAGGGATTCATCTGACATGCCCACATGGGCCCCAAATTGGCGAATGCGGATACGGTCTCCATGTACAGGACCTCCGTGGGTTAATACGTTTTCCGCATCTGGAGACACATTGCACCAGCAAGTAATAGGGTCTCCAACACCTGGGACTGTCGTGCTCCAGGGGGTCCTTGTTGACTCGGTCGAGAAGCTCGGCGACATCTGGGATCCGAACTGGTTGGACTCGCTACACTATCCAGCGGCTATGGTATATCTGGAGCAAGTCCAAGAATTCTGTGAGGAATCCCCAAGATTTTGGACAGCCAGTAAATCGGAGTTAGGAACAGCCTGCATTTCTATTGCTGGTTGCACCGATATGACGGATACCACAGTACCGGAAGCTATACCCAACATCTACAGCGCTGTCCTGGAACAACTTGACAGCCACGCAGCCCATTCGTCGTCTTTTGAAACTGATGGGACATTTCATTGGTACTTTAAGCGGCTCCGACTTCTCCATTCAAGACGCCCGTTCATATCAAAAACAGGATTTGTGGGGTTGGTTCCTCAGTCTACGCAGCCTGGTGACATTGTGTGCATTTTTCTGGGCGGCAAAATACCTTATGTCATTCGTCCAGCGCCTGGTGAGTCAGAAACTTACGTTTTGATCGGAGAAGCCTTTGTATATGGCATTATGACAGGGGAATTCATGAAAAGCGACCCTCAAGTAGTGCCGTTGAAGTTACGGTAGAGTTACTTGCCTGTAACGAGAGGAAGTGATTGAGGAAGAAAGCAACCATCTACGTATGGTCTCATAGCAATGAGCAGAGTTCGGTGCTAAGTCGTCTGTCCTCGATTACTAATTTTCCTGCAATCTAAAAAAAAGAATGTCGTGATGCCGTTCCAACAAAACCCCTTTTACTCCTATACCCCGAACCCAAGTTCCGAGTAACACATATTCATATCCCCTACTTGGCCACCTAGCGTACAAGTCTCTCGATAACTCGACACGCCACTTAGTTGCCGGTAGTGGTGTTCCACGGACGGCATCGGGTGGCGGCGCAGAAGCCGTTGCAGCAAGGGCCGTTGTACTGGCCGTTGGTGAAGCACTCTCCGTAGGTAGGAATGCACGAGCCTTGGCAGCTGACGCTGATGATAGGCTGGGGAGGACCAACTATGATCGACTGCATGCCAGTCTGTGTGTTGATGCTGCTGACCAGCGCCTTCTCGCCGGCAGTGTTGAAGGTGCACTGCGCGAGGGCGTTGTAGTCGGGCGCATCAATGATACTGACAGAGATGTCGTTGTCTACAAATTGTGCGGTCAGCTTGGACAGTTTGGTATTTGATACGACCTTGGGCCTACAAGAACGTACTGGTATTGACGACTGTACCGTCAGCTGGCACGGTAAGTTCGTACGAGGCTGGACCACCGTGGAAGGTAAGGTGCGCAACTTGGACGTCACGGTCTTCCAGGGGGTGAGCCAAAGAGCTGGCCACGAGCCCCAGGCCGAGGAGAACTGTGCTAGTGAACTGCATACTAGACGTTTACTTGTTGGAAGGACAGATCTGCTAAGATCTGCAAAGGTCGTCGTTGAGTGTTGTTTCGCTGGTTGGTGCTTGTGCTTGAGTGATGTGATTAGTTAGGTCGGTTATGCTTTTCATGATGGAGAGGGAGCAGGATTATTATACTTGCACACAGCTACAAATATCAGAGATGCTGATACCAATTGAAGCTGCTCACTTGTCCCGTAGTGTAGTTTGGGCTTACCCGATTACGAGACGTCGGATTTCCCATGTCAATATTACGGACAGTTGTATTGTGCTTCAACACGAAGCCGGATCCTTGGCGTTTTTCCTATTTCGCTGCTCAGCCCTACCAACCAGAGCATACCCCAACCGTAGCTGCTTCCGGTCAAGATGATCGAGATCCGATGTTACATTTTGCAATGACTGATGGCATGATCGGGTGTGTCCAGTGATCACTAGTATAATTATTCACGGGATCGACCTCGATGTATCGTCGCTTTAGCTCGATATGTGCTTATTGAGCCTTGGTGTGGTGCATGAATAGCCTAATAGAAGATGAGGTTACCTAAAATACAGCGTGACCACTTGCTTATTTACGAATAAGCTGGTCAATCGTCAACTAGTCAGCTCAATGAGGCTGAGCCTCCACAAATATCTCAGGTGACCAGCTTCTTCGCCTTATGTTTTCCATATCAGGTAGGATTATTTGATATCCAGTCCGGATGTTGACAACACTATGACATAGGATGAAAACATCCCTTAAAGAATCTGAGCGGAGGTCTTGAGCTCCTTTGTTACGTTGCAATCGATCACCGCTGGGAAAATTTGAAGCATGGCTGGCCTATTCCCGATGCTAATATTACTACCGTTTATAGGTATAGGAGTTCAGGCTTGGGCCACCTTATGGTTCGAAAATACGGGTAACATACCTACCAGGTATCCACGGTTAGAACTCTGAATAGAAACTTCGGTTAGAGTTACTCACCTACCTTCCCATTGCAACTATTGTACTATCCATTGATTCTCGGAAGTTGAACGTATAACCTCAAATTAATTTGACGAGCTGGGTACGATAGTAACGTTGCCTTGCACAATGTAGACTGATGAATGGGTCTACCTTACATCTCCGCTCGAGAGTCAAACGAACGAATGTGAGATGGACACGTGTGTTATATTCGTCCCTTCGAGGTAATATTCTAGTCTCTATACTTCGTACACCATATTATTTTGATATAGGACTGAAATTCCCATAAAATATGTAAAACTATTTAATATCAGCTAGATTTTGGTCAATATCCCATTGCAATTTTCCCTGGCAGCTGAATCTATCGCTAGAGATATCATTATCCTCGAAACCGACGCATTTCCAACATTTCAAAAGACCCTCTGGATCGTATTTATTCTTTATTGCGCGTAAGGCTTCATAGTTATCACCCCACCATGACTGGCGCCAATTCTGGGTGAATGGGTTTGCTTCGTTCGGATAGGTCCCTCCCTCTACGCCGGTCAGTTCTTCAGCGAGGATAGTGGACTTGGTAATTGCTGTCAAGCTCTGCAAGCGTTGTGCATATGAGGCATTCCAGGGGAGTGTTAGAGATGTCGAAATGCTCCAGAGACCGTTATACCATGCCGGTTGGACAGACGTTGCCGATCCAGTTCTATACCCTTCCTCTGACTTGGTCGCGCCGTCGACAACGAAGGGAGTATCTACTGGACAATAAAACTTCCGCGGATCAAAGCCTAGACTCTGAATAGCTGTCATGAAGTCCATGAGCTTGGTGATACCAGCATCACTTTCGAAGATCTTACGTGGTATAATCCTCGTTGCCAATACCCGCGTTACCCCCGCGCTTGTGAGAGCCCCTGGAATCACATACTTGTCCCATACATCGTGGAAATTCGGCAGAACTTCCACTACACTTGTGCCTCCGATAGCCACTGCAAATTTTGTAGCGGCACTCATTGATGCTTCAGCGGCAGAGCTCCCATCAGTCAAGTTGGCAATGACTGGCACCGGATTCATATATGTCAGGTATAGGCCACCTGCATGTCCTCCCCATCCCTGTTTCCCCCAGGCTAAAGACTGTCGTGCCATCAACTCGATCCAGTTCAGAGACGTCTCTGCTGTGCTATTAGATGGAAGCCGGATATTCGCTACAGCGACGGGCATTGATGGTTCAACACGGTGTGTAGCTTCTAGCACAATCCCAAATGTCCCGCCTCCGCCTCCGCGTAAAGCCCAGAACAAGTCCGTGTGCTGACATTGGTTAGCAACTCGAGAGACCCCATCAGGAGTGACAATTTTGAATTCAGCCACACGGTCCGCCCCGAGACCGTACACGGGTGACAGTACGCTGTGTCCGCCACCTTGGACCCATCCTCCGGACGCCGCAACATTCTGCGAGTACCCCCCAACGAAAGTACTCTCGTGCTCGTTGGCGAAGTCATATACATCCGCAGTGCTGACACCAGTGCCTGCCGTTATAGCACGACCGACGCCTGAACTTGCGGGGCACCCTTCCGGCACGAATTCCTCGTGGAAAGCGAGATCTTGCAAGTTGTGCACCCAGAGAGCGAGCGAGCCCTTCTGACTGTTCCTGGTCATGTAGTCGTGGCCGCTATTCTTGATGACTAGGGGGATCTGAATTTCCCGAGAAAAATTCAGAGCGGCGTTAATATCCGACGTCTCCCGTATGTCGATATAGTAGGATGGGACGCTGCCTTGGTAGCATGAAGCTCCTGGGGCTGGCTTTGATGCCGGAAGTACCGTATCATCTAGAGTACACTGATCCAAAGGGTTTCCCAGGCAAGTTCCGCTCTGTAAGTTCATGTAACCGCTGGGGACCCCTGCATATATCGAATTACTGGTGTAGTTATTTCGGATCAGAGAGCAGGCCGCTTCATCAACCGCCACATCATTTCCGTTATACATCGAGAAACATGGTAACGCAAAAGGCTTGTCAGCAAAGAGCCGTCCGCTAACAGAGGCGTTTAATGCGTTCCATGCTTTTATGCTCTGGCCTTGAGAGAAAGCGAAAGGTCCGATGAGCAAGCAAGCATACGATACTACGCAGCTCTTCATCTTCAGCGAACTCTAGCTCGCTATCTACATGTGTTGAGACTAGAGAAGAAAGTAGTGGTCTGGTCTTCAAAAGAATGAGAGTCGACATTAAAGATTACGTGAATCACAATAAATATACAATGTACATGAGAGAGAAAATTCTTACCAACGATACGAGCGAATATTGAAATGTAATTGGTGTTCTCCTCACCGTGGCTGCATCGTGAGAAACGACGAAACCTATAGGAATCACTCCACGAATGGGGCCGGATGCTGATGAATGCAACTCGGTCTGACAATTATACATATTCTGCGAGGCTAGCTTCTAGGTCGAGAGACATAAATATACCGATTTTCATGGCATCAATAAAGCTAAGGAAGATAGTTCCAGCTTAATATCAATTAATTGTATGAAATTTGCTAGGTGCTCGATTGGGTCGAATGAATCAACCAAATCAAAGGGGATGAGTTCAGACAAAAAAGCCCCCAAGACTTAGATGGAATACTGGGGCCTTGGACAGGACAATAGATACAAATAGCTGTTGCTATATGAACGCGCGCAGAGGCATCGTCGTAAATGTATCCATGGATGATGGATGTGGTATTGTTGAAGTTGGTGTTGCATCATCATTTCCTTATCAGTAGCCTCCTTATCAGTTTACTGTTCTCCTACGTATTACATGTACCCAGGTATTTTTTGATCGATTCGTTCCCGCAACCTGCCGCCTCTGGCGGAAAAACAAACATAAGAGGGAACGACAATGATTCCAGTTGAACATAGATATCTATGTACAAGAGATAGATATATGTACTACTGTGTACTCAACAGACAAGATGACGTGCTGAAACTGGGTGAAAGAGATCATCAAATGGCAGTTGCTGACAAATGGCCTTAGGTGAGCAAGACCGTTTTTCCGTTCTTTCGCATCTTATCTGATAATTGCTTACCTTACCCCACACCTCCAATAGATATGATCAAGATTATTCCAAAGGTCGGCTCAATAGACACGTGAAGGCATCGAGGCTTGCTAGGGGTCCAACTATTGTTCTGGTACGTGTAGGCATCCAAGTTCATACCTTATCTATGAGTCGGAAATTCCATAAATTAAAGCACTGGTGCACCCATGAACACTTGTTGACATCGCAGGTCATTTTTGTAGACTATATTTCGGGCATGCTTCAGTGCTGACACTATAATAACTATCAAGAAGCCGACGACAAAAGAAAGCAGAGAAGCAGGTAAAGTGAGATCGGGGATGTGCTCGTCCAACTACGGTACCTACAAATCGAGTTCTGAACACTCATCATCAAATCTAAAGAGAAGGATAAATGAAGGAAAAGGCACGAATGCTGAGCCCGGTACTCCGTACATCGCAATGAGTTTGTCCAATCAACTGGTTACCTTCTAGAAGGATTACTTACCGCCTAAAAGGATGACGAATCCAAAAGGCGTGCATGCAAAGATGCAGCTAATTTCATATGCCGTTGTAGATATGAGACTAGTACTGTGGGAATCGTCAGTGGCGGCGGCAACATGGGAAATAACCTGACCACCTAGGTACCTAGGTACGTTACACGACAGCAGCCATGGCGCTGCCGATCATGCGGGCTGGGCCTGTGGCGGAGGGCTGCCAGTCCGAGTCGTCTGAGTCAGACTTTGGAGTCTGCATAATAACGCCGAATTGCGCGCTAAAATCTAGGGTCCAGGTAGCTAAGGTAGCCTGCCTGTTTGCTGGAAATATGTCGTCTTTGCATATGAAATGCAGTGATGGTAGGACTATATTTCATGGATTGCGCATTATCACTGTCATAGCAACACTTCTATTCAAACCCCGAACTCAGAATGTTTCTCTATTTCCTTCAATCCTCTAATCCTTTATTAAGGATGAAATGCTCATATCGCCCACTGTCAGGATTTATGCTTGAAGTTTTATCCTGAAAGCAATCCTCTATCTACCACCTATCTATCTATCAGAGCAACCTCGCACAACATACAGTATCATGATGCTACGCACACGAGCTCTTCTTTCAACCTTTGGCATGGGCTTCCGAGGATTACGGGAATGCAGGATTGGAGTGATTTCTCCTTGCTGACGACGAAAGCAACGTAATCCCCGTGACGACTTTGTAATGTGGTTTAACGAGGCGAATGCGTATACTGCATCGATGTAGCCCTGGCGCGGATTTCGTTGATTTCGTCGAACTGTGTATATAGAAGGGAGATCTGTCTCTACTTAGTTTTCCATTCGAACAATCTAAAACGGTTCTGACTCATCATTGTGAAGCAACTTACAGAACCAACAAGTATCAACATGTCGCCGTCAGCAACCGAGACAGCCGTCCCTGTGGTGGACAGTATCAAGGAGAAACTTCTCCCCAAAGAGCCAGAGACCTATGCGGTCGGGGCTACGCCATTGAAGGGAGCGCCGAAGCTGGAGATTAACCACAAGGAGCCACTAGAGCTAAGCGGCGCTCTTGACCAGTTTCAACAATTCGAAGTCACACCCAACATTGGCCGCGAATTCGTAGATGTGGACTTGGCCGCATGGATACAAGCGCCGAACTCGGATGAGTTGATTCGAGATTTAGCAATTACAAGTAAGCAAAGAGATGTACATGCCACTGAGCCCCGAGGTCCTCCGCGCTAATCACCGAGTTCCCAGTCTCCCAGCGAGGAGTTGTATTCTTCCGCAAGCAAGATAGCATGACAAACGACCTGCAAAAGGAACTGGTGCAAAGGCTTGGCGAGCTGTCTGGAAAGCCAGCTACTTCAAAGCTACACATTCACCCGGTCATCAACTCACAACGCGAGGACGGCGGGAGGGACGACGAGATCAGCGTCATCTCGTCTGAGAGCGCCAAGAAAATCCAGTTGCAACGATACCTGGCCATCGTCAAATCGCAGAGCCAGAGGAAGCAGTGGCACTCCGATATCATCTTCGAGCCTGTGCCTAGCGATTACTCCCTGCTGCGGATGACGCAGCTGCCGAAGACCGGCGGAGGTATGATGATTCCCGCTCCTCCATCTTGAGTATCAAACAGAGTGATCTAACTTGCGACAGACACGCTTTGGGCCTCGGGCTATGAACTCTACGACCGCATCTCGAAGCCGCTACGAAGCTTCCTAGAGACGTTAACGGCACACTGCGCACGTCCCTCTTTCAACGAGTCAACCGAGAAGAGTAGTTATACGGTGTATAAAGGCACTCGTGGCGCGCCAGAGAACATCGGTGAGGTCCTAGAAGCTGTGCACCCCGTAGTACGTACGAACCCGGTTACGGGCTGGAAGAGCGTGTATGCCATCGGCCACCACGTGAAGGCGATTCACGGCCTCCACGAGCCCGAATCAAAGCATTTTTTGCAGTGGTTCATGCAGCTCATCTGCGAAAACCACGATCTACAGCTCCGCCACAGGTGGGAGAACGTGAACGATATGGCCATCTGGGATAACAGGAGCGCATACCATGCGGCGACCCCCGATTACATGTTTGCCGGCCTCGGGGAGAGAGCCGGGTCTCGTGCCGTGAGTGTGGGTGAGAAGCCGTACTTTGATCCCCAGAGCAAGAGCCGGAGGGAGGCACTGGGGTTGACTGAAGAGGCGTAGTTCAGCCAAAAAAAACTGGACACGTCACTCCAATGTTCCAGGTAGCAGCTGTCTACTGGGACTGGTGCATCGGCAGGCAGGCTAGAGTCTGGTCGGTGAAGAAAAGTATCGATATCGGAATGTATTGATTCTTATAACAGACGATTAATACTTCTACACTGACTCCATGCCGTCATGCCGTGTCTGTAAGGGTCCCGTTTTTCCCACTTGTCCCCAGCTTGCCGGTGGTGGCATTGAAAATTTGGCGGTCGTGCCCATTCAAGGAGTGGTCGGCCGGAATTTGGACCTGGATTCGAGATGTCCGAGTCCGAGTACCAGAAGACAGGTGGGCTATGTGTGCCTAATAAGGTAGCTAGCCTTGAGCTCGAACAAGCTCAATGCCGGTAGATCGGGGTTTCTTCGTAGCCGGTGTTCTGCATTCGTCATGTAGCGCACGTGTTCATGGACGGGAATGAACTCCAGGGATTTGGCCATGGACTTGTTATAAGTACATTTGAATTGATTCTGAAATTCTTGCCACAGTAGGAAGAGGGATATGTTAGGAATAACCACTGACTTAGCGATAACCACGAGAGCTACTCGCCCAGGAGTGCCAATTTGAAGAATTCAGGACCCTTGGGTTCTTCTGCCAAGGTAACCCGCGGGAATTCAAGCAAATAATCCCACTCTTCACCTAGGCAACTCATGGCTGCGTTTGCAGCCCTGTTGGCCCAACCAACCATATACCAGCGCTTCGGACTGCGATGCATGATAGCGCACCAATAAATGAAGATGACAAGGGCCACCGGGTGTGTATCTGAAAGCGCTAACAGGTACTGGTCTGAAATACAAGCGGGCCAACCGATGAAATGTGCCCAATTCCCTGGATGGCCATCGACCTTAATCACCCAGTTTTTCAGGGCCGCGATCGAGTGTGTACAAGCACATCTAATCTCATCCGTGGTGCCCTCGGGGTATTCGATCGAGTCAAGACAACACATCCCCTTCCATGTGAATTCGTCCAGATTCACATGGAGGCGGCGCAGGAAAGGTCCAGTGAGCAGCATTAGTGGGCTTGTCTGCACGAAAGGTCCCAGCTCCGAGGCCACGTTGGATGAGCGACGCATGACATGTAGGAGTTCGAGATAGTCGTTGATATGATTGGCCGACTTCAAAGTTATGGCAAACTGGAAGACTATCACGCCAACTCCAAACATCAAGATCGCAATCCAATTTGATCTGTTCACTTCGATCTGGGAGTTTCGGAACAACATCGAGGCCTCTATATGATACTGATGTGCCGCGGCGTACAGGTTAGGGCGTGACGTACTCTGACACCAGTCATGGAGGGCGCAAAGGGAGGTGATGGTCCTTTGCACGTATTTGAAAGTGCTGGCCTGGTGGCTAAACTCCCGAATAAATAAATTTTTCTCAGGGGATGTTAGCCAGGATAAGAAGAAGGTCTTCTCCATAGCCCAAGTCACCAGGCTTGTAGTTGGATCCGTGATTGACTGCGGCATCCCATATAGCCACTCCTCATTGCAGAGAAAGTCGAATTGGGGACTCGCCAAATGTGTGTGTTCCTTGACGATATCTCCATTGCCAGGACGTGAAACACACATGTCAGTAAAAGTGTCTGAAGAACGGGCGAGGTTCAGCTGCGGCATGCCCTGCTTTTCAAAGGAACAAATCTCATTGCGCCTACGACAGTTGGCGCATGTAGGCGACTGGAGGTTACACTGGACACATACATAAGTCAGCACTCAAATCACCACCACTGGAGCACAATGAAAGCAAGGTCATACTTTGACACGTCTCCGTCGACAAATGAAACAGCCGTTGCGAGATTTGGTATGGAACTGACGAGATACGCTTCGACGCTCTTTCGTCTGTATAGTCGTCATCGAGCAGAATACAAGGCGATAGAGTACGTTCACTTTCACCAGTCAGATTGTAAATATGTAGTAGTAAATCTGAAATCATACGAGGAGTGAAATCTGCAGTTGGTTGAGCTTTATCATGTCGACTCCAAAGCTGCCAAGACCCCACACCCATACTTCCAGTAAAATCGGTAATTGGGGCCACCCTGGACTTTTCCTAGGTAATTAAGAGTTTCTGTCATGGTATTGCTGCGATGATGCATTGAGAGGATTCGCGTGTACATACAGAAGCTGAAAGACTTGCTTTCGTAGCCCGAATCTCTGCCTCACTCTATCTACCACTGACCAGGTATCAGCCCCATATTACCTAGCTGCTTGGAGCTTAGCGTCACATGTACTGCATACTGCCGTAAGGACTACTTCCATTCTAGGCTTAGTGTACGAGCTTCCCTGAACACATCAATTGATCAGACCCCTAAAACAATTACTATTAGGTACATGTATGTATGTACTTACTACTTCTACTTGTGTAGGTGAATATTACCTACGAAGCCCACGATCACATCATTAGGCTCTGCCAGCCACGTTCGTTCATAAAGGGTCACATCCGTCGAACCCGAACGAGATTTTTCGAGGCTGTGTCCCCCCGAGCAGACAAGGTTAGTTAAGTGTACGAGGTATTGAGATTTGTTCACGCAAATCGTTCGTTGATCATGTCGTTTCTACCCGCAGTTTTGGGCTCTCTACGACGAACCCGTGATAACTAATAGACTGGGTATTCTGTATATAAGGTGTTGCGAGAATCGTATCCTCGATACACCATTAACATTCAACATCATGTCTTCGTGCCTCTCGAGTTCCTGACAAGATGCACTTGAAACAGCTAGTCTCGGTCTCTCTTATTCTCTTCGAGCGCTCAAGGGCTTGTCTCCATGATCAGATTCGCGCACCTCGAGTACAAGACGTGGAGGATGCCCTTCGCCAACGTGATGTCCCAGTTCCTGTCAAAACCGCCATTCAAAATGTCCGTGTCTTTGATGGGCATGTCATAGGCAAGCGGCGAACAATCATATTCGACGGCGAGTACATCACCGACAACGATGATGGTGTCGAGCAAGTCATTGACGCCGGCAACCGCATCCTGATTCCCGGCTTGATAGATGCACACGCACACGTCCTGTCGGTCGAAGGTCTGGAAAATATGACTTCGTATGGTGTCACAACTATTTTCAACATGGCTTGCCCCAACTACGAGCTCTGCATGTCGCTCAAGTCAAATCCAGGTCTGGCATCGCTGTTCACGACCATGATCGCGGCTATGGGACCGGTCGGGGGGACCCCCAATCTCGGCCCGGTGTCGCCCGAGCTGCTACTGCAACCTGGCGAAGATCCCAGGTTTCTAGTCGACTACTCTTTCAGCAATGGTTCAGACTACTTCAAAATCGTTGGGGCTGCCCGAGGGCCTACTCAGACACAACAAAACGAGTTGGTCGATTACGCGCATTCCCTCGGTCACTTTGTCGTTACACATGCGCCCAGCCTCGCCCCCTACACGCAGGCGGTCTCGTCGCGGTCGGACGTCCTGCAGCACATTCCCGACGACGGACTGCTTCCAGCTTGCCTCGTCAAGTCGATCAAGGAGCACGGTCTAGCCGCCTCGCCCACTATGGAGATTTTCAGACGCGCGTACACAATACAGCCGGAGATCGGTCAGTTCCTGCGCGGGAACAACACGGGGAACACTTCGTACGAGAACGTACTTACGAATGTCCGGCTCCTCCATGAAGCCGGCATACCGATTCTGGCTGGTACAGACTCTGTAGGCAATACAGTCCCCCATATCTACTTCCCATTCGGCGAGTCGCTGCACCAGGATCTGGCGAACCTAGTGTCTATTGGCATGACGCCTGCCGAGGCCTTGCGCGCCGCAACGATTGTGCCTGCTACAGTGCACAGGCTACACGATCGAGGCGCGATCCGACCTGGCATGCGTGCGGACCTGATTTTGCTGAATAGCGATCCAATGGCGAATATTTCAAATACTAGGGACATACATCGGGTCTGGGTCGGTGGTGTAGAATACGGGAACGTTGCGAAGCTGACCAAGGTCTAAAGGATTCGGGATGTACTTATGACCAAGGCCGGTTTGCGTAATAATCATGCCATGTCACTTCGTGGTAGAACCTCCAACTTCCAAGGCCAAGGCTCTCTTTTAAGACTTATTATCCAACTTGTGTTTTCACTACCCTTACCTCCATCTTTATACTATGTAGGTCATGGCCTAAGCTATCTACTGTACGTAGCCTTGCCTTTTAATCGAGCTGACAAGGCCTTATCTGAGGATAGCGTCTCTATGCTAGCGGCGACGCTATCCTCATGGGCAGGCGGGGTCGGTAATAAATGGTGTGGATTTGCCGGGCTGGGGGCAGCCGATGTCATAGTATCCAGTGTTTCAACATCAAGAACATAGAGTGTCATACTACTACCACATTGTCTTTCCAGTCCTCTTCGGTTTTTTTTTTCTTCATAATCTACACATACTGTAGACAGATCTTCTCTTTCCACCGCTTTATCGCGACCACCGACAATGTGACCGTCGGCACGGTCGCTGCAGCATTGTCATGGACGGACACGGACCAGCGCCATTTCGCAGCGGGCTGCAGACCACCAAGACCTGCGTCGAGTGCATGCGACGCAAGATCAAGTGCAACGGGAACTTGCCTTGCGACAAGTGTGTATATTATCAGGTACCAAGCTGCCAGTACCGCCGTCGCAAACAACGGAAGCTACCCGCACTGAGGCGAGCAACCTAGACCTAGGCGTACTGGCTACGACCGGCTATCATGAACTAACACGTAAAGCAGTCCCGTAGCCGAGGCTGCAGCAAAGGGCCAAAGCGCCGCAGAGGCTATCGTGGCTAAGCTCTTTCCGGGGTGGGATCCGGCATCGTTGGTTGATTTGCCTACACAAGAACTCGTAGAGCTCGCCCGCGACGCTCTTTCGGCACAATACAGCAGCCCTTCGGACTCCTCGGATCAGCCCGTTCTCGGCGGCCCGACAGCTACTCAAAGAGAAGAGAGCGACGAGGAGCGAGGATGGCAAGAGTTCCTACTCCAAGGAGACGAGGTGTGCGACGACGTCAACGGATTATCCTTGAACGTCCACCGCCGTTCTTACCTGGGAGCAAGTTCGATACATGCAGTCTTTCGCGTAATGTTCCATGTAAAGCCGTCTCTTCAGTGGGAGCTGCAGAGCAGCATCATACCAAAAGACGCCGTCATAGCCCAGAATGCTGTCGCTACATCCTCTCTTTGGACGCGGTCCAATCAAAACGCCCCACCAGCTTTGGAAGAAGAGACGGCCATCAACGCCTACTTTGCCCACATTCATGGCATCGTACCCCTTCTCGACGAACCCTACTTCCGCGAGGTGTGGCGGCGTGGACAGCGATGTGACCGCCCATGGTTGGCCCTCCTCAATATGATCCTCGTGTTGGGCTCCCTGGCCGTCGGCGACGACGAGAGCTCGGGTATCTATTACGCACGTGCGCAAGCATACCTCGACCTTGAGCTTCTAGGCACTGGCTGCCTGGAGAGTCTTCAAGCGCTCTGCCTGCTGGGCGGGCTGTATTTACACTACAAGAACTCGCCCAACATGGCGTACGCCATCATGGGCTTGGCCTACCGCATGGCCGTCGGCCTCGGCCTGCACCTCCAGCCCGCTCGCCTCACGCCCGGCAACAACAGGGCGCAAGAAGCATCGGGGGGAAACTGGCGGCCACAGATTCGCCGACAAATCTGGTGGAGCTTGTTCTGCCTTGACACGTGGGGATCCATGACCCTGGGTCGGCCGACGCTGGGACGCTGGGACCCGAAGACCATGACTGTGCAACCTGTCGTCGTGGCCAGCAACATGGATGGGAAGGCCCCGTCGAGCGCCGTCGCACTTTCGCTTGACTCCGCTCGCGCCTTCTGCTTGATCGCGACCAAGGTACAGCACCGACTAGCGCAGTTCTCGCCCATGAGCGTCGCCGAGATCGCGATATTCGATGCCGAGGTTCAGCGCTGGTATCAGGGGCTTCCACCCATGCTCTTCCACCTCGACCGGTGTCCCGCGTCGCTGCTCTCGGCGCAGTACATCATGAGGAACCGGTACTTCAACCTGCGGCTTCTGCTATTCCGGTCTGTTCTGCTTCGCTACGCGCACGCAAAAGTTCCGCTCGACTCTCTTTCCCCGGGGGACCGAGAGGCCGTCCGGATGTGTCGCGATATTGCCTGCGAAGCCATCGACCAAGTCTTCTCGTCGAGGCATAGTTTGAATAAGATACTGGTCTGCAGCGCGGTGTGGTACCTGTATCAAGCCTCAATGGTGCTGCTCCTCAGCATCATGGTTGATCTCGACCATTTCGAAAACCCAAAGTGGCGAGCTGCCGTAGAGAGAGCACTCTCGCTCTTGTCCGATGCGATCCCGTGGTCTCGGGCCGCCGTGCGCTCGAAGCGTGTCGTGGAGAGTTTGTTTCGTGTATCTACTACTACCGCGACGACACCGAGCAGTGTTCCCGATATAGACGACTTGGGGGGCCTGCCTGGCGACCCTCTTTGGAATCTCCTCGGTCTCGATACGTTCACGGATGAAGGTGCGTCTCGGTGCAAGAAACAAGATTATCTCTTCACGACTCGAATTTTCGGAACGAAATTACTAATACAATGTGTCATTACCTTAGGCTGGACCGGACATGCGAGTGAAGGGATAGATTGGGCTGAGATGCACTATAATCGGTTTGGGCCATAGAATTTATTGCCAAGATTCTAGGTGTACGGACTAAGATTTCGACAACATTTCAGCCTGGATACAACGGCGACGACGAGTTCTTGGACCATTGACTGTGGGTTAGATACGAGACACGAACCCTCTGTCGTATAGGTATGTATAGGAGCAACAAAATGATCAGCTCCAAAACATGACCTACGAGCATGTACATGGTTGCTGCGTAATGCCAACAACAATCTACGATCGAAACAGATTTGGTTCCCGCAATCAAAAGTTATACAATCCCGTTTGTCAACCCATTCGTCAACCCATTTGCGCCGCCATGACATTCGTTCATCCCCAGATATGTCCACTCTAATTTGTCATGCTCCCCAAATCCCTCGACATCTACTGCATATTCTTCCCCGGGCACAATGTCAAAGCCGTTATCGCTGAACGTTATACCGCGTCGCTCTGTAAAAACCAGACCCTTCGTCGGCCTAGCTGTTGTAATCTCGATTTTGGCACGAGACTGCGCGAGTTGAACCCGCAAGCCGCGGTCCTCTCGGAACGAGAAGTGTTTGTGAGGCTGCGGCCAGTCCACGTCTCGTGCTACAACAGAACCTCCCGGCAGAAGAATCTTTGCCGATATCACATACGCATCACGGGGTGGAGGGTTGGCGAGCAGAGCTCCCTCGCGCACCATAGTCGTACCGTTAGGCTTGACGCCTGCGATTCGGTGTTGCTGTGGCGGCAGGACGTCGAGGCCAGTTCGAATAGAGACGAAACGAAACTCGACGTCCAATGTACCTCGGCTAGCCTCGAGTAGATCCGCGGCCGCTAGACTCCCATCGCACGCAATCCACGCATCGAATTTAAACGATTTGGCCGGACGCGCGTTAGCTTTCGTCCAGTCGTGGTGGGTTCGCACGACCCCCACCGTTATAGGCTGCAGATCGCGCTTAATGGCATAAAATGCAGGTTTTTCCAATCGAGACGAGTCGACTAGCGCCCACGACGAGACAGGCCAGAGGTCGTTTAGCTGCCAGACCAAGGCGCCGCCGCACCGCCGGGAATTCTTACTTCCCCAGTCCCGGCGCCAGCCACGGTAGGCGTAGTGCATAGCCTCTGATTGTAGCAGGTGCGAAAGATATACCCAGCTCTATCAGTTTCCCGGCCCATGTCAGCAAACTTGTCCAAGATCAGGCGAAACGTAAAAAGTCCATATACGCACTTTCAAGCTCGAGTCCGCGGCCATAAAGTTATCCCTGATGTAAGTGGCCAGCCGCTGCTCATGATCTCGGCATTTGTTGTGGAAATCTACCGTGGCTGACTGCGGGTGTCTTTCGGAGATTTCGGTCACGAACTGGTCAATCGTACTCATGTGTGGGAATGACTGCATGCCAAACTCGCTATTGAAGCGCCCGCCGATCTGGTAGTAGTCTTGGTACAGGCGCATGGCTGCATGCCAGACTGTATATTCGCCAAGTCAATGACCACCGAGGCGCTCGTTAGGATGGGTGAACTTACCATTCCATTGATGGAGATCTCCCGTCGTCCTATCCCAGGAGGTGATGGGCCGGCCGTCGTTCCATGGACTATCAGGACGGTAGCTGACATAGGGGGCCTCTTCTTCGACCACTTTTGGCAACAGATATTGGTATATATAGCGCGATGGAAACGAGGTCTTGAGCCAAGACTGAGGTTCTTTGTCCTCCCAGTCATACGAAAGCCCATAATACTCTTGGATGTAGTGATTCTCGTTCCCACCAGCGTATAATACTATGGAGGGATGATGGCATAACCGACGTACGTTTTCTCTCGCTTCCAATTCGACTGACTCTAAGAAGGTCGGGTATGCAGGATAGGAGCCGCAGGCGAACATAAAGTCCTGCCACACGAGAATTCCTAGCTCATCGCAAATGTCATAGAACGAGGAATCTTCGTAATAGCCTCCTCCCCAGACCCTGTCAGGCGCCAGTTAGTTTTTTGCCTTAAACGAATCTCAAGACAGGATAGGTGTATATGCCTCGTCATAATTTGATTACCCCGAATCATCAACGTCAGCCACTCTCTGTAGTCAATGGGTGAGACCTTTGGAGGAAACATGTTGGCCGGGATCCAGCACGACCCTCCCGCGAAAACATCCACTCCGTTAATTCGGAAGTAGAAGGATTTTCCAAGGTCGTCATCTTCTCGGATCAGCTCTGCATTCCGAAAGCCAATCTTCTTGGTCACGACATGCGCTGAGATACCACCCTCGAGCAACTCAACCCGGACAAGATATCGGTGCTGGTCACCGTAGCCACGGGGATTCCAGAGATACGGATCTTGTAGCGTAAAGCGCACCACCGTAAGACCGCTTGGATCAACTTCACACTGGTTTTCGGAGATCTGGACCCCTTGCGGATCCTGCAAGATAATCTTGACTTGGCTGCCAGCCGTCGCCCCGACTATTCGCGCCGAGATCGTACCCTGACAGCTCTTCAAAGTCTCGTCCAGCGAATATCGGGTAGAAACCTCGTCGATCCGGCTCTGGAATGTCTCGAGTCGCACCGGCCGCCATGGGCCCGCCGTCACCAGAGCCGGGCCCCAGTCCCAACCCCAGTGATATTGTGCTTTCCGCACGGCCATGCGCTCGTCGCCGCCCAGCGTGCCGACGAAGCGGTGCTCAGGATGGCCTTCCACAATAGCACGGCCACGCGCTGCAGCTGAGTCGAAATCGATCTGGAGTGTGTTTGTGTCCTGTCCGTCCCGGCACTTGATTTCCTTGGTAATGTCAACGCGGTGTGCGAGGAACATGTTATCGCACTCTAGGATCAATTTTCCGTTGAGGTAAACTGTCGCAAAGGTGTCTAGTCCTTCGAAGACGAGATTGACACGGCAGCCGTCTCCCTGCGGCGGATTAGGCGGAGAAGCAAAGCTACACCGATAGCTCCAACGCTCCTCTCCCACCCACTGGACGTCCAACTCATTCATGTCATGAGAGGGGTCTGGGATCCTTGCCCCCCAGTTAGTTCTTCATATGGTATACGAAGACAACAACAAGAAAGGGGACAGCTACGTACTTGTTGTTGTCAATCAAATCTATATGAACCACACTCGGCACCCTCGCGACTGGCAGCCACGCACCTGGGCTTGGGTCCTCGGTCCGTTTGAACTCCCATCCTGTCCGGAGTTCTTGCGTCGAAAAGGTTGTCATGGCTGTTAGAAGGCGGCAGCCTTGCTGAAAGCTGCTATAGGAGGGGAAGGGAATATTAGCTCAGCCTCATTGGAACATTTGATATAGTGTCTCGTAGGCTACGCGTAAGTAGAGGACCAGAACGAGGACCCCTCTTACCGTCCATGCCTTTACCAAGGTCATTCGCAACTTTCAATATATGGCCCGAATCGACAAACACCTCGTGACCAAGGCCTAGAAGCCGGAGCCACCTTAGCAGAAGTCCCGCTTACCAAGTTACTAACTTTTCTCCTGACACTAGTACGGGATCACACGCGGTCTTACCAATTGCGCGCCACCCTAGTACGGAAATTGCTTAAAGCCCCTATTATGTACCCCATATGCACCCCACAAAGATTTCCCACGGGCCACAGGGACCGGCCCTCGGCTCCCCGGTTCGAACCGTTCCAGATCGATGATGTTTAGCAATCGCTGCTGGCGTATTTAAGAGCGTTTATTCGTCAAGGGTGCTTTGTTTCAGTTCAAACCCAGCGACCAGGCAGTGAGTTCGCGAAGTCAGACACGAATCCGCGATCCTCTCGGTCGAAAGCTTGGAACCAAAGATCTTGACTTAATCATACGATCATGGCTAAACACTCTCTTGTTGGCCTGTTGCCTATCTTGCTCGCCTTCGGATACACGGCGACTGTATCAGCGGCAACTGTCGCCGCGTCTGTCCCCACGGTCAGCACCACCAGCGGTACCATCAAGGGACAGACTGCCAGTGGTACTACTGGGGTATCGGAATACCTAGGAATTCCGTACGCCCAGCCCCCTGTAGGAAAGCTACGATGGGCCCCTCCTAAAGCCTACGGCGGTTCATCTGTCATCCATGCTACAGCGTTCGTACGTCTGATCCCCATGATGATTCCTCAGCCCTACTATCAAAGTTCTATGCTCACCGCGTAATGTAGGGCCATACCTGTCCCGCCACGCCTAGCATCTCATCGGCAAGCCAGCTCAAGTCCAGTGCGGACCTCCAGATAACACCGCAGGGCGTCCAAGTCATAATGTCCATATTGTCCCAACAAAACGTCACCTACAGCGAAGACTGCCTCACCCTCAATGTCTGGACTAAACCGTGTGGGGACAAGAAGAAGAAGAAGCCCGTGCTGTTCTGGATCTATGGGGGCTCCTTTACTTCGGGCACGACGGACAACAAGGCTTACAATGGCAAGCATCTTGCCGACTTGGAAGACGTAGTTGTGGTGAGCGCCAAGTGAGCCTATCGTCCCACCTTCGTCCCATGAGGGGCTCCCGGCTAACCCCAACCAAGCTACCGTGTAGGCGTCTTTGGCTTTCCTGGCAATCCGGCCAGCAGAACGAACCTGGGTCTCCTCGACCAACGTCTGGCCGTGGAATGGGTGCGTGACAACATCGCGGCGTTCGGCGGAGACCCGGAACGCATCACACTCTTCGGGCAGTCGGCGGGCGGCAGCTCGGTCGACTACTTCTCGTACGCTTGGACCGAGGATCCCATCGTGGCCGGCTTCATTGCTGAGTCTGGTTCTGTGTTCACGCCGGGCACGCCGGCAACCGCGGACGCGGCTGCGCAGAAGTGGTACAACCTGACGGCCACGCTTGGGTGTGGCGACGCCAAGTCAAATGCCGCTGCCGTCTCCAGCTGCATGTTGGGTCTCGATTGGCAGACCGTCCAGAACGCTATCCCACACGGAGCCGGGCTCAGCAGCGTCAGTGGCGGGTTCGGCCCCTCGGCCGACGGTATCGTCGTCTTCTCCGACTACGCGAGCCGGTCAGTGGCAGGCAACGTGACGAAGCGGCCCCTGCTCATCGGCGAGAACAATTACGAAGTCGGGCTGTTCAAGATCCTGTTCGGTCTGCAGGGGGTCACGTATCCGGAGGCCGAGTGGCAGTTCCTGCAGACCTCGATATACACGTGTCCCCTCTCGGAGCGCGCGCTGGCGTCCCTCTACAACAATGTACCGACGTGGCGATACCGTTACTTCGGCAACTTCCCTGACCTGCATCTCAGCACCGTGCCAGACTCGGGGACTTGGCACGGCGCCGAGACTGCGCTCATATTCGGGACTGACCTTGATATCCAGAACGTCGTGGGCCGTACGCAGGCAGAAGAACAGATCGCCAAGTACGTGCGCGGCATTTGGGCGGCCTTCGCCAAGGATCCCACCAACGGACTCACCAAGTAAGTCAACTAGGAAGATGGATCGAGGTTATGTGATGTTCTTCAGAAGCTGACTCTAAGCTCAAAACTTTTAGTTACGGGTTGTCGACGTACCATCCCCTCCAGTCGACCGTACTACGGCTAGGGTACGACAATAAGACAGGCCCTAATTACGGGTTAGCCGCACAGTACGACATCGGCTGCGTTATAGATGAGCCGTTGGCGGATGCTCTGTTGGCCATAGGTTTATAGAGTAGTATGAGCAAAATCGAGGCAAGTTTGGAAGAAATGGAACGGAGTGGGATAAAGGCGGGCGCCATGCTACACGTAATGTACATAGGTACATACACTTAGTAGCGGGTGAGAGAAAGCAGAATCTATTTGTGTTGTAATTGTTGTTCTTTGAGTCCAGTAGAGTTTTAGCAGCACAGTCCTTTTAAATACCCCTCCCACTGTGTTTTGCACCTTCCTTCAAATCCTCCATCGGGGTGGAGGGGTTTTTGACAAAAATATCATGTACCTCAGGTACTAATTCTGCCAGCACTCAGTCACTTTGGCTTGGTACTAATGTACAATGTACTAACTTAGTAATCCGTACTAAATGTATATATAAGGTACTATGTACCTAGGTACCTAAGTACTTGCTGGTATACATGTAGCCCACCGTTTTCCAGCCATCTCATAAATATCTTGAAAGAAAACTCGAGCTTCGTGAACAAGCTTGAAGAATTGAACAGGCATCTTCAGGCATACAAGGAAGATCCATTGATCTAATTCCCAAGTGATCGGTTTGCGACAAATCTGCAGTGAATTTTCTCCGGGCCAGCACTCCACTATCATATATTGTATCTGACAACGTTCAATTAACTATGGCCACTTGCAGAGCAAGTATTTCTCTTCTCATTACAGTACTTAAATTTGCAACCATCCTACCACACGAGTCAAGTGATCGCCAAGAGCCCCCAGCAAGCAATGAAGATGGGCAGACGGAAAAGCCAGCCTAAGCAGTCTCCTTGTGCAACACTTCCTTGGTCATTTTAACGGCTTCCTCCACCGACTCCTTGCGGACTAGCGATGCCATGCGTGGGTTCTTCTGCTGGAAGATGTAATTCATCTCCTCGAGCGTGCGTCCGCGTGTCTCCACCATGAAGAAGTAGTAGAAGACACCTTGCAGCGAGCAGGTGGCAATCCAGATGCCATAAGTCTTCCAGCCGATCTGCTCGAGAGCGATGGGTGTCGCGAACAGGTTGACCAGCGCGGCAGCACTCATCATCATAGTCACGAAAGCGATGCCCTTGCCACGCTGCTCATAGTCGAGACACTCGACCGTGTACAGCTGCTGCAACGGCGTGTAGGCGAACGAGAAGACGACAGCAACGAGGAAGATGAAGAAGACCGAGGCGTGCGCCGACGCCATGTCCCCGCCACCAAAGGCAAATTGCTGCGTACATACAATCATCCCCACCCAGGCCAGCGTTAAGCTAGCGCAGCACCCGATCAGCAGCTTACGACGGCCGAAGCGGTCCATCAAGCTGCCGCCAGTGATAGCGGCTACGCCTGACGCCACAGCGATGCCAATGTTAATGTCTAAGACGCTGTCGATCGTTTTGATGCCCGATGTAGACAGCACAGCGGGCAGAAAGTACGAGACGCTGGCCTGGCCAGTCCACTGGGCAAACATAGGAACCGCGGTGGCGCAAATGAGCACGCGGTAGAGCGCGGCACGCGACTTGAAAAGAGCGCGGTAGTCCCACCAGCGCTTATCGGCGCCGTTCACGTTGAGCTCCTCCTCAAACTCTCGCATTTGCAATCCCACGTAGATCGAGTTAGGGTTATTGTTGCCGTGGTACTTGGTGATGACCTCGCGGCACTTCTGCGCGTGCCCGTGGGTGAACAGCCAGCGCGGCGACTCTGGGAAGAAGGGACAGCACACGAGTAGGATCGTGGGTAGGACTGCTTGCAGACAGGTAGGAACCAGCCATGAGGTGCTCGAGGAATACTTGACGCAGCCGCGCAGAACCACGGCCGCAAGGAAGTAGCCGACGTAATAGAAGCAGTTGAACAAACCGCCGAGAACGCCGCGAAGACTCGGATGTGCTATCTCGACGATGTACGCGGGAGCGATGCTGCCGACGCCGCTGCCAAATCCGAGAAAGAAACGACCGGCCAGATACTGCGGCAGCGCATTGGCAGTGGCCTGGACAATAGTTCCCATGATGACCAAGACGCATGCGATGCAAATGCCAACGCGACGGCCCCAGGTGTCACCCAGGGGCCCCACGAAAGGCAGCGCGCACACGGAGCCGATGGAGAACATAGCCGTCAACAGACCAGCCTTAGCGCCCAAGATGGAGGCGTCGAACTGCGATTGGAAAGCAGGGAAGTCCAGCAGGGTGCCCATCAGCGAGGCGTCGTACCCGAGCATGCTGGCGGCCAGAAACATGACTCCGCAAATGCCGTATAGCTGCAACATGTGCTTGCTGCGCGTGTTGACGGGTTCGAGACGCTGCGCAACCTCGATAGCCGCTACCCCCTTGATAGTGTGAAGAAGCTCGGCCTCCATAACGTGTTTGTCCTCGACATGGCCCACGGGCCGAGAGTCTATCTCCATGGCTGCCGGTTTCGTCATGGCGGTGATTATGGACGAAGCATAAGTGAGAAAGACAAGGTGCGATGCAGAGGAATCTCAAGATTCGATCCGATGAAGCCCCAGATTATGTATCCCCAGCGGTGGTCGCCCCCGACCAGCATGGAAAACGCGGGGCCCCGCCAAGTAAGAGATAGTTTGATGAAACGACTCATTAGAGCGGAGAAAATATCAAGGGGCTACAGTCACCGCTCCCAAGTCCGTGTCGTCGGGTTGGGTATACACTGGAGTAATTTATTTTCCCGTCTCTTATGCCGTCTTAGCGCTTGAGCTAGGACGGGGTTTTCCACTTTGGATCATTCTCCACATCCTCGTGCGCAGCGCCGCATCCAGGTTGGGGATGGAGACGGGGCGTGGGGGGGTCCAGAGCACTCTGAAGTATTGCATCCATCCCCGAATCGTCATCGGGGTAAGGTCTGACAAACTTCCGCCACTTTAAAGAACCGTTGGGACCGGGAATCACCTACTCCAAAGATTGCTCGCCCATACCTACATCTTTTGCCATGCCTTCCTTTGACGATTTTCTCGTCGAGGTGACCACTTCCGGCGATGGACGAGAACGACGCTTACCAGGGTGTGTCCTAGTGGCTTACAAAGATGGTGCGTTGAAATCCTACCAGGCCTCGATGCCAGCGGGGTGAAGCGACGCCAAGCTAACATTGTGCCAAAAGGTGCAACGCATCATAAATCATTCGGGACCAAGTCTATTGATCCTAACTCACCACGCTTCGACGAACCCCTCTCTATCGACAGCTGCATGTGGGTTGCATCATGCACAAAGCTCATGACGGCGATCGCAGTGCTGCAGTGTGTAGAGAGGGGTCTCCTAAGCCTGGACGATGATATCTCCACGGTTGTGCCGGAGTGGAAGGAGCGAGAAATCCTGTTGGGGTTTGACGAGACCACCGGTGCACCCCTCTTGGAGAAGGCTGAGGGGAAGATCTCCCTACGGATGCTCCTCACACACTGCAGCGGGCTGGGATATGCCTTCATGGAACCCGATTTCGCGCGATATATCAAGTACAAGATATTGCACGGATGGGTGATCGAATCGGAGCTGTTGGTAAGCTGACCGCCGGCGACACGACCCAACAGCCAATTAGCATTCATGCTCATCTATGTCCATAGTGCCCCGCCGATCCAGTACCCCTGCTGTATAAACCCGGCACCGACTGGAAATACGGCATCGGCACCGACTGGGCCGGCAAGTTGGTTGAGCGTGCCACCGGCCTCAGCCTGGGCGATTTCATGGACAAAAACATCTGGAAGCCCCTCGGCATGACCTCGACCAGCTTCCGCATCCTCGAGCGCCCCGACATCAGCGCCCGCCAAGCCGACCTCTCCGTTCGCGTCGCGGATGGCGTTCTCTCCCCGCACGCGAAACCCTTCTTCCCCGTGGACATGCCAACCGACCACGGCGGCGCCGGTGTGTATTCCTGCCCGCGCGACTTCATCAAGGTGCTCGCCACCTGTGCCGCCAGCGACCCGAAATTGCTGTCCCCGGCGTCCTACGACCTGCTGTGCGAGCCGAGCCTACCGGCTGAGTCGGCCGCCAAATTCCAAGCGACACGGTCGGCCACGTATGCAATGGCCGATGCGGCAGCCGAGAAGGCAGGGACGCCCATGGCCATTCCCGCACCATCACGCATGAGCTGGGCGCCTGGCGGTATGTTAGCCACGGAAGACGTGCCGGGTGGGCGGCGGGCGGGCAGCATCTCGTGGGGCGGGATGCCAAATCTGAGCTGGGTGGTTGACCGGGTGTCGGGCGTGGCGCTGTTCTACGCGAGCCAGCTGCTACCGCCAGGGGATGCGCTGACGAGTCGGATAGTACGGCGGCTCGAGGCGGAGGTATATAGTGGTGAGTTTTTTGACGGTGCCCAGCTTATGTAGGTAGGTACCAACCCAGGTTAGTATCTCGAAACTGCCGTGGATCAGATGTGGACCTGCGATATCTGGAGATAGAAGCTGTACGGTACAATAGGTATGTAGATCACCGCCAGATTTATCTATGGGCGTATATCTTCACTCTAGAACGAAGTCGGGAAAATTGAGGCTCTTCTTGCACCTAATTTTCACAGTCACACAACAAGATCATTGAATTTGCCCACCGTCTCATGTGAGATAGTTCACTATGCCAGGCAGATGGTTTCTTAGATCACCTATACGTGATATTTCTGTCATGATCCAAAAGGCCACCGCTGCTCCGTGGTGTTTCGGCTGGAAATTTGTCCTGCGCAATAGCAAGTCCACACTGACAATTTCGAGCATTATGTAATGTGAAATATCCAGTGGGATCACCCACGAAGTAGTGAACATCCTATCCGAAATATGAAAGAAGGAAAAACTTCCGCCCAGAAACCAGCCCAACCTTAGCTCATACCATCCGAGTTGAAACTGAGGATACCTTATCAGAGAGGCTGTTGTAGGCGTGACAATGATGGTAAGCTCAAGACTTTTAGGTAGAACTGCAAGAAAAATTTCATATTCTCAGGGGAAATGTGAATCCCATGTAGCCTTGAACGTGTTCCCATTCACGGTGGAAGCAGCATGTCGGTGCTCCTCGCTGGTGTCGATTTCGATAGTGCGAATGATGCCGTCAGGCTGTATGGGTGTATCAAAACTGTCAATGGGATAGGCTATATTGTGCCGTGTAGGCTGTGTAGCCGTCCCAGACATTGAGGGTTCTTGTGCTCTTAAGTTCCCTAGAGGAATGAAATTCTCATCAATCTTCCGATACGTGTTGCCAGGACTCGGCAGGATGTGATTAGATGTTGCCCTCTTCTCTCTGCTGTCGCCATTCATCGGCCGCAAGGAGGAACTTGTCCGCGAATATAGCGATTTACAGATGGTTGAGAGAAGCGTGCTTTCCCGGACAACTATCGGGATGGAGGGTGCACAAAAGACCAATATGACAAAGGTCGCTTCAGCAAGAGCCCAGAGTGCCATACTGGATATAGCATAAGTGACGTCTGATGTCTTGAAGTATTGTATTGTTGCTAACAATCGGAGAATGCCTGAGACGAAAGCCCTGTATGAAGTTCTATGAGCATCCGAAACCCGCGGACCAACAACGAAAGACTACTCACAAAATACCAATGGCAAAGACTAATGACACGCTTATCTTCTTCTTTGTTGACATTCTGAGCTTCCAGATGACACTCTGGGGAAGGATGAGGATAAGTGTGTGCGACGCAAGATTGAGGCTGGCTGCGGAGACGTCCACGGCCTTCCTGTCGATACACGTCCCAGGAATAGTCGGATCCCAGAGCTTGCTATGTGGATGGCAAGAGACATTCACAATAATGATTGCAGATCCGTAGAAAAGGATGTTGATCAACATGAGAGCGTAACAGGTCCACTATAGCTATCAAATTAGCTAAACAGAAGCTGAAGTGGACTTTGGGGGAAATAGTAGCTGAAAACGATGACAATAAATGCCTAGGCTCCTCTATCAAACTGGTCACTTCCATGGTATGCCACCTAGATATACAGCATACAAGTTGAAAGCACTTACCCAGAACGCTCCACGGGTTCCACGCGAGACAAATATCTGAGTCCACTCCAGAAGAATCGCAACTTTCAAGTTCATCAATACGATTGCATAGAGATCAGAACCAATGTGAACGACCTAGACCTTCCGGTAAGCAAAGACACCCCAAAGCATGAAAAGAAACGATAGTAGTTTAGATCTAGACTTACATAAAGAAACTCGGACAAGTCCCTCACTCGAACATCCCACTGATGCACAAAAAATCCAACACCGTGTAGCATTAACCGAAAATAAAGGCCGATGAATGAAACAAACAGAATCTGATAGGTACCAGTCAGCTCAATGATAATAGTTGCACCACAGGACAGGGGGGCAATGGTACAAATGCTGAGAACCCAAGATCTGTAGCTATTTATTAGACTGGTTGGGCCATAGATCAGGTGGACGGAACTCACAATCTTCTAGTAGTACCCTGCGTCTGATAGCAACTTTGCAATAGACTCTCAAAGCGATAGCCAATGTTGCCACTGTTACGCAGACAATTAGTGTAGCAAGAGCTATAGTATTTTCATTCGGAGGACTCTCTAGATCTGGTATTATTCCAGGTGGATGAGGGAGTGCTGGCCCATTTAGGATCATTTCTTGCTTTTCCGGAGGAAGCAAGTATAATTGGTCCAGCGACATGATTGAGGAGATTAATAATGGTCTCAGTAGGACCAGTCAGCCCGACTCAGTGCACTGTCGTTCTGTAAGGAGAAGTCAGACTGAAGGTAAGCTGTTGTCAAACCGATCGACGCTACAGCCTTCCGAGTATCATAGCAAGAACGGGGTGTCATGTTTTGGTTTAAGGTAATGATGGAGCTTTTATCTTTAACTGATCGGTCAATATATATCTCAACACCACTTCCCGGTGAGGTCTGGGGTAGTAGGACAGTACACCAATAGCAAGTGCATACACCATGATATGAAGCTCTTTCTCCTGGAGGATTCAACGTACTGCGCGTGTACATACAATACTACCACAAAGGTAATTTGGTAATTGATCAACGACGGAGGCCATCAACGGCTGAGTTGTCGAATCCTAACGCTTATCTCCACGTAAGTATCCATGTAGAGGACTCTAGAATATATTAGGTAGCTACTGTAAGTCTATATTATCCTTTTAGTATAACTATCTACATATCACATACGATACAGACACTTATTCATTTTCTTCGTGCCGTAACAGCAATATGTATGTTCACCTGTTCATCAGGAATCAAAGCGATGATGAACGTTAGGTACTCTGGTGTCATCGATGCGAAAGGGGCCTGCCTTCTTCTGTAACCTCCAACATGCCACGGATACTTGGCGTGGTCAAGACTATCAAACAGGACTAAAGTCACTGTAGGATGAGACTGTAGTTTGTCACCGACTGCATGCACTGTGACTTTCTCACTCTTTCTCGGCTAAGCGAACGCGAGGGATGTAGTAACAAGTTCAAACGTCATAACCTGACCTTGTTACATACGAGGTAGCTACCTACGTAAGTCAGTTACCCAGTCCTATGTTGGAGGAGCCGTTCTATGCAACCCAACGATACGACATATGATTGAACGACTTGTATAAACGATCTATCGCCATTAATGGCGCATCATTTCCCATGTCTGCTTCAATTAGATTACCATCACGACTGGTGAGATTTTACGGGTACGCGGTTTACTAGGACATTGGTGTGGTGTTTCGTTGACTGGTCAATGCACCATGCGACGAGGAGGCACGGAGTTGGATTCAACGTAATATCAAATCATTCTTCTAGAGCCGCCATGCCGAGCACATTATCATTGGATAAAACCACTAATATAGGGATCCTGTTAATCTCTATCCTTGAAGATTAGGGACAACGCCTCGCAGGCACATATCGTACATATCTCTTTGGGCACGTACACGGCATGAGGTGTGTAGGATACCTATGTAGGGCTGCATACGTGTACCCCAACGTTGCAATGCAATCCCAGTCTGGGCTGGATCAAAGCTGGTAGGTCACAGAAGGTAACTTAAGGTAAGGTACTCGGGTTTTCAAACTGGCTGCTTCGCTCCCTCGATGGCAGGGCGGTATGTAACTTAAACATGCAGCACTTTTCCCCAATGTGCCAAGCGACTCGTATTTACGTACAAGACTGCGTCTGGAACTGAAGATGGAACGGAACCAGAGGCATGACGCACACCTCCGAGACCATGCATTAATCATCAAGTGATAAGCAATGCCACTTGCAAGGTAGCATCAGGTAGGCATAGATAGTCGTAAGCCCTTGGTACCGATATGAGCAAGGAAAAAGAAAAGGTCATTCATTGAACTCCCATAGCACGGCTATATGGTTCATTCCTGGTTCGGAGTAAAGTAAACAGCTCTCCCTGCTCCCGCGGCCTTAGCCGACATGTCCAAGGCAGCCTCCCACTCCTCCAACTTGAAGACTCCCTTGGTCGTCAGACCTGCATCCGGGCCCACCCTCAGCGTTCCCGACTCTATCATCTTGATCATTTCATTCGCCTGTTCTCGCGTGTGCATGAGGGTTCCCCTGATACTCAGTCCGTGGAATACGACCGTCCGGTATGAAATTTCGAGGTCCTTCACGTTCCCCATGAGGTTGACCCTCCCGCCTGGCCGTACAGACAAGATTCCAGCCTGAATGTGCGACTTGTTCGTCGCCATCGGCGGCGAGATGTCATGGAACACGTCGACTGGGCCATACTTCGCGATAGCAACCCTGTCAGTCTCGATAGTCCCGCTAAGTACGACAGTCTCTACCCTGCGTGGCGCAAGAGCCTTGAGCTCGGCCAAGATCTTCTCGTTGCGGCCCATGGCAATAACGCGTGCACCCATAGCGAGTGCGACGTGCACGGCGGCTCCGCCGAAATTCCCCGTAGCGGGAGCGATGAGCACGGTCTCGCCCGGAGTGAGGCCCACATCGCGGAAGCCGCCGTAGGGAACCACGAGCTGCGAGTAGAATGCGAAGTCTTGAATCGAGATGTCATTCCGCTGCAATGCGGCCTCATCGATAGGCAGCGCATTCTCGAGTGGAATCTTGACCAGCTCGGCCCACGTGCCGTGATGTGTGACGCCTAGCGCCAGGGCGTTAACCGCGTGGATGCTGTCGCGCGCTCTGATCGTAGGATCAATCGTGACGAGGTCGCCAACCCTGAGGTTTGTAGCATCGGGAGGTACTGCGGCGACACGACCGATGGCGTTCAAGCCGCCGACGAGGGGGAAGTTGATGGAGTAGTTCCGAGGGTTTCCATTAGTGTATACTTCAGTCGCGTAGTTAAATACCCAACTATAGAGCGGTTTTACGAGGACCGAGCCATGCTCCAACTCGGGAGTAGGGAGCGATGCCACAGTAGGCGTGACGGATGCGGACGTGAATAGTAGTCCTTTATAAGTACTGGCGACTTGAGCAGGCTTTGCTGATGACATCTCGAGCTCACTTTGAGGATCTACAGGGACTGGAGGAATACCTAAGAGGTCAATGATGTACGGACAGGGCAGCATAAATAGTCAATTCTCTCTGCGCAGGCTGCTTGTCGTTTGGCTCTACATTGCCGCGTAATCAGCACCACGCTGGTCACCACTTTGCCTATCTAAGCCTGTACAGGGCACCGACGTTTCGGCCGTCGTATCGCTTCGGGGCAGATTTGTCATCACGGACGAATGCATCTGCTCACTCATCCATTACATACGACTCAAACTATTTGCCGAACAATACGGAGCTTTCAGACTTCCAAACAGGGGAAATGATCATGAAGTAGAACGACGAAGATGTTCTTTGAAACAAGAACTGGAGGAGTTTCGAAGGAAAGGAGATAATAGGGAGTAGTCTAGTAGCAATGCAGGAGACGCGGCCTCGGAGATAAGAGAGCAGGAGTTAGGGGGTAATCTACATACTATCTGGGTATCTAGGTACCTAGGTATGCAGCGAATGGATTTTAGAAAATCCATGGACTCGATATCAGACGAGATACTAGAGGCAGAAGATCGATTAGTTGAGATATAAAGTTCCGTGCCTGGTTCAACTGAGGTAAGTTGACCCAGCAATCGTAGGAACGTAGGGAGCTAACCTCCGTGACATCTAGGCCGGTCCCTCGCCATCAAAGAACTCCTCATCCAGCAAACCCAAAAGCACCTTCTGCCCCTCCCACTGCTCCTCAGCAGCCGACCTGATCTGCTCAGGCGGCAGCACGAACCCGAAGTCCCCCGTATCCCGGAGCTCGATGGTGTACGAGAAATCGGCTTGACCAATACTGTATACATGATCGGGGGCCGCACCCGTCGTGGTGTAAAGCGTTGCGCCACTAGCCCCGAAGGTGAAGGTGGTGTGCGCGTCGGAGCTGTCCCGGATGGTTTCGCTGACAATGCTCGCCGCCTTGGTCCACTTGCCCAGCTCCGGCGCGTATAGCGTCTCCTTGTAGCCGAACGGCGCTAGAATGTACTGCCCGTAGCTGTGCCAGTCGATGAACAGCTTGATGCCTGCGCCGTCGCGCAGCTGCCGCACCAGCTTATCCAGCCCTTCGTTTTCAGGCGAGTCTGAGGGACCCTCGCCTTTGTATGTCTGGGAGCACGGATTCGTCGAGGCGCCCTGAGGATTGGAGTCCCATGCAAACGCCCAGTTGCGGTTGATGTCTCGTCCGACGCAAGATGGGTCAGAACCATTGGGCGGCGGCTGGCGGTTCTTACGCCAGAGGCGATTCGTCGTTTGGGTGTATACGAACCCTTTAAAGTGTTAGATAACTGGTAATATGTCACGATTGGGTAAGGTAAAGCTTGCCGTCAGGATTCACTATTGGAATGATGTAGAAGTCGTATTTGTCTAAGAAGGAGCGCGCAGTGTCATCGCCGTTATTATATCCTGTGACCAGTTGGAGAGTAATGTACTCAACAACCTGAAATCATTAGGCTCGATGAAACTCGATGACACACGCTATCGCATCTGGCAGCTGATAACTTACCGGCGATGTGATCCACTCTCTGGCGTGAACATTACCATGATATAATACTGCAGGCTTCCCAGGACCGTCGGCACCCCATAGGTGGAGTCCGTAGATATCTCTTCCTTCATAAGACGTTCCAGAAGAAATGAGTTCTGAATTGTTGGGAAAGGACGCTTGTAGGTCTCTGAAGTACTGAACGTGATCTTCGTAATCGTGGTACGAGTCATACCACGAGTCGTCAACCTGTCTCTTCCAGGTGGCTTCCTGGACCGATTCTGCAGCAATTGAACCTCCAAGATCGTCGTGCATCACTTTGTAGTCGAGACTGAGGGCATCAAGCTTAGCAGCCTGATCAGGTGGCACTAAGATGTCAATGTGACTGTAGATGTTATGATTCCATTGCTCATAGGAGATGCTTGAGAGCTTCTCCTTGATGATAGATGGACTCCCGTTAGTTCTTATCCGCAGAACTTTATACCCATCGTAAGACACGGCATCCGCTCTAGGCGGCGTGGCAGCGCCTACAACGAGCGTGAAGAATGAAGAGAGCCAGAGAAAAGACTTCATTGCGGTGACACAGCGGAAGGTGAGGGTTTACAGAGGGGAAGGGTAACAGAAAGGTAATAGACTCATGTATGATATAGATATACCATCGGGACTTGGCACCATAATGATGAGATTCCATCAAACGAGCTCGAGAGCGTCCTGTAGCATTCGCATATAAATCTTTCTGCATTGCCGCATCCCAATTGGTGAAGTCATGGATCGTGCAGAGTGACTCCAGCGTTCGCTGCATATTAGGAAGCTTGCCAAGGTGCCCGCATCTCGGACATCTTCTTTACCTGCCGGATTCAACCTTGTGTTGTCGTCTTCGCGATTCTCGACATCAATTACGCCAATGTAGTGACATAATTCCCAACCAGCGATACTACTACCTCGGTTATGGTAAGCTTAGCACTTGGAGATGGACTTTACAACAGCCATCATCTCGGCCTGGTATGGGCCATTCTTCCATCATATTTGGTGACTGAACAGAGAATACACAAGCGGAACTCCTTGCTATTTTCGCATACACGAATGGTAGTAGTCAGTACCTTACTCACGAACGTTGCTTGCCTCTACCTAATACGAATGATTCATGAAGCATTGCTTATCTGATAGCTCAAGGAATGCAATTTCAGGCGTATATATCGAGGACGCCAGTGAAATCTGCTTCGGCTGCGGCTGCTGCTAGTATTGCGGAAATGAATGTGTGTCATGGAACGATTCAAGCTATATCGTTGGGTCAGCAATGGCGGTTCTGCCGACGCCTTACTTCAGCTTTTGGTATAAATGTATATGCTAATATGCACATGAATAAGGTAGAGATGCTTATAAACGTAGAAAGGATCCGAGCTCCAATAACAAGCTCCGAGACTCCGGCGGGTCTAAAGTTCTGCAGCAGCTGATACAGTGAATTATTGTTCAATTGAAGCTGGAACCAAGGAAAAAAGAAATGTCATCATATTTCAATTTTCCACCCATTTTTCCCAAGCTACCTTCAGTCACCCAAGTCACTCATTCTAACCCGGCTTTAAGCCTTTGTCGCCCTGAATCCCTGTTTCGATAATCACAAACAAAGGCGACTAACGGAGAAGTGTGCGAAAGGCTGCAGCAATCATGTCGCTAACCAGAGCCGAGAGGGCTCTGTCGTCTACCTTACGACGAGGACCAGCTCTCCGACAAACATCTCGAGCACTACTAGCGCCGACCCTTACTCTAGGAGCTCTGCGAACGTTTAACAATACAGCAAGATCTCTAGCCCCGACACAGCCTGTCGTCACACCCCTCGGCACTATCCCGCCATCCTACTTCCAGCGCCCCTCCCTCCCCGCGAACACCATCATCCGCTTCGTACCCCAGCAGACGGCATGGATTGTCGAGCGCATGGGAAAGTTCAACCGTATCCTAGAGCCAGGCCTAGCCATCCTCGTCCCTTTCCTCGACCGAATCGCCTACGTCAAGAGCTTGAAGGAGGTCGCCATAGAAATACCTAGCCAGAGCGCCATCACCGCCGACAACGTGACCTTGGAGCTGGACGGTGTCTTATATACGCGTGTATTTGACGCCTACAATGCCAGGTATGTCGCTTACTCTCTGTAATCGCAACCTGCCTACACATGGACATCCTAAACGCCAAGCCACACCTATATATACTCCTTGCTAATAGATAATATGTAGCTACGGCGTTGAAGATGCCGAGTATGCCATCTCGCAGCTGGCGCAGACCACCATGCGCAGCGAGATAGGCCAGCTGACGCTCGACCACGTGCTCAAGGAGCGCGCCGCCCTCAACACCAACATCACGGCCGCGATCAACGAAGCTGCCCAGGCCTGGGGCGTCACGTGCCTACGCTACGAGATCCGCGACATCCACGCCCCGGCCGCCGTCGTCGAGGCCATGCACCGCCAGGTCACCGCCGAGCGATCCAAGCGCGCCGAGATCCTGGAGTCGGAGGGTCAGCGCCAGAGCGCCATCAACATAGCCCAGGGAAAGAAGCAAAGCGTCATCCTAGCCTCCGAGGCCCTGCGCTCCGAGCAGATCAACCGTGCCTCCGGTGAGTCCGAGGCCATCCTCATGAAGGCTAAGGCCACCGCTTCTGGAATCGATGCTGTGGCTCGCAGCATTGGTGCCGGAGGCTCTTCCGCCCAGGGCGCCGTCAGCCTGAACGTCGCCGAGAAGTATGTCGACGCCTTCGGCAAGCTAGCGCGCGAGAGCACCGCGGTTGTGGTTCCGGGCAACGTGGGCGATATCGGCGGTATGATTGCCACGGCTCTGAGCGTGTATGGCAAGGTCGGCGACGCGCAGAGCCGGACCATGGCGAAGCAGCTTATGGACCAGAAGAAGGCGGAAGAAGAAGCGTATAGCGAGACAAGCGTCGTGGACTCGATGGTGCGCGAGTTCGATAACACGACCAGTAGGAAGTAAAGGTTTAGTTGAGACAAGACTTTACTGGAAAAGGAGCCACCTTGAGCAGCCATCGGGGCTGGGTACAGGAAAGAGTATGAAACAAAAGCAAAGGCGAGGAGAGAAGTCAGAGTCAAGGAGAGGAAGCTCGCTGTAACACTACTACCGAATGGGAAGATGAGCAAAAAGCTACCTGCTTTCGTGTCTATCTAAGGATAATAAGAGGTCGAGACTACTCATTACATGGGGATGGATAGGAAAAGAGGAAAAGAAGCCTGATGGGAAATGAGGAGCACGGCGTCGGCGGCCCCTTCGGCAGCATCTATCGCTATTGTCTAAGTCTCATTACCCTCATCATCGTCGCCACCAATAACTCTACACGACTGCCTTACTTACTATCATAATCTTCCCACCCACTTCATCCCAAGGGCTATCTCATCCCCCTTGTGGATTGTAATTTTACGAGACACATACGTCTACGCAACTCACAGTACCTATACTCGCTACTCCTTTCCCGTCCGTTCCTATATGGAATAAGGGAGCTTGGCTGGAACTTTACATAGGTCGGCGCAGGTCTAGAGAACATGGGACGAAGGAAAAAAGTCCGAAGGGGCAGATTACAAGTTCAGCATAACACTGCAACCCGAGAGAGTTCTCTGCATCGCTTCCAAACGTTCACGTCAGTGACTACCATACTAGAATCCCTCCCTTCATGATGTGTGCTGTGCTGTATCCTCGTATTCCGAACATAAAGCTTGGAGGAGTCATAAGAGTCTCACTCAGGTACTGCCTTCTAATCAAGTAAATCGTGAATTCAAAACATCTAACACAATTCCGTACTCCTATTTATATCTATTCTTACACACCGCGCTTAAATAACAACCCCTTCGTACCACTATCCCCCGTACAACCACTTACGACCCTCTCTCTGACCGCCACCACCCACCAACTCAAACCCCCAGCTCGTCCCCAACAACTTCCAGCGCCTTGGTCAGCAGCCCAAGTACACCCTCGTCACCGCTCCGGCCGGCGACCTTGGCCGCGCTGACGAGCAGTGGGTAGAGCCTAAGGAGGTGCTTGCGGCCGTCGCTGTCGACGTTGGGCGTGTCCGGTATGGCCTCGGGTTCGCTTTTGAGGTTGATGAGCCGCGCGAGGATGCGCTGCAGCTCCGTGCGCTGCGTCAGCGGCTGCGGCATGTGCCCGCGGAGCGGCTGGTCTGCGATGTACGCGCGGAGTGTAAGGGCTGCACGCAGGATCAGGTATGGGGCCGCAGTGCGTGCCAGGCGGACGTGTAGGTCGTGAGGCGTCTCATGGTACATGGCTGATGACGATGACGATGAAGGTAGGTTGAGGGGTGGGAAGCCTGGGGTCGGCGGCTGGACCGTGATTTGAGGCGTCGATGCTTCGGCGTGGTTTATTACTAGGGCGAACAGCTCGTCTAGGCAGACGTAGCACATCTTCTCGCGTTTAGCCGAAGGAGGGTCGATAGTACGGCCTCGCCGGGGTTTGTATAGGTTCGACAGCCCGACCACATCACCTCCATTGTTGCCGTAGATAAGTGAGGATTCTGCTGGGGCAGGCGTATGTATAATGGACATCCGGAATATATTTTCCGCGAAGACCTTTCGCGTCTTGTCCGCCACTACGTCAGCGCCCAGTGATGGAATGATAAGTTCGCGGAGTTTTAAGAATGAAGAGATATCGAAGTCTTGATCCTCTGCGATGTTTACCCGATCTGGCGGAGCATCACAATCCGCACTGATGACTCCGTTGGCAATGATGACAATCACTTCCCAGATGTCTTGCAAGGTGGACCGGGAAATGTCCAGTCTGTGAAGCTGGGGGAGAGTAGCCTCGAGAATAGCCAAAGCAGAGGTCGTCGATTGTTTCCAGGGCTGTTCTGTCTTAGTAATGATTGGGAACCGATACTTGAGAACAATTGGCTTCGATAAGGCCGTGAGCGCGGTCAAAAACGCCCCATCGCTATATATGCTAACGTCAGAGGCATGGCTGACAATTAGAGATTGCAGAATCGACATGCTGGCTTTGGACATGGCAAGATAAGTGCGTTTCTGCGCGTTTCGTTGACTCGACACGTCGTATTCTTCCAGAAAGGCGAGCGAAACGAAATCAGAGGTCTGAGATATTATCGCAGACGGCGACCCGGGCAGATCTGTCCGGAGCATTTTCAACACGTCCAAGACTTGCCCTTGCAAAGGAGTGGCATGGTCGATATCGGCGACATACGCTCCGGGCGTAGCTACTTGCATGACCTCCCGAAGAAGTATCAGCATCCGGCGAATGCGTTCGACCGTAATATCTACATGTATGAGATTGTACACATCGCGAAGGGCACCGACGTAAGCGAGGAGGCAATTCTGGTTGTCTGATGTCTTCCCAGTGTTGCCGTTCTTTGAGACCGGGACCCCGCGAGACCACAAGTCCCAAGCGAGGTCAATTGTCGTCTTGTTGAAGTTCTGCTTCGTGCCGTGTTGGCTTTGTGAGAGTATCTGGGTCAGTGCTTTAAAAGTCGCCGTACTGATCTCAAGGACTTGGAAATCGAGCAGAGTGGCAAAATGACCCAAAAGCTGTTGCCAGTAGGAATTAAATGTCGGGTGGACAGTCAGCACATCAAGATAATCGGCGAGCAGGCTGGATATGCCATTCAGAACCACAACGGCCGTATCGTACCAGTCGTGCCGAATCTTCTCGTCGAGTTCCAGACTCCCGACATCTCCAAGTTCCTTCTCTATAGATGAAAGGAGCTTGAAGATGACAGACTTGATGCATACAGACCATGCTTCGGGACCGAGCCTGTCTCCGTATGCATCAAATATTCGGAGTAGTGTCTGGATAGCGCCTTTAAACATTGTCAGCATAGACACGATAAGGTGTCGGGATACTCACTATTCCTAAGGTCAAGTCTTTCATCAGTGGTCACAGTGGTCAGTCTCAGGAGAAGCAGCATCCATAAAGCTGCATCTGAAGACTCGTCTTCCGCATTCGAAGCCTTTTGTACAAGTGAGACACCATTGGGGTCATCAACAAGAATGTCGGTTATCGGTAATGACTTGCTTCGCCCAGACAAGAAATCAGAGAGTACCCAGAAGAATGTGACAGTCTGGCAGGGAGTCAAATGTCAGTACAGGTATAGGCACATGGATCAGTTCGAATCATAACTTACCGTCAACGCGATATTTAAATCGTCGTCTTGAGAACAGAATTTGTACAGGGTATCAACAAGAATTAGAAAGCATGATTTAGGTAACGACCCGAGGAAGTCGGAACAGATTAGTTGAAGAGAACTGAACGCGGATCTGATAAGCTTGCTAGACCGTGTTACGAGGACTAAGGGATGGTGGCCAGCGTCTCGTATGCCATCATTACCGAATCTTCTCTGAATGAATATGCTACCGATGACCTCAAAAGTGATCTCCCAACCGCTAAGAAGAGCATCGCCACAATCGTCGAGAAGACCCTTGAGACCTTCGAGTACGATCTTATGGATATCGATGTCAGTCGAGTGAGTAGCCACAGAAGCCGCACGTTCATCCATTTGCAATGGAAGTAAGGAGTTTCGGAGCGCCTCTAGTAGGCGAAGTTGAACATTGCCACGCGACTCATCGTCGAGACTGATGACTGCTTTGGCAGCGTCTAAGATGAGATGGACCAGGATATCTGCGGCTCGGGTACGGATCTGTGCCGGCATAGAGATAGAGCTCAGTGCGCTAATTAGTTCGGTTGTAATGCGTGCCCAGCCTGAGACATCAGGCGGGTAACCGAGAAGTCTTTCAATGTTGATGTGTGCGATATCACCAATCTTCGCAAGTGCGAATTGGTCCTCCTGACTGGGACCTGTTCCAGCTATGATCAACACGCTATGAAGCCTCCGATGCTGGCCACTGGGCGTCCGAAGACCTGGTATTGTGGGTGTTAAGGAAGGAGATGATGATTGCGGCCGACTTGAGGGTTCTGAAGCTTGTTCGGGTTGCTGCTCCAACAGACTACAGAGTGCATCAACAACCTCTACGAAGGCATCGTTGGGGAAGTCAACGGTACTCTCAAAGAGTCTAGCTGCGGCGGTTTCAACAGCTCTTATCTCGGTACTGAAGTTGGCTAGAAGCGAAGCAGCTTCATTTTCTGCCCTTGCATCGGGGCCCTTTCCGGCCATTGGAGTTCTCCCGGGTGATTTACCAGTGGTAAACAGGACAAAGTCGGCTTGTTGAAGCGTCTCCAGGACAATCGACCAAGATGAGCTAAGCGTTGGCCCCAAAGCTATACCTAGGTTTAGAAGAGCTCGCAGGCACAGGAGGTTCCGGGTATTCAACGTTTGGGGTATGGTGTTGGCGTCCATAGACGCCTGCCTCTGCCTGTCCCCCGCAGCTCCCACTGGAGTTACCAGATTGTCAACACTCAAGAGTCCCCTAGCATTACCGAGGATGCTGTTTGGAGTCTCTACAACGGGACTAGCTACAGCGGACTTGTATGAGCCGCTATTGAGACAGGCAGTGAATACATTTGGCGGCACAGCTGCCTTTCCGAGGGTGGTGAGAAAGGCGTCCCTTGGAGTTGTAAGATGGAGTAATCCTGCGACATGAGCGAATTTTTGAAAGGCCCGAACAAGTCCATGGTAATACTCTGAATCGAGCGCAGCATACAGAAAGGTAGAACACGTCGCAAGGATTGCCGGCCAGCACTCGTCAATGAGGGCTGCGCATATCTTGACTTCGGCTTGCAAGGGGTGATCCTTGATTGCTAAAGGGTTGAGAGGCACTGGGTTCTTCTTGAACGGTCCGGGTCTGTCAATAGAACTCATCGTAGCAGTCCTCTCCACCACCGTTTTGGGTGCATTACTGTCATCTTCAGCCGGCCCCGGGGACTCCCTTCCCGTCTCGAGTTGCTTCGCAGTTCGTTTCCGAGCTCGAGTGTCTGGGGGTACCGTCAGGGGTAAAATGAACTTGGCCAACCCTTCAGATAGTGAAGTAATGCATGACAAAGTCAACGCGTAAACATACGACTCAGGGACCGGTGGGGGTTCAGTCTTGTCAAGCTGGTCAATGCAAGCGACTCTCACAGTACTCCATTGAGAGCTGATCCCAGTGTTGTGACCTTCATTAACAGATCCGCTAATAATTCCGGTGACTCCGCTTGCTTCCAGCATTGCCTGATCTGATGAGCCTCCCATATTCGCATAAGGATTAGCCACGGGAATATTAGATTGATGTCCTAGGCCGATGACCGCCGGTTTCTCCGTGCTAATTCTGACGAAGGTAGCGGTCAGATTCTTCAGGATGTCCTTCTCCCCATCTTTCGAGTCGTAAAATGAGAAAATGCGCCTAAGCAGAGGCGGTTCGGAGAATATGCCCCGGAATACTTCCATGCATAGTGACCTCTTCCATGCCGCTGAATCTTGGTCCAGCAACTGAGTGAGCGTGTCAAGAGCTTCTCCGCCTTCTGACGGTAGAATATCCAGATGCTTCCTTAGCAGCGTATATAAAATTCGCACAAGTCGGACAGATGTAGCGAAATTCTGTTTTCCGGACAATGCCTTGATGACAAAGGGCATCACCCTTGTGCGGAGTATATGTGCTTGTTCCGGATGCTGTAACTCTGTGAAGACGGCAGCATGCTGACTCAAGACTGATTCTATCAGTTCCAAGCCAAAGGTCTGGGGTAGTCCAGTGAATCGGAGATATTCTGGTCGTTGGTTCTCTGTCATAAGGCAGATATCTCTAAAAATCCGATAGGCATCCATTGCCGCTGGGCGAAGCTGAGTGTCGCCATCGCCGGTAGGAGCTTCACCAACAAAGTTCCCATCGGGAACTATTTCTACGATGAATTAGATTCGAGATTTATATACTTGTTGCATCTTGACAGGACTTACTATCTTCAGCTACAACTTTCTCAAAGACCGTCATAACCAGCTGCTGTAGAGTGGCAGCAGACGTGTTATTGACTATTCCATTCTTGGTTGTTTGAAGAATGAAGCAGATATTCAGGGCCGTGACCAGCAGGTCTCCTTGGATATCCTTGGAATAATTTTGGAGTAATGTAGGAAGAGCCTGCAGTATCTTAAGCTGCACGTCAAGGCCGGCGGAGGTAGCCTCACGCAACGCCTCCAAGACGGGACTTAACTTGGACCGCGGTAGGGCTGTCACAAGAATAAGGCGCGATAGGCAAACTATGGCTATCCCGGTGAATTTGGCGTTTCTTGTCCCGCATGCTATGACAAAGGGGTTGACAAAGTTGACCTTCTGTGAGAGTTCTATATTACACTATGAGCGATCTATCCATAGGTAGGTGGTGGATAATTCTAGAGTTTGGGCATGCATACCAGCTGCAAGCTGTCCTTCGTTGGCGACACGAATACTCCTAAGCTCCTCCAGAGACTTCTCTGCTGCCTGTCTAAGATCATTATGCTTCCGTTTGCTCTCCTGGATGAGGTTGGTTAGCTCCGTGGAGAGAAGCTGTGTGGTCATCTTGGCCAATCAGCTTGAACAGAATCCATCTGAGACGAAGTATGAATGTCCCGAAAGTGGAAAGCTTTAGAAATGGGTTGGTGTGGTGAAGTAACAAGCAAAAGACAGAAGTCGTCAAGATTCAAGTCTCGTCAGTGCTTGTGAGCTTCTTGCCAGATTCGTCGCAAGTCCCAAGGTCGTAATTGGCGGGAAATTGGTGAATGGACCCAGGCAATGAAGATACGTACCTACTTACGTAAGGGAGTGTAGGTACTATGTATGTATGTACATATGTACCAAGCGCACCCCCCCAAACGACCTCAACCCCACCATCCATCCCACCCTGTTCATTCATAAAGTTGCAGTCACGACGCAAGGCTATGTAATCATTCTCTCTCTTCCACATACAGACTACCTCCACACAAGCCCGCCGAACTACCAACAGTCGACCGTCCAGGAGACAACGAGGTAGACTTGATTGTCCAAGCGTGTCGATTTGCTACTATCTTTTCCATCTAGGTACCCCCGGCTTTATTACCTGCAATATGGGTGCCAAAATCCCCCGGAATTTCCGCCTGCTAGAGGAGTTGGAAAAGGGAGAGAAAGGTCTAGGAGCTGGTATGGGCTAATCAACTGATCATACTACTTCTTACTAATTATCATTCGTGACAGAGGCCTGCTCTTATGGCTTGGATAACCCCGAAGATCTGTTGATGTCCGACTGGAACGGCACTATTCTAGGACCTCCCCACGTTAGTGATAATCCCCTCTCTGCGAGACATGAGGTCTAAATCTAACCGTTGCATTTTCAGAGCGTACATGAGAACCGGATCTACTCTGTCAAGATGCACTGCGGCGACCAATACCCCGACAAGCCGCCCACGATTCAATTCGTTAGCCAAGTCAACCTTCCCTGTGTTAACCAGAAGAATGGAGTGGTAGACCCGAGTCAACTACCCTGCTTGGCCAACTGGAAGAGAGAAAACACCATGGAGACTATCTTAATCGAGCTTCGGAGGTCAGTATCGTAAATGCCCCTAAGAGAAGCTTACAGTCCGGGTCGGAGGTTAAAAAAGAATAGAAAACTGATTCTCGTTTAGATATATGGCGTCAAGCCAGTGCAAGAAGCTACCACAGCCACCCGAAGGAACCGTCTACCCCGGCCATTAGTATGATGACCCGGATAGACCTTGGGACCCGGTACATCACAAGTCCACGGGGGTCCACTGTTTACCAGAGTGGTGTCGTGCAGGATTGAGAACAGGTGAACATTACATATCTCCGCGCGCCTAGTATGTTGCTGCTAGACTTGGACTTGGTACCTAGAGAAACTCGTTACATCATAGCAGGGTCGGAATTTAACATGGACGCAGGCGTTATGGATGGGGTAAGGGGGATGAGACCAAGAGAATGTATCTTCCATTATGAGAAACTATCAAATGTGATACTTCCCCTCTTATTATGACTACTTTGGACATAGTATTGAGGCCCCCATCAAGACGCTCAAGACCAAACTGTAGATGTGGGCACGTGACCGCACGCCCTACAAATATAGGGCGGAAGGGATTCCGCATGATAAGTAAGTGGTAATTACTGATAACACCAAACTCGCACATCCGATTTATTCCATGCCGTCCTCAAGAATCTTGAAAACGGGCGAGAAGAGAAGGGTAGCCGGTACCTGGATGCTCTAATGACCATATGCCAGCATTTTTCATCCCAGCCCGGAACTCACGGCACCGGACAGCATGTAAGACCGGCTCGTCTATCCCCTGACTTCCCTTCATAGTCATGCCCGGTACTGACCAGCCGCCTCAGGCTTCGCACTCTACCGCGCGCTTCTCCAGCAAGCTACCCTCATCCGTCTCCCCGATGACCTAGCTACAGTCCGGGGGCCCATAAACCCTATCAAGCACCTTATCCGGCGCGCCTTCCGCCGCAATCGCACTGACACGAGCCCACGGCTCATCTTCCCGGCCTTAAAGGCAGGATACCGCATCCTAGCCCTCCTCAAATCCGCCGCCTCCTCCTCTCCCTCGAGCCCCAATGCAGACCACACCTCAATCACGACCTTCCTCCGCGCGCGCCTAGACGAGAGGAACCGCTCGCTGTCCGCCCAAGCACTGCACCCCCCGCACAGCCGCAACCCGCCGCAGCGCGACACAGCGCCGCGTCCCGGCACCATCCCGCTACTCGTGAAAGTGTCGCCTGCGCCGACTCCCACAAATCCGAACCCGAAGCCCAAGTACGCGACGCCGTCACGGCCACGTCCGCAGTCGGAACTGGGCGGCACGGGCCGCCGCAAGGTGCCGCATCTGGACCTCGCGTCGGACTTCCCGTTCCTGCGCGTGGGGAAGCCGCAGCCGCCGCTGCTGAACCGCGTGCTAACGCAGAAGACCCGCCGCCGCGTCGCGCGCACCGGGTTCGTGCAGACGCTGGCCGAGGAGATGATCCCGAACGCGGAGCTCGAGGACGAGTGGGAGAAGAGCATGCGCACGGTGCTACAGCGGCAGGGGGGCGGGGGACACAGGGACTCGGTGCCTAGGGGTGGTGTGATGAGCGTTGAGAGTCGCGAGGCGATGGCTATTACCGAGGAGCTTAGGGCGGGCAACACGTTCAGAAATACGGTTTGGATACATGGCCTTGCGTACGTGCAGGACCTACTGAGTCGCGAGCAGGAGGACCTGGTTGCGCGGGCGGACGCCATGCGCAGGCTCGTCGAGGAGGAGACCAAGCTCGCCAAGGAGGAGAAGGTGCAGAGGGACATCGATAGGAGGAAGCGCTGGGAGGCCAAGATGCTGGGATTGCATGGCGAGGGGTGGAGGGAGCTGTTCCCGAACCACAAAGAGGACGTGGGGTCCCCAGCTTAGGTGTTTAGGAACTAGTATAGGACGTGGCCCAGCTGTATGGTGTACATTATCTCGAGTGACAGACGATCAGCTCTGGTTGCGTGCATACAATCTTCATATTTTCAGTTAGTCTTATTTACCTGACCAAGGTAGATACTGGTCCAACCTATGCGCCTATATAGGTGCCCAACCCACTGTTCGGAACGTTTTGTCCTGGTATATGTAGCGGTGATGAATGAGCAACGATTCCGCCCCGATCCCCCTTTTTTCATGTCATGTCCTTATGCCGGGTAGATATATATATCAAATATGACACCCAAACTCTATATTATCCGTTTTCCCCCGATGTATATGCATATATATTAATCAATCACAGAAGCCCAGAAAGAGCTTACGATATCCTTAGGTCTGAAGGCGGGAGCACGCCCGAGGCATGTGGCGTGGGATATCAGTCCTACATTTTCGATCAGTCAAGTTCTGTTCATTAGCAGCCTATGTGGAGGGGGTTGTCTCACGATTTAAAAATTCGTTCACATCCAGAACGACCCTCTTTGGAGCTGTGGCTGTCGTTTCTGCCGTCGGTTGGTGGTATGGAAACAGGTAAGACGAGGAGTTGGGAAAGACGTTGGCGGCCATGTTGTCGAAGCCCGTAAAAGACGGGTTGCTACGGCCTGTAGCTTGCGGGGCTCCGAAGAGATTCGAGGTGACGGAGATGGAAGACCATGCATCGTCCCTTGCAGAGGACGGGCCTATGTTACTATCAAGGCTCGAACCACCAGCCAGAGCTGCATCTCCGGCGACAGGCGAAGGATTGTTTGATATATCAGGGTTAATTGATGCGTTTGGAGGAATAGTCTGCATCAGCTGAATTTGCGGCTGCGACTCCACGTCAGAGAACGCGCCAGGCTGCAGCTCGACAGCATGTATATCGGCTGACGTCGGGATAAACACTCCGTTCTGGGCAAGATAGGTTTCTACCTCGCCCGAGTCAAACCAGGTACCTTCCCAACCGTTCATGTTGATGTATTGGGAGACCCCCAGCATGGTATCGCGCACCCTCGTCGTCCGCTCGTTGAAGGGCCCGGTGCCAAATCCCGTACTCTCATACGTAGATGATCCCGCGAGACTTGAAGGCCCGGCCTCCTGACTAGAAAAGTGCGTACCAGAGCCGCCGAGTCTGTGAAATGGGTGTTCCCAGTAGTTCAGAGGTTCATCCCTGATGCGACTCAGGGTAACCATCGTTCGTGCCCTGATCTCTTCGATAGTTTCAAATAGCATAACAAAGCCGAATACCCTCGACATACTTGCCGGGGGCGGATTCGGCATCGTGATAAGCACCGCTGCCCTTTCTACCGCGTGCCGATGAAGCCTCCGAGCGAATGACCACTCGTTGAACGCCATTGTTCGAGGGCCGGTGAGCCGGTTCCACGGGTGCTGCGCCCAAGAGGATTGCATCGGGTCCAGAAAATTCATGTCTATTGACATGTCTGGCCCAAAGCTGGCATTTTCGACAGTTGGCGCCGTGATGATCTCGTACTGCTGTAACTGGGAGTTATCCAACCCAATATCTGGACTCGATATCGGTGCCGGCGCTTCCAATTGAATTTCTGGTTCGTGTGACACCGTTATACCCCAGAACTGCGTTGTCTCGGCTTCCGGCTGTGTATGAACCGCTGAAGATTCTTCGGTGACCACAGCCGCGGGAACGTCTTCGCCCATCTGTACTTCCTGAGGGGCGTCATCCGAGGTTTCTTCCGGGCTGTCATTTTCACTAGCCTTGGGACTATCCTTCTCTTCTTGAGAATTCTTGACGAGTTCTTGGAGTCGTTGGAGTTGCTGTTCAAACTCAGGCGCCTGGGCCAGGAGTCCACGTCGCGACGCGAAGTCAAATAAGTTCTGATATGCGTTATTGATCTCATTATTCACATCCCTGAGATCATTAATCTTGGCCTGAAGATCTGTGATCGCAGTCTCTTTCCGGTTGCGGTATGCCCTCTGCGCGAGTCGAATTTGAGTCCGTCGGCGCTAGACTAGATGTAAGCATGCATCCAGACTTAGAGTGTACAACTGCAATGCTTAGAGGGGTGTAAAGCTTATCGCATTCAATGTCACGAGTATGAGGATACTCGCAAGATGATTGCGTTGTAGGCAAAAGAGAGGGAAAGGTTCTACTGACCTCGGTTGGGGTCTGGTCTTTCGTTTCAAGCCGCGGGCGACCTCTTGACCTCTTCGTCTCCTCTGCTAACTCCGTCTGTTCGACGTTCACGGGTCTTCTTCCTCTCCTCTTGATATTTGGGGTATTCTCAACGGGGACAACGGTGGTGTTCGGCTTATTATTGGCCTTGGAAGCGGGCCTTCTAAAAAAGCGTCCATCGTCGTACTGCTCGGCACTAAGCACGGCCAAGTTGGTTTGAACGTAACGCATAGGTAGTGATTCCGGCAGCAGAGCCGGTGTTCCACCTGCAGGCAATTGAAACTCGAAGCGTTCTGTCTGAGGAACAGGCTGTGTTCCGCTACTCCAAAGTGGGTGCTCGGCTTGGGATATCTCGTTGAATGGCCTAGAGTTCTTAACTACGTCGTTCGAAGGCTGTACCAGACTAGTGGGAGCAAGACGCAAATTGGCATTAGACGAAAGTGGCGGGGTCGGTGCTGTTATGAGGGACTGAGATGATATGTCATTATGTCCGGTATAGGGCTGGCCGGACTGGCCTCCATGACTTTGCAAATTGCTCCTGGTGTATTGTGAATGGACGTCGGAGCTTGACTGGGACATCGAGGACACGAAAAGTTATTGGCCAGGCAGGGCAGGGCCCAGGTCCCATGCTGTGCACCGATACTTGCTCCGTACCGGCCCTTGGGGCCGTTGATGTAACCTCTTCTCTTCTAGTCCAGCCTTACTATTAATAATAAGGGCTATTAGTAAGGCTTTGCATTTCATGATCCTTCAGTCACAGTGAGCGATCACTCACTTTAGCTCTGACACCGCGTATTAAGGTGCTTTCAACCACTGTGGACACTGGACACTACGAAGTCTGTGTATGTAAGTACCTGACTCGCCAATGAAGCTAAGCAAATCCGTCAATACGTCAGCTTCGGTCCAATCTGCGTGGGTCAATGGTAACCAATGCCCGAGGTCATATTGATGATTAGTGAACATCTAACCCGCAAGTGGTCTTGAGACGACTTCGCGTCGAATGCAATGCAACGGTTATTTGTATTATTTACAGGGTTGTATCACGTGCGGCTGATTAATTCCGAGTCTCAGCCACGCCGCGGAGAAAGGGAGATCCCGACTTTTCTCTCCCTATCATAAAGAGCATGGATGGTAATCCTCTTTCCATCGGGATAACTGAAGTTCTCCAATGTTCGCCGCTCGCTATAAAATCAACGTCACTATTATCACGATCACACACCGATCACGGTTTTGATATCAAGGGAATACAACCATAAATCGGCGACGAGAAGCGGGATACGGCGGGCATGCCCTCAAATTATCGCCAACAGCGGAACTAATGTAAGACGGTGGACTCGGCCCGGCAAACAGACGCTTCTCAAAGTCAAGGCATCATACCTGGTTGAAAGAATCCTCTCACGTATGTCCCCGAACCCTAAGTATGCTGACGCTATTCTTCCATGCTGCTGCTTCGGCGACCTCGTCTACGATACTGCTTTCAGACCAGCGATAACATACGCAACCCTCTTGATTGCGCAGCTCTCATTGCTCTCCTTGACTATACATATCACGTCACAATTATCTCTCTTCTTGCTCGCCAGCAATGGCGCTGCGTTAGCCAGATACTGTTTCGCAACCGGTCTCTCGATCTGTAGTCCCCAAGCGGGATCGCAGCCACCATCTCTAAATTTCCCTGTTCTCTAAAGCTAAATATGTTGATGCTGATATCGAAGCCGGACTCGACCAGCAAAATCATCGGTGCTGTAGATCCGACAAAGCCATGGATCAAGTCTCGTCGCGGCAGCTACCCAAGGTAGGGTGTGACGATATCGACAATATGGTCGAATGTGATGCGATAGTGTAAGGACAACAACTCCCATCCGTTGTGCAAGAACAAATTCAGTTACGCCCCGAACATGCAGCCCTAGACGTTCTTCGTCGCATGATTCAGTCGATCGTGGTCAAGTCCCAGTTCTCCGAAAGCCGCTATGGGCAGGGAGCTAAGCGACAGTAGCTCTAGGGTTATCCGCCAGCTTCTCGAGAGACACCGAAGCTGAGCTACTTAGTGTAAGATAGTGTTCCATTTCTATCAGCGCTATCTGGTGATTTGCACTACCTGGCTCACTTACCGGCCTCTCAGCTCGGAGGTCTTCCGCGTGGTACAGACGCCCCCCTATGATCATTTGTGACAAAACACTGAGCAAGGCAAAGCTATGGCTATCTGCATAATCTTTTCTACGCTAGCAGCAACGGCGCGATGTAGTGGTATCTCTTTGTTCCGGTAAACACCATCAACCTTTTTCGCGGGGCAATCCTCTCGAGTCTACTCCCTCAGACGCCATGCTGAGTCGAAGTTTGTAGCAATGAGACCAAGGCAAGTCCAATACAGATGTACCAGGTAACGTCTAGAGCAGGCCTACCAACATGCCCCAATCCCGAAGTTACTAAAGAATATCCATACTATCGACTCATCGAGGAGAATGTCGTGATTTCATAGTCTCAGATAGCTGCTGCTTGATGGCTGCTGTAACGATCCCCCATTGCTCCCCGCAAGCGCCAAGCGCACGCTGTTAGCCCGTGATGTCAAGGGTCAAGGCAGCCTTTCCAAAGCAACGACGAAGGCAGAATCGTTACAGTTTCGGCGTCAAAGCCCTGGGTACTATGTACCGCGCGTCAATTAAATCGGGTTTTAGTGAACAGTGTTTTGATTAGAACGGCATACCGATACTTCATTCTTATAGTCACTTAATCCCACACGTTCCCCGTGTGTTAGCCTGTAGACACAGAAACTGCATAGCATCTTTCAGGATAGCATGACGTGTAGCATACGTTGGAGACTGCCTAGGTAGGTCACCAGCGGTTGTCCACGAAGCAGCGCAACTCTTTCGTCACAATAGTTACGTAAGGATCAGCAGGGGTTAAGTGCGTCAGGGGGGCATATCGCGGTAAGCTTCATTTGCCATAGGCACAGAAAGCACTGAATCGCTGAGGGGTAGGTATGCTAAAGATATGTAGATAGCTAAGTTGTGTGACGACAGCAAATCTAGAGAAACTCCGCTCCGTGGATCCTCCGTTATGCTATGGTGTATAATAAAACAGGCTATGGTCGTCACTCATTAACTTTCCGTGCATCTTCAAAATGATGGCGAGTATATCCAAACTCATCCCACTCTTAACCCAGGTTTCTCTAGAGATTCTACTGGTTCTCGAGGGCCTTGAAGATTCCGTCGTAAGTGCAGTTTTCGTCCATGACCCGATATCTCTCCTCGCCACTAACACCACGGCTTGTCTTCCTTGTGTTGTTTAGGACGGCCGTGGCGCGGGGCTTCCTTACTCTCTCTATACGCTTGAGGATCGCGGGGACGTCGTCACGAGTCACACCCGGCTGCATCAAAAGCCGGAATGCTTCGGCGTCCTCGATGCCTGCATTGGCGCTCTGACCCTGTAGCGGTGTCATCGCGTGGGCCGCATCGCCAATGAGTATTGCGCGACCAGTTGTCCACGAGTCAAGGGGCTCGATGTCTTGGAGCTCCCAAACCTTGACTTCAGTAGCCACGCTGTGCAATCGTTAGTTATAGATGATCCACCTGCTAATAGTATGATAGGTTGGAAATGACTTACCCGAGAAGCGCGACTAGACTGGGGTCATAGTCCGAGAAAATATCCAGCATCTCTTGCCGGTCTCCCTCGGCGAACCAAGAGTTGGTTGTGCTCTCCTTCTCTTCACGCGTGATGTAGATGCAGGACATGTTCATGTAGCTCATATGGCGAAGGCCATACACTACCATGATACGATCGGAACCGTCGCGGGCCTCGAAGACCATAATTCGCTTGTCTCCAGTTCTCTGTTCCTGCCACCAGTCAGGCAGATGCCCGAGGGCTTCGATAGCTTCGTTGGCGGAGACAGCCACACGGCAGCACGTCAACCCGCTCTTCTGAGGTGTGGGGCAGTTCGGCCCAGCTATCTGTGGTCGCAGGCGAGAGTGAATGCCGTCCGCAACTGGTATCTCCTGTCAGTTATGCATTCAAGCAGGCCTAGTTCGAGATGAGGCACCAACCAATGATGACGTCCGCCTTGACTTTCGTTCCATCGTCCAAAGTGATCTCTCCAGCGGCCGAATCGATATCTTTAGCACCGTTGCCGAAGATAATTTTCGCAGGCTCGCCGCTGATGCCAAGCTCCTTGGACGGGGCCGTGGCAATACGCAGCATTTCGGCCCTAAAGTCGACCCTCATGTGGGACAGAGCCGGGGCACCATACTTTTGCTCGAAGGGAAACTCAGTGTCGTAGATGAGGTTACCGTGCTTATCCAAGGTTCGAAAGCCTTGGACCGGGACGGAGCCCACTCTCTCGGGGTCGAAGCTCATCTGGCGCAAGATCTTGATGGCGTTGGGGAAGTTGGCGATGCCTTGGCCTCCGGTGGCCGTGGACGGCTCGCCGCGCTCGTAGACGGTGACCTGATGCTTTTCCCGCAAGATACGAGCAGCAGCTAGACCGACGGGACCCGATCCGACTACGATGATGCTGAGTTGCTGGTCTTGGGCAGCCATGTTGACTCACTTCAAAGGACAGCAGGTAGGTTTGGATAATTCTCAATATTGATTGGATTAACTTGAAGTCAAGAAACTGAACACCAAGTATCTGGTATTAAGAAGTCGGAAGACGATGTGGTATGTCCTCACTGCTAAGGAAAGGGGATCATGGTAGATCATTGCTTCGTTTATATACCGCGAGGCCATGTCTTGGTGACAAGAAATACACGCAACAAACACACGCGGCCGCCGTGATGCAACTGGCTCTGGGACACATCATCGAGGTTGAGAATCATCAAAAGCCGAGAGGGCTCGAATCTCCGAGCTCAATATCTCGCAACTCCGGTTTGAAGGGTTAGTCAGTTCCATTTTTTGTGTCAAAGGGGTGGAGTTCCTTATTGACACTTTAATTGCTTATTGGAATAAGGTTACGTCAACGGTTAACCCAATTCTGACGAGATCACCTTACAGTCATACTTTAAGAGACATGCAGCGGCTTAAACCGTTGTTTCTTCAACATCATAATACGTGTATTTGGATTCCTGATTATATCAGATTCACCTGATGAAGAACATCCACCCATGAGGTAGAGAATCGAGTTACCTACTTTCTTTCAGTAGCTGAACAAGCCATCTATGCTGTAAGGATCTGCCTCTATGCTGCTGCCTCTATCCAATCAACCCTCTACCGGCGTCGTACATACATACATGCATGCATTAGAGTGCGAAAATTCACTATACGTATTTTGCATAATACCGTATTATGCATGTATTATACCGCATACTTGCCAACTATGCGTATGGACGGAACCGGCGAAACCTTTCGGCCCTATATATACCCACTTTATCCGGATTTATTTATTTACCGAGTCATCTCATTATGTCCCACTTCTTTCTATTTTACTAGAGGTATGTACTTAGGTACCCTGGGCTTCATTATATGGCTTACATACAATAAGCTTTAAGATTAATTTTCATGTATGTAAAGCCTTGCCTGCTTGCCTATATGTTGATAAAAGGCTATGTAGCAAAGAGGTATGCTATTATTATCATTGATTTCGCATTGCGCAGTATTTACAGCCAGTAGTATATTTGTGTACAGCTTTAATCATGGCAGCGACAACGAGGAAATCAATTACCTAGACACTTAAGGTCACAGGTCAATTAATACGGCAGCTTGATTCAATGAACGAAGCTTAAAAACGTTAAGTTTAAAGATCACAGTAGAAAATCGTGTAGTTTTCGGACCCACTATACAAATATACCGGTATTATACCTAGTTTATATGGGTATACTAGGTATAATACTATGCGGTATGTATTATACCGCATACTTGTCAACTATGCGGTATACTTTCGTTCCCTAGCATGCATATGGCTTAGGTACCTACCGTTCTAGGTACCGGTACTCGCGGTACCTATTTGAGCAAGAATGTATGCGGCTAGCATAATGATGCACCAAGGTCCAACATATCGGTGTAGGTACGAATTTCGGTGGCGCGTACCATTGCTACAGTTTCTTGTAGAACATTCCGCAAACAGTAAGTCCGACAAATCCGACGTCGCTGAGCTCTCACATTCATACATCAAATGTAGGTACTGCCTACATGCCTGACATGGTACTAAGTGCATCGAGTGGCGTTCGCTACCCAAATTTACCTTCGTAGAGGTACACAGTTTGAGGACCCGGTAACTCGGGTCGCGTCACTGACGTAATGATCCATGAGCTGCATTTTACAATATAATCATCTGCTTTTGTTTGTTCCCGGCCAAGAATCGGTAGGTATTGACCATGCATCGTTAGTGCGCAAAGAACACGTAACTTTGGTCGGCGATAAAGTCGTCCAACCGGCGACCGAGCCCGAGCCCCTATATCTATTACTTTGCCCGTGTTCAGTTGACTGCTTCTCTTCGTGAGTCGAAACCTTCACAGATGCGATAGACAGGTGTCTAGGCACACACGCCAGCTCTTGCTACTGTTCCTAGGTCGTCATGAAGAGATGTGTACGTAATGTCCATGCTCCAAAGACAGATAATGTCTGTCGAACGAGATACTACCTACAAGGTACCTGATATTGGTGTAACCCGGACGTGCCTGACATCACAGATGGCTCTGCTATCATCCTGAATTTTCACCTCCTTCAATGCGGTGATGATGCCTCGACATACTAAGTATCGTTTACGGCCGAGGCCAACTCATTGGCAAGATCTTTACCTGACACCAAAATTGACGCTCTCGCAAGTCGACTCCGGCATTTACAAAATGGGTGTGAAATCTGTTGGCTTGAGACTCAATCTCCTTGTTGATGTCTGAATAACCCCTTCCCCAATATATGGTCCGGATAGCAGTTATCTCTCCGTTCAAGTGTTGTCAGGCAAATTAGAATGCCGGATAGGCCATTGGCCAAGCACGTTATTCTATTGAGGGAATCAGGGCAGTTTGGCTACTGCAGAGCCCCTGACAAGCACTGTGGAACAAGCCTGGCTCTCATCTCAGCTTTTACTATGGATTATTCACGGTTTGCAATCAGTCATACAATCGAATTTTAGAACGTAATTCACATCTTCTCGAGAATAAAAGTGTTGAAGTTGTATAGATATATATAAACCTGGCAAGCTGCTCTGCCATCTTCTATTTGTCCAGTAGTATGTCTTCTTCGCGAAATCCGCCAGCCTCATATCTCGCCCATAGAGCAAGCAATCACATCTACTCGAACACATAGCGGCAAATCCTTGAAAGCACAACTTCAACACGTCTCATCGACAAGGTTAGGCCGCAGACCTCCGCATGCTATTAACGCCCTAGCTACCACCCTCGCAATGGAAGGGATTGATATTACCGCCTTCACATTTTGTTGCATTTGGTCGTTCATTGCTTTCAGCATCTTAGTGCATATCGCATTGAGCGGGAGACGAGTTCGGCGGCGTTGGAGGAAAAATCTTCTTTAGGGGACATACGAGGACTTTACCGAATGTATCTGGCACATTACCGATTGTTGCCCTTCAACATAGTTCCTGACAAACTCCGGTGCGACGGACATTCGGGAGGGCATTCTCCCAGGTGCCAGTGATGGCCCTGGTTCCAGTGTGGAAGGCTTCATTCCATCACTAAGTCATACGATGACCAATACAAGTATCGAGTTGTCGCAAAGGAGGAGGGCATTATTGAAAAACACGAGCCGTAGTTTATAAACAGGTGTAGGGCGTCATGTAAGAATAAGCGGACGATGGCAATGTGGATTAACATTGTCACTGACGCCGGGATCCGGATTTCTCGGCTGACAACCATACTGCACTGTGGTGTAGTACATATCTCAACAGCCTATTGACCCAGATTGTCAATCACTCGAGCTGCTTAAGCCTTGTACGGATCCAAGCTGCGTATCCAGTGAATAGACCAACCTGACTCCACGACTCAGAAAAGTTCGCGATCTCTCTATATCTCTCTTTTATATAATCTCCTTTTCCGGCCTCGCTTCTTGCTTGAAGTTCACACGAAATCGCATGCGAGACCTTGCTCAGGCACACAGGGCACAAGTAGGGAGGTTGTCGGACATCCTCCCCCATTCCAGCGGCGGCTTGCATGACACACGCATAATAGACGCAGTGGTCCATACCCAGACAGTGGCCAAGCTCGTGAACCACCGTCCTCGCGAGCTTCGAAAACCACAGAGCCCTTCGATCAGCCGGTGTGGTAGGCTCTTTGATACCCTTCGCGGCCTCAACAGCTGCCCACAGTGGCCCAGACGGGTTTACCGGCCGCTTACTCGTTCTTTCTCTTAACTGAGGGCCCCCTGCTGCACATACATCATCAACGTATGACTTGCAATGAGACGCGGGCCACATATGCGCGTAGTCTATCTTCGCAAACTCGTCTAGGAGCGGATTGTATCTGGCCGTGGACACTACCGCGATGCGACTGCCTCCGTATGCACGTCCACAGCTAAAATCGTCTTCGTCATCTTCATACATGTCCTGGTCGACGAGTAGTAGGATCGAATAAGCGTCGTCAGGCAACATCTCGATGGCAGCGTCAAGAAGATCGTTGAGGTTCAACTGGCCCTGGAAAACCCCATCAGGCGATGGCCTAGTGCGAATGCGGGTACAGTCAGTGCCCGCGACGAGGCCGACGAAGTTAGTGTTGCCGCTGGCCTTAGCTGACTTCTTCTTGGACTCCGACCATGGTATGAACTGCAGCTCGTGTGGGAAGGGTTTGACTGGTATACCGTGATAGAAGACACTTAAGTAGTTGATGATATCCTCTGATGTAGGCGAGGCCAGATGCTCGCTGCTCGTAGACTTCCCGTTCTTTCCAATATTCGGCCGCAACCAATCCTCCATAAAACGTACAGCGGACGTGATCTCAGGCACAGCCGCAACATACAAGGTCCTGCGCGTCATGGCCGGCTTATTGCGCTCCTTCTCATTGAGCCAGGCCCTGAATGACTGCGGCGCACATTTCGGGTCCCAGGCTAGTTCATCGTCGGGCAGAACCAGTGGGCCAGGGAAAGTATCGGAGAGCTTGTCGCTGGCATCTTGGGTCAGCTTCTTCAAGAACCCCACACCTTGACCACTTGCAGCTAACGGGTTGCGACCCGAACTAGTCGTTGCAGCCAACCTCCGATCAGGTGTGCTCCAGATATACCCGGCTTCCTGCGCGTGTGCGGATGGCTCTAGCTGCAAGTCATCGTGTGGGCAGATCATTGGAGCCTTGGGAATGGTCTCGAAATCATGAGACAACCGAGTTCATTGAGAGAAGATGAGATGCCATGTCAACAAGGAGTAGACTCAGCCGCAAACAAACCGTTAATTCAAATATGCATAAAGCATATTATGTACTAAACCATCACATATCTGTGTACCGAGTCCTACAATACTCGCAACACCTTGGGAAGAAACAGATAATATGATTAGGACTACACGTTACCTATGGAGTAAGAGGAGAAGCGAACCTATATATTCCATTGCATTTATACCTGGCCAATCAGCAACCAAGATACACCAGAAATAACATTTCACACGACAAGTTGTGAGTGACGTTTTTAATGTACCTATGTACCGAGGAAGCCAGGTGACCTCAGTAGGCTGCCACCTGACGCCCATTGGCGTCCTGAGATACTACTATTCACCTTTTCCGCCAGCTGTTCCCAGAGCATGGCGGCCGGTAGATCAATTTTATTCATCTCAACAATTTATTTCATCATATTAATTCTGTTGAAATCACGTAAGAATATCGTGCCCCCGCGCTTCGCTCTACTCACGATCTTGGCCGATCACGCTTTCTGTAGATCTAATCTAAGCCGCACTTCTTCATCTCGGCCCGATCCGCGTCGCCGAATTTGATAGCTGCCTTGGATAGCTACGCAGATGTCATGGCGTCCAGCGGGGAAAATTCAGCGGAGACGCACGATGAAGCCGCCATCAAGTCCCACATCGAGGAGCTGCTTGCGGCGCAGCTGCCCAACTCGGCGATCTACAATTTCCTGCTCGCAGACGCGCGGATCGTCAGCGCGTCCAGAGGCTCGGTGACGGCGCGTCTGACGCTAACGCGCAACCACATGAACTCGGGCGGTGGCATCCACGGCGCCGCCTCCGCCGCCATCGTCGACTGGGCCGGCGGCATGGCCATCGCTTCATGGGACCTGCGCCGGAGGACTGGCGTCTCGGCCGACATCCACGTCTCGTACCTGTCGTCCGCCGTCGAGGGTGACGAGATCGAGATCGCGGCCTTCGCTGACAAGGTCGGTGGCTCTCTGGCCTTTACTAGGGTCGTTATCTCCAAGGTTGTGGGTGGCGAGGCCGGCCCCGTCATCGCAAACGGGTCGCATACGAAGTTTGTCAAGCAGCGGTCGTGAAGTGAGACTCACCGTGCCTTCACACTTATGAAACCTCTCCTTTTCCGCTTGATCATGAAGGTCGAGTGATAGAGTGGATATGGATTACTTCGGTCTTAGAACGGTAGCGTTGGCTCTGGCTGGTGTCTGGGCACTATTGGATGGTGGAATAGACGTTGCATGCTAGACCCTAAAGATCCCTTACGATATGTCGCTCTACGGGTCTGAGCTTTACTTTTGGAGCTGGTTATTTAGAAGGTCGGCGTTTTAGAAGGTAGATATGGGCTAGCTACCCGCGAGAGTTCTGTAGTAGCTCGCGTCCTCGCCTACGTTGATCTCTACCGGTTGATACAGATATAAACTCATTATGCGTAGGTATATCCCAGCTCCTTGAGTCAGTGGAGTGCTCTTCTTAATCCAAGCCGCCTCTTCACACGTATTACCTGGATTTTCCCTGAGCCAAAGCCAAAAGATCATGTTTGAGTATTTGGAGCCCTATTTGACGTGAATCCAGGAACACCTAGTCTTGACGTAGAACAGGATTACATGAATCTAGGCTAAGAATAATGATTATTAGTCAGTCGTCGCGTATGTTGTCTCTGCTTGCATACGAAGCAGTACACAAGTTATGTCCGGCTTGTCATCAGAACTCATTTGCTAGCCTCACTGGATACGAAGGGAAGGGCAATGATGAATGCGGGATTTCACCTTGTAGGTTTCTCAGCGCATGGTCTATTGAAGATCAAGGCAGACTGTCGAGCTATTGGTCTCTACATGTAAGGGACTTTGTCCCATATCTTCGAACTCAGAAGTTAACACAGCCCCATCAGTACACCAGCGAGGTTCCTCCTAGGATGATACTATCCGGTGGCGCTATTATCATCACGTACTTGGATAGAGGCCATAGTCCAAAGGCGTCTATCTAAACTGACCAGTCAATTCTAAGTCACATACCTCTAGCCACTGTAGTTTCCTATCATAGTTGCTCCATATCTTAGGGAACTGGACGTAATGGGTACCGACAAAGACCTTTAAGCAGTAGGTGGGGTCAACTGCGTAAGAAATCCACATCACTCTCACCATGAGAGTGATGGCTCGTCAGACAAACCCACATCGTATGGTTCCCCGAAGTACTCTATGCTCTTGTCTCGTGCTATAGCCCAAGCTAAAAAGAGATGTCCTTCCGTCCAAGGAATGGCAGTCTCCGATATGTGAAGAGAGATCTCAAGGGGACTTCATAAGGTCTTGATGCCCTGTATCCTACAGCATTCACAAGACACGGTTTGGAATTCGGCGTCAATGATGCCTCTGAGGCCTCACAAGGACTGTTCAGCAAGGCGGTAAGGGTAACGAAAGCTGCGGTTTCGAGAGCACTGCTATTGAAAGGGTACCTACCTTGGTAAGAATGTGTGATTGGTTCAATTGAAGGCCATGGGGCAACTGTCTTTTTGTCTGTTTGCAGCTGATCACTATATCGTAATAGTGGCAATCCGCCAAATAGGACCAGCACTCTGGGACTTATATCTCCCGCTACATGGCCTCGCTTTATGCCATCATCCTCCGCCCCTGAGTCCGAGAGTACTTATTCATCTACCAAAAGACTTTTTCCTTGGGACACTGCTCCTAGAGTCCATTGATCGTACGCTGCGCAGCAATCGCCGTATCCACTACACAACTACCAGTGTAGCGTTTGATAGAGCCTTTTTGTCAGACCAGAAGGCGATGTGGGCTCTAAGTCTATGTTGAAGACCTGGAGCTTGCTGGATCAGGCCTGGGCTCCGGCGGAAGTAATCCTCACTTTGGAGATTATTGATTTTATTTGAGCTGTGTCAACCCTTAGGTCTTTTAAGGCACTCTGGATGGAATAATCATATGACTATATCTTTGATACGGAGTCTCAGATATTTGAATTACCTAGTAGCTTAAGTTAAAGCATACCTATACTACCTCTTGGCCAGCCAACTATTATGAAAACGCCGGAAGGGAGGCACCACAGCGCTCTCCGAACCGAATAGATTAGAACCTCGAGAGACGGCTGCTGAACTAGGGAGTGGGGGCGAGATCCGTACAAGTGAGATCGCTGGAGCCACAAGTGGGCTATTCAGGCGAACCGCCATAAGCGTACTCGACGTTGCAGAGATCTGCGGGACGAGCTTGATGGGGCAGTTCTACATAGCTGTGGGAAGCCTGTAGGAGGTGGGTTGGGGAAGATTCGTTCTCGTATTGGCACGGCTATGGGATCTATCGAATGGTGATAAGAGCGGAGGACTCGGCTTTCCCTCCGCACTATGCTTGACAAATTCCAGGCTCGAGCTGGCAGCTGCGGAGTGGGATGGGTGATTTCAGAGAACGGAAAGCTTTCTGCGGCAGAGAAAGAGCTGCTGTGTGTATCTACGTGAGAGAATCTGGCTTCTGGTACTCCTCTACTGCTACGATCATCTACAGAAGCCTCTAATTAGGCTATCCCCGATGTAATAATGGTGATGCGCATGGGTAGCGTGTCTATCGGTGCAGCTGATCGCCAGTAGAGAATCTATCTTGCTGTGTTCAGAAGGTCTGGATACTGCGGGAGGCGCCGAGCTACACGCCGAGACATCTTGCAGTTAGGCCTCCTCTCGCGTATGGCGACCTCCACACCCACACACTTGAAACGACTCCGGATATCCTCGAGCATGTGAACGATAAAGACGTGGCTATCGGCGAGATGCATCAGTTGCTATCCAACGATATCTAAGATCCGTCACAGACTTGGGAGCATACGTTACGGGAGCAATACCCGCCAGTCAAGTCACGGGGCGTCTGACTAACGTAGGTGTAAGTGGATGGATTCGCGCTCAGGTTGTCAATTCCGTCAAGACTCCAGCCGCACATTGAAGCTCGACCGGAACTACCGGTACATATGCCCGGGAAGAACAACGCATGAGCGGGAACGATGTGATGACCCTGGTGATTAGCGGCCCTGCATTTGCTCTACCTACTCATGGCTCGAAGGTTCCAAGATCCCCGATGTAGGAATCGATGGAGGGCTTCCCCAGACGGGAATACACGTAGTTAAGCGGGCTGTTCCCAAGATTTGGGCTTCGCTGGGAGTGGATGACTGGGTGAGTAGGCCTATTAGTATGGAGTACTGTGTATATGCATCGCAGGGCCCACTAAGACCAAGCTCTCATGAGCCGCCTCGTATCTCTGCAGTTGAATCATGCGTGTGTGCGTGTCCTTTTTTTTCGTCTCTATCCTATCTCGAGCTGTAGGTGTTGGCAAGGGTAGGTCAGTACCTACACCCACACAGTCTTGTGTACTGTATGTACGCTGCGCTGCCAACAAAGTAGCTGTAGGATGCTGGTCAGGAGCCACTACTAAGACGGCGCAGATAGGAGGAAGACACCGCAGAAGCGATGATTGTATATGCAATACCCTGGATCATGCGGCGAAGATGCTCGCCAAGAAAGGGCTAGGAGTGAATCTTCCAGGTTGAATGAAGACGGCTGTCGCTGACCAGGGGCAACTTCGTTGGATTCGAAAGCCGGTGGATGATGGGAGTTGCTAATCAGTTCTGGCCCTCTCGATCCACGAGTAAACGATGATTTGCTTAAAGGGGAAAATTTTATGACACTCATGTCGTAGGGGATAGACGGGCTGACAGGAAGAACCCTTGCTCGTCGACCGGTGTAACGGTGAAGTGGTGTGTCTACCTAGCCATGCGAACAAGGAGGGAAAAGGGGGGGGAAATACGGAATATTAAAAATAAGATAAACCAGAACAACAGCGAAAAAGGTTGCTCTGGCCAGCCTTAGACCAATCGTTTCCTTGGATCTCAATCCACATCCTGTCAACTCCAGCAAATGATGAAGCGGGAACAAGCTCTCTTTTGACGGCCACAATAATCAATTGATGACTTGGCTGCAATACATACATATCTAGTGCCTAATTACATCAAAGGACGGTGAAGAAAGAATACCCTTCCATAGAAGAAGACCAGGCTGCCAGGTAAGCATAGACATAATAGGTAAATACCTACCTACATAACATTGTCACATCTTGCTTGCTGATCCGTCAATTATGCGTATCGTACAGTACCTAACCTAACCCTGCTGACTCTTCCTTCATGAGTCTTGTAAGCTCACGCCAGCAATATCTTTCAAGAAGATGCCCGCAGGTCGCCGATGCGACGCACGCCCAAAATAGAAACAAGACAACTGCAAAACTCAAGGCAGCAAGGGGGACATGCAGCGGGCGTGCTTCTAGCTTCCATTAGGATCGAGAAGCTATTCAAATATACATGCGCCGCAGCTATATGTAGGCAAGGAGGTATGTGGCATGTCAGTAGGTAGTATTGAAGAACCGAGGTGCGTCCGCGAAGGAGCGCGCAGTCTTGCGGCGAGGCGGAGGTGCTCATTTGTCGTAATGAATCAATCAATCAATCCATCAATCTAAGGGCTGGCTGCGCATGCAACTGGTCGTTTGAAACACCATGCTATTGTCGTGATATTCCTTGTATGATATTTAGAGACTCGGTCAAATGCACCCAGGATCACGCTATAGAGTAGCATATTATGGCCGAACCCGTGCTGCCGTGTCTCAGGTGGAGCTGGAGGTAATTCCGTTTGGTCGCCTTGTGCGCCTGAAATCTGTGGGCTATCTTGCTGACGTGCTGTATTCTACGGGGATCAGTGCCCAGGTCAGGTATCTTAATTGCAGCCGATACCAAGTGAAAGCGTGAGCTTGTGGAAAAGGACTATTACCGAAGGCAGAGAAAAAAAAAAGCGGGAGCGGAAGGATGAGAGATTGCGGCAGAGGAGTTTGCTACCTATGTAAATGCCAACAGGGTTGGATGAACTCCAGGTTGGCCTCTGCTTGTCGACGACATGAGCATCCAGCCTCCTGCTGCTTCTGGAAGAGGGAGTAGCCTTTTTCGAGCAATCGGCGACCCAAACAAGAAAGCCACATTCACGACCCGGGCTTGTGCCTCACCAAGCAAATACTAGCTACGACTGATTCAGGTCCCACAGCCCGTTTAACCGCTACGGTAGCGTGAGGGTGGGACAGCTAGGCACATGGCACTTGCAGTAGCGACTGCATCGCTGCAGTGTCGTTGTACATACGAAGTCGGAAAGGAACACCGCACCCGCTTGTTGTTGGCGGGCCGGATGGTGATGGACGTTACAGCGCACGTGGGTTCCGGGACCAGGGCAAAACCGTTGAACCAAGTGCCGATAGGCAATCATCCCGCGCTGAAGAATTGGCCGTACGTGCGCTAATTATCCTGTATATTTCGTGCGTATTGAACGAAGGTTTTTTTTTTACGTGAGTAAGGTACGTAGGCTCGATTTCTAACAGCGCTGTCTGAGGTTTTCAGTTCAACTCAGATCCTGATCACCATGTGCAGTGTGAACGTGCCCTACCCGACATGGGCATAGCACGACACCATGATTCATTTCAGTCTGGGTTCCGTGGCCCGTACCTAGATCGAAAAGTGCCCATGGGCCTGGGAATGACGAATATATGATACAATAAAATCCATGGCCTGTCACTTATACAAATATAACATATGAATTATAGCAGACGCTGGCTCAAACTGTTAGTTGGTCTCTATTATATATAAAAGACCGGAGTTATCATAATGGAGTCAAGTGCCAATGATTATATGTATGTACTGTACGGAGTATGTACGAAGTACATACAGCAGCATCTTTGATAGGGGACAGAGGCTGGCACGATTGCGGTGACGATATCCTCTTGGAGATTCCCAGCCACCCGGCTTTCAGCGCTGCCGAATTTGGAAGCGAACTGTGACTCCTCAATACTAGAATGAACTTGGGAAAAACGCCCCTTCGTCAGAGGGTCAGAGCAATGACCGCCAGTGGTCTGGCCATAATTACCCCGTTTGCCAATCCGGGGTCCCGGTCCATGTGGCTGGGAACTAGAACGGTCCGGACGCTTATTCGGCCTGTGCGTTTGTTTGCATCGGGACATGTTCATAATCCATACAGATTAGACATATTAGGCCTTGCGACGAAGTAACAGTATGGTAACTCGCCTACATAGTATAGGCTATGGCTATGCCCAGAGGCATTTGAAACTGTTACGTTCCAATACAGGTACTGAAAAGAGGCAGTGGTCCGAACTGAAGATACGATGCTGTGGAGTACGCGAATGCACCTGTTTGGAGGTAGCCGTCTCAAGATGAAATGAAGAAGTCGCCTGCTCAGAGTCTTTGCTGCTTCTTCCCACTCGTCCGACGTTGGACAACGTGGATATTCGTAGCAGGACTCGAGAGAACTCATGGTTACCTACGTAGGTACCTATGTACCCTAACAAATGGCGAATTTCATATGACGGATATCAGAAGGGCGACAGGATGCGGGGTATGTTGGCGCTGTAAATATAAGAATTTACTTACGGGCCTAGGAGGCATGTCTGTATGTATGTACATATGTACATACAAGTCCGATGTCCTTCAATTCCCTATACGTGAGGAGGGCGGTGAGTAGGTGACGAGAGCCTGAAAGAATCATGTTAAGATGCATGCCGAAACCGATCATTTGTTGCGTCAATGACTGAATCATAGACTTAGCATCTTGCGACGTGACGGCGTGTTGAAGGGGCCTTGTCGGAGAAAATCAGAGGCTTGGCTAATATCCCTCCAGTGAGGTGGTGGGAAGAAAGCTAAGGTACTGGGATTGACGAGACCGGGAATGTCATACTGCTGGTATACACAGTACAGTACGAAGGTTCGGGCCAAAAGTCAAGCACCTTTCGTAGGGTCCCACATACAGTGCGACCTTGATTTGTAGGGGAGGGCCCGGAGGGGTGATAAGTTTCGTCCAGTACAATGCCCCTCACACAATTCTATATACAAATCAATATAGCAAACGAATTCGACAATAATTTTTGATTTTTAAATATATACCTGTTCGTAATATAGCTAAAGGCTCAATTAACCTTAATATCCTCAGGGACGTAAAGAGATATTGGAGGCATGTGTAGCGGTTGTATGAATAAAATACCTTATAGCGTTACGTTGAAAGGACCCAGGGCAATGTGGCCTAGGTAAGGATGCTATCAGCAGACACAGGCAACGGGTTTTATACCATATCATGCAGCAAGACAATGCTTAGAACAGTAGCGACGACGACAAGATTAACGAATCTAATAATGATTAACATGTCTTATATACCACTGTAATTTGTATTGAGATTTGGACATATATTTAGCTGATATATATGTAAGTGTTACAGTTGAAAAAATTGCACAGTGGGCGTTTTCAACATGCGCTATTTTTACACTGTAAAAGGGACCCTACGAAAGGTGCTTGACTTTTGGCCCGAACCTTCGTATATACATACATACGTACCAGCCTGCTTCCTACGCGCCCTGTAGAAGATTTTCGCATGGAGGGGTTTGAAATCGAGGGCATAATGGCAGCCCTCGACCCAGGTAAAGCAACAGCTGGATTTCGCTGCGGCGGTAGCGACGGCGGAACCTTGTGCCCTACAATACGTTGTATGATATGTACAAGACAATACACCATGGATTCATGGATAATAAGCATTGCACGCTGCTGCGCGGCTTACCTAGGTATACTATAGCCCATCGCGAACCATGGTCGAACGTAGCGTGGAGGAATCTAGTGTAGGCACGCAACAGGGCGAGGGCGCGTGCCACCCCGTCCCACCGAATCTATGGTAGGTTCAGATGAATATGATATGATGTAGGTAACCTTACGTGACCATTGTCTCGTCGACCTTGGCTAACGTCTCATCTCTACATACACTGCTGACCCAACCTCAGATCGTAGATGTCAATATCGAGAGCGGATGGGGATCTAAACCGAACCGCGCGGCTTGATAATCTGGTTACCCGTTCCGGAATCCCAGGGGACGCATGAGTTAGAGAGACATCAGTTTGGTCTCGAGATGTAAATGCGAACAGGCAGCGACAAGGGAGCGACATGATAGGCAACAGGGTATACCATTTGGGTGTTGGTTGATAATATGCAAAATATTGCAACATTTTGCGAATGGGTTGAACGAGGTGAAGAAGAGTGGCATGTAATACGGTATACCACGCACTGTAGACGTAAATACATACAGTACCTATATGCCCTATGCCCTATCTACTTGTAGGTAGGTTAGGCAAAGAGAGGTTCCTCAACTTCTCGTACCTGACAGTCGGTCCCAGAAATACCTATGCATGGATGTGGTGGCTTACGGGACTGCATCAAGCCTCAGTGAAGTAGGATCCCCCACCTCAGAGCCACCATCGTCCCCTCGGTAGGTATTGCGTGTAATAAGGCTATGAAGAAACACTAATGTGTAGGTATATATGTATGTACCAAAAATACATGGACCTTGAACATCAAACTCTGATCATCGCCGTACAACGACAACATGAGGTGACAGGCTCTCTGGCCAACGGACCAGTAACATGCTAAAGGACCTAATCAGCAACGGCATCTAACGACTTTTGGACGACTTTTCCAGTTTGGCTACCATCCACACCGAGCCGGAATACACCCCACTGGCAGGTAATCATCTGCAAAAACCCTGGATATGCATACATATGCAAGCCAAAAGACCCATCCTGCATGAGCCAGACGAACAGCATAAGCGAGACAAGTGTTCAAAGCCCTATCGAGTCGAGTACTGTTGGTAGTTGAATAGATACATGTAGGTCGGTGTGGTGTGTTTCATTCGCGCAAAGTGTCTCCCCGAATACATACGGTGTAGCTATGCGCGACAGACGACCGGGGCGCTGCCTATCATAACTCATGGTTACCTACATACCTACCTATTTATCATCGCTTGTCCAAGGTACGAGGTATCATGTCTATTATTAAAACTGACAGTATTATATCGCATCATCCTCACTGTCGTCATTGTCGTCATCATCATACCGAAGTACATATGATGATTATCCGCAAACGCATGAGCCAGCGAATGAGCTCGCGTCCTCAGACTATATGCGTTGGAAAGTGCTTCTGTCTGGAGCTTCAAAGTCCGGCCTGATCTCCGTCTTTCCGACAAGATCAGTGTGACCATGATAGGCCGCCGGCACATAGTACAGACGCAGCAGTTGGTGCAGTGCAGGGTTTAAGAACGTGACAAGTTGGAGATGCCCGATGCTGCTTTGACAGCTTGTCGCGGTCATCCGAGAGGGCCACAGGTGCGATGCATCTCCAATGCATTGCGCAGGTCAATGCCTTGGCGACCGCGAACCACAGAGGGAGCTGAAAGTATGTACATACAAACGCCAACGCCAACGCCTACGCCAACGTATGTTGTATGTATGTACCTACGATCCTCCTGCCGCTATCCGAATCATCAATGCCGGCTCGCTTCGTACCGAATCTCTAACCAAGGGGCTGCCGCGGTAGTCCCTCTTTATTAATTCCAAGCTGAAAGAGGTGTCATGTTCCTCCTTCGTTCGTCCGAACCCCATGGTCGCGCGACGTCTGTGGCACATCTGACAGGGCTAAAATTCGCCGACCAAGATCTAAGTACCCAGCCCTTCAAGCCCCGTTGGCTGGGTTGCCTGGTTCGTTTTCAGTTCACTCTTGATCGCGGACTTTTCCTGATTTAGGTATTTATATTGCCTCTTAATCAATCTGTATTGCGCGTGTCCCAAAACGGGATGTAGGATAGCCTCAAGCATCGCCAGCACGAAGGACCTGGTATTTTTTTCACGTGGGTCAGTTCCATCAAATACAGGCGTGCTTCGTGTGCCACTGCATGGCTCCACGCCATCAGCAGTTCGCCTTATATGGTATGCGACGCGCTCGGGGGAGTTCTTCTACTGGTCAAGCTGCCATGACAAAAGACCTTCTCGCCCCCCGAATACTGGAGTACTTGGTAGGTAGTCATTGACACAAGGTAGGAAATCGCGGATTTATGTATGTACATAGGTGGCTATTTAGGGCATTGGATTTTACATGTATCATAAGCGAACCCTTGGCTCTTGGGGGCTTGATCGCTGAGAGCCTACAAGGTGTCGCACGAATCTACATACATATCTCTATTCATACCAATTTCGAGGAAGAGGAAGATAGAGGAAGATAGAGGAAGAGAGATGGATGTATCAAAGGGGTGGCGTCGAATTTCGATGACGGATTTGGCCTCGATCCCACCTACATATACCGACTCCCAGGACTCCCAGACCTGTCAGATTCCTGTCGGATTCCGCACTACTATGTATGTATTTGGACCTAAGGATTCAGGAACCCGTACTCCTTCGCCACATGAATCGCTACCCCTTTATTATTAGTCTGCTGGTTCTGAACCCTGAACCATGTCGAATCTCTTTGGGGGTCTTGCAGCACGACATCTACCAGCCCAGAATTCTTGTCGTTCTGCTGTGTAGTACAGCAGATGTCAGCATTAAGTTAGGGGAGATGCCGCGCGGTCGACCTTGAGGTCCCGGGTATGAAGACTGGGTCGGCCTACTTATTTTAGCGTTTGAGGCCCTTCTTCGATGCACATTCCTCGACATGGGCCGTAGAAGCTTCTGAAACACGGCCGGCCCAGTGCCGGCTGGGGACTCCGTCCGATCTCTGATGGAAAATTAGCATAGTACCTACATACATACATATTGCTATGTAATACTAATGCACATACACAGTACACAGTAACCAACCTGGGCTTGGTTCAGCGGTAGGCTCGGTAGATGACCTCTGCGTTTTCTTAGGCCCTTGGGATTTCGACGCGGGAATCTTCTTGTGGCCGAGTTGTTGAGCTGATTCGGCGAATTCAGATCTTCCACGCCTACCACGCCTACCACGCAAAATGTAACGGGTTACGGGACAGCTGCTAAACGCAGTACACTACTGAATATTGCCCGCCCGCACCTAATCATGAGCCAACCGTGGGAGCCTGTCACGTTCGGCCAAGGGTCTCCAGGATCATCGAGACTCGAGAGAGGGAAAACTGTTGGGCTAATTTAACAAGAGTTCCTCTACCTACCGACAGGCCACTCTCAGTCGGCGTCCCAAAGAACTTCCAATGGTCATTGGTAGATCTTTTTTTCAGCCTACGGAGTCCTGGGAGGAGCTGTACGTAGGTACTACTGTACAGTACAGTACCTATACTTCAGCACCGTTAATTGTTAGGTGGCATCGGCCCTCCTCAAAGCTACTTTGAAGAGGGACGATGCAATTGATGTACCATACTTGGCACTACCTACGATTACACATTTTGATAGATGTGGAGCATTCGTCCTCACCGTCCACGTCTTTCCTCCACTTCGCTTACGAGGGGGCGTAGCTCTTCGCGCATATCTGCACTTACTGTTCGGCTCTAGAAGGAGTCTGCCCGTAACAGTACTACCTTTGTCGCCTGCTGGTCTCATCCCTCCCTACTGTATGTATGTATGTACATTACATACCTATGTACTATGTATGCGCGTGTGTGGCAGCCTCTCTCTACCTGGAGGAATGGCCCGTCGCATGCCGGGGTTGACTTGGCCGTTCGCACACTGTGTTATTGTTACTTCCTATTTCCTATTTCCTAACTCTTTACTTCGTACTCCCTACGATACTTATGAGCTCGAAATATACCGAGAGAGCACGTTTACAAGTCACAACTGAGCGAGCCGAACCCGAGTGGGTTCCGAAAAACGACCTTGCCCCGTGTACCTGGTCTAATCACCAAATCCTCTCCTTGTCGTGGAGTCTATAACTGAGCCTCGAGGATATATCATGATTAATCATATCACGCGTGGGGATAGGGAGGCGCGCAGGCGCGTTGACGTTCCGAGTCCGATAATCCAGTGCGGGAGTGTCAGGCTGTCAGCACCAGTCCTCGCCGCCGTCCGCTGCACCGCACAGACAGACGGACAGGCAGCCCTTGTAGAATACATTATTATTTTTTTAGCGGATACAAAAGCTTGAAGACACCCCCCCTGTCAGTCTCTACTCTAATCTTTAGGAACGTCGACAGCGCCCCATGCAAGCCCGTTGTTGTACCTCTCTGCAAAGTATTCCTCATGCAGATGACCCCTGCCGGAGGATGTATGTATACCTCCGTAAAAGTCGAGCAAGGCCTTGTCAGCAAGGGTAGCTTTGGTGTATGTATTGTACCAACGGCCAAGACCATGAACTCACAGTACAAAATGGTCGAGCTTGGTACTACATAATATACATTCGCCGAGGGTATCATGCTACCGCTCTACCCTCGAGGGTCGAGTACCTACCTCACTTGCCGGTTGATCCCCTACAGACCTTGATCCACCATCGTCATCCCCGTATTGTACTTCAGTCACACTGCTTAATGTTGGCTACCTATTGTTCTCTCGAGCTTCTTGCAGTTATTGGCCAGATCACATCACTACCGTTTGCCTTGGGCCAGTCTTTCGAGTGTCTACTGTGCCATCGTTAATCTGGACCGTACATATTGCCCAGCTTGTCTCTTCCCGTGGGAGGCATGGATATACATATGTACTTCTTCTCCACATCATAAACCCGCCCAAATACATGAACCGGTTCCAGAACCACTCCTTCAAACCCTCAACAACCACGACAGGGCCGTCGTACTATTCTAATCATCGACCATTAACTGGCCTTGTCGATGACATTCGGGAAACTAGTAGCAATCAGGACAGCCTATACTTTCTTCGCCACATCTAGCTTATCCATGGTTGAAGAGCCCGGGAAGCAGAAAGACCCCCACGAAGCTATCTCCCGCCTTTCTTGATTGCTCGTCTCTTCTCCTAACTCTTCCTAGGCCAGGCCTCCTCTCAAGGTTCACAAAGCTTCTAGGCTACATTACACATATAACTGTATTCAATTCGTCGGGATAGATATTGGACGGAGCACCTTACTACCGGCAGGATCACCCTTGAGCTACGACGGATCCCTATCCCTATCCCTATCTAACCGAACTCGAGCGACAGCAAAACATCTGGGACCTCAAGCTGTAGGCCTTCGAACCGGCAGTCACACTTGCGTTCCTGGTCATTGGAACAGAACATCGTGGACCTGCTGCCTCGGAATAGCTACATACACCATAGAAAGCCATTGTTTCAGAGCGCACTCGGGAAAGATTGAGGGGTGTCCAGCTTGGGATGCGGCATCAAGAGAAGGCTCAAAGGATTCGTCGTCGTATAAAAGCGGGAACGCAGATACTAACGTTGTAACCATACCTTAAGGATACCAAGCTATCTGGTTACATTTTCTCTGTCGAAGAGAGCGTCGCAAAACAGAAGACGTCCCCGACTCACAGCATCCGTCCACTTGCCTCTCGCCGCACATCCCGGACATTTCCTTCTGACTCACGGGACTAGGCAACCGCTCCCAGCAGCTCCGTCACCCCGAACCTTGCCGGACACCACTCCACGTCTTGTTCATCGAAGCGGCATTTCTCAGGTACACAAAAACGAGACGAATTGGAGACTTGCGACCAGTTCTAACCCAAATTGACCGGCAACAGCGGACGTTTCCTTGATCCTGAGACGGACTCCTCCAGCAGAGTGTTGGAATCGATACCGTACCTACGGAGCACCAGATTTGCAGTTCCCCTGCCCAGTCATGCGCTTCCTTGCGAATTTCTGCGTGTAAGAAGACGCAGTTACTGCCCATCGCGAAATCGAAGTGTATAGGTGGCAATTTGGATGGCCGAGGCGACCCTATCGAGCCAATCTGGTTTTCTGTGAAGATTGCACAAAGGAAGAGCACCCAGCCACTAACCTAAGCTCCTGGGACAGCTGTCGTTGAGAGGAGATAACCGTCGCGACGAGACAAGGGGATTGCAGGTCTCACTGAGGATTTGACATCAGGTCACGAGTGACAGGAATTACAAGAACTGGAGACTTCGAGGGAAGGGGTATCGACATAAATGCAAGAGAAGAGGACAAAGGGTGGCTTCGAAGCAGATTCCTTCGTACACGTGTCTTGCGTACTTGCCAGCACAGATCTTTCTCTGGTGTCCTTTGCAAGAGAGTCGGCTTGGTTTGTTGTCGCGGATACTTTTCTCGAGTCCGGATAGGCGACAGTCGGTACAAGAGCTGGAACACGGTGTTATCTGGCTACTAAGCTTTGTCACTGCCCTGGTGCCATAACATTGCTGGTGAAGAGAGACCTGGACTGTAGACATACACGAAGGACACGAAGGACACAACAAACTTAACATCAGCTTTCTCCTTCTCTCTTTCTCTCCTCCCATCGGACAATTCCTCTGTGGTTAGGGAAGAACACTTACTGAACTTCGAGGGACATCAGCTCGAAGCACAACTCCCTACAGCATCATCAAGTTTACCCCGCGACCTGCGCAGGAAGCACTGCATGAAGTCTCCGGTAAGTATCACAGGATTACAGAAAAACAAGGCTTCCCCCGAGATTTGTCTAATCTCCATCGGCAGAGATGGCTTTTCATCCTCACCAGGGCCCCCATTGGGTCACACACCCAACTGGCAGCTATATGCCAGCGATGAGCCCAGCAATGCCTCCACTGGCAGGACCTCAGGTACATCATCAGACGCATCCACAGCAAAACGGCCCTCAACCTCAACGGTAAGCGGAACAGTCAGCGCATTGAGACTATTTTAGATCGTCTCGTAAAGCATGACCACTTACTGAGTCCCTACAGACCTGAAACCTATCGTTTGGAGGTTTTGCAGCAACCTACCATGGCTAAGGCCGCCAACGGCAAAGACAAAGGTATCACACTACTTAATCCGACAAAACTCAGCATGACGCTTACGTGCTTAAATAGATCGAAAGCCGGTCGACCCACCTCCTATTCTCCAGCTGCACGTTCCAAGCGACGAAGATCCGGATGGCGTGTACCGCCAAAGTCAGTTGAAAACTACTTTTGAGACGTCTGTCTAGGTCACTAAACGTATAATCAGGTCCCTATCTCATCGCCGTTGCGTATCTTGAGTACGCCCACCCTCCCGGCCCGAATGGCCAATCTACGCCGCCAGCAAACATGATGGCTGGAACGACGGTTTCGTCGCTACACCGACTAAAGGATCCCACTAACAAAGAGGGCGCGTTCTTCGTGTTCGGAGATCTGACAATTAAGAGTGAGGGAGAGTATGTGATTCGGTTTGACTTGCTTCAGATGGCGATGGACAATCTCGACGATGGAGAGTTCTGGGTGACGATCTGTTCGGTTACGAGCGAGATGTTCAAGGTTCATGCGGGAAGAGCCTTTCCGGGTATGGCGGAGTCAACGTTTTTAACGCGGTCTTTCAGCGACCAAGGAGTTCGTCTTCGACTACGCAAGGATTCGCGACAGATAGCCAACAAGAAGAAGAATCTGCGCTTGGCAGACCAGATCGACAAGCAGACGGGACACAGACCGTCGAATGCTTCTCAGAACGGAAGTATTGACGACAGATCGTATCACGACTACAGCGAGGAACCCGTCCAAAAAAGACACAGATCGGAGTATTCCTCGATTGGCTCTGGAACCCCGACACATGAAGGAGGCACGGAAATGCGCTGGGGTTCCTACGGTGCTTCCACAGGTCCTGCGTATGGCTCTCAGCAGCTACCTATGGGATCTGTGACTACGGGCCCGCCAACATCTGCTGCAACGGTTTCCATGCCTCCCCCAGCCGGCCGTATAGACACCCACTTCTCCTCTCTCGCCCAAGCCCCACACGCCTTCGAACGACAGTCCCCGATGAACCACTCCCCTATTCAGTTCGGCAATGCTGGTGCTCATAATTCACCCCACCCCTTTATATTCACGGCAGGCTCGAACAACGCGAGCAATTCACCACTGAATCTCGCTCCGATCCCTCCTCACCCGCAATCCGCGATGAACTCGCCCATTCACCATGTCTCTCCGCGATCCCATGCTCCATTAAACGGCGCGCCACCTTCGGCAAGCGCATCGCCGGTGGGTCCTAATATGTACACGACAGCACCATCGACGTCGAATACGCACCATCCCCATCATTCTCCCTACTCTAATCAAGGGGTATATCACGGCATGCAAAATTCCTACGATAATGGCAGTCTCAGGGAGCACGGCTTAGAGACACCGCTGACGGCAACTATGCCATCTGAGAACATGAATGGATCGTATCCCGTTGGCAATACAGATTCCTACAGCCATCATCTCAGCCACATGGTCAACAAGACGCAAGACGGTCACTAGAAGCGACGGTGGTCTTCGTTTCTCGTTGGCAATAAATTCGATTACGAAGCTTTACAAAAGTTCTATCGACTTTTGCAAGATGCCGGACGGTTGCAAGAAGCGACTGTATTCCGCTGGCAGTATAGAACCTCATAGACGACATCTCGGCCTTTACAAGACTTACACGAAGTCACAGCCATCTTCGAAACGCGTTAGAAATGCAGGTTTCCGGGATCCCGTACGCAGTACATACATATTCCTACAATCGTCATTGCGGCCATACGGTCAACTAGACGCAGAACCGTCACCCAAAGTGACAGCCATCTTTGTGCATTCAATACTGGCCTTGCTGATTACGCGGCTTCACGGATCCATGGGATCCTCTCTATACCCCTTTTCGACCTACGGTTCACAGGACCGCTACTACTACCTTGGCAATCTTTGCAAGTTGGCACCAAACGACATCACCCTCTACTACGCGGCAACCCAGTCGTTCTTTTTCCTTTCTTTCTTAAGAAACAATAGTTACACGCATCGCACGGAACATTGCATCACAGTGGAGATTCTTTTCTGGAAATCTTCCAAATCAAGGGAAGGCAGGCGGCCGGCGTTGGTGTATGTGTGTATGTGCGTGTGTGTGCGTGGATTTGATATTACCTAGGTGTGTTTTTACTTTCAGGGAAATTGATGCATGGTGACGGGATTCTGGCACATTGTCGTATTGTCCACCGGTTCGGTTCATCCGTCTCGAGTTGGACTTTTTTTTTATTGGGAATACGGGGTTTTCAAAAAAAGCACTTCTTTCTCGAAAGATACCCAAATGGAGGCTATTCTGCGTCATTGGTTTTCCCAAATATCCCCCCCTTCCCCTTTTCCCCCTTCGCCGCGCTCTTGATTCCCCTTTGTTCACTATTCCTCCCGTTGCCGGCCTTAAGGCAACTCGAGGGGCTAATGGATTCGCCCCCGGAAGATCTTGGTATTACGACCCCCCTACCATGAATAGTCCTTTAAGGATCCGTTTAATTGCTAGAGTAAAATAGATATGAAGGCATCACTGCAATTCTTGGCTTGAAATCTGCAATGTGACTTGTCTTACTACGAGCTTGGCGACAAGTACGTGAATTCTGCTTCATCGACCGCGAGCATAATCCCGGGTGACTGTTTCTGGTAACAATAGCTCTATATGCCCTCACTTATGATATCCCGTGATATAGGGGGTGTTCTCAGAGTTGGCCGGTGAGAGACGGGCTAAGAAGTCTCTGCATGCCAACTCAAGAGAAAGGTGTGACGGTAGTGCATTGCAGTTCAAGGGGACGCGTTGGACCTATCAAATCAGAGCACAGTGGTATAGGGTCCGGCTGCAGCCTCGTGTATACAGGCCGACACATTAGTTTTTCATCGTCAGATCCACTAACTACTACGATGTACATATTAGTATAAATGTGGAAGTAAACAGTCAAATTACTTCGAGGCAGGCTTGTCTCGATGGGTATGATATAGCCCGGGATGTCATGATATCCTCTGAGTTAGCCAAGCTAGCTCAACCCCCCGGCATGGGGCGGAACCAGACTTGCAAACTCTTCGGAAAGCGTCCGCTACGGCGAGAGATAGACGCAAAATCAGGGTTGTCAGGTGCACCAGTACAGTACATTACTACGCTCCCTCCCCCAGACGTTTTGTTACGGTGTATACCTACCTACCTACTACCTACCTACCTACCTTTGTAGGTTGCTATTACAGAAATTAAGCTTCGTTGTCATATTTCCCGTAGTGCTCTGGAAAAAGAGATGGCGCGTTCTAAGCATGATGGGTGTTAACTATTACGTGTCGTTCCTTGACAAATATGCCACGATTGCCTACATGACTACCCCGTCGAATGCATTTCATCTATTTGCTTACTATCGAGATCCCTCCTTTGTACGGTTGATTGGAAAGGCTGGGCCCTACCAATGGCCTTGTCTTGTACAACGATGTGCCTGCCGGTGTCGTTGCAGCTAACAATGCTGGAGATCTCAGATTCCAGACGGTCGAATGTAGGTGCACTGTAGCCAAGTCACTACGGGGAACATCTACTGCGCCCCTTCTCTTTCTCAGGTGGTGCCCTGAAATTTAGCTGCAAAAGGATTTTGTCTGCCATGCCAACTCCCTATGGGCATTGCTGCTTACCACTCTTGTACGCTGTTCAACTAACTGAGTCACCGGGTTGCCCTATCCGCTTCTTCTAACATTCCTCAACGCGTCCCATCTCTTCATCGTCCACGTGGCCCAAGAAATACCGTGGCCATTGTAAAGCACCGCGAGAGCAGATTGTGCTAATCTCAGCAAGTCGTCCTCGCTCCTTAGCTTCTCGTTCATTAGCTTCGTTCACCAAGTGATCGGATAACTTATGCCAGCCATTATTATATGTACGTACCTAACATTTATATGTCAACCCTGATGTTAACAAAGGCGTTAAGCCACACAGACTGCATTTAGCCCCATGCCCTAGCATTCCTCCCGACACGACGTATTATTACTCGGTAAGTTCTATTATCCTTCGACCCCCATCATCCCAAAAAGCCTCTTCCCAAGGCACTGGGGATCGCCCGGTTTCGTGCTGGGCCTACGCGATTGCTCGGATGCCCTTGGTTTCATCATCCAAGGTCCAAACTAGCGGGTTCTCCCGCGTGAAACAAAAATTCGGAATTTCGACAACGCTTAGACTTCGATTGACTGTGTTTGGAACCAGTGTCTGAAGATGACAATAATATTAACAATATTGCTATAGCTACCTATAGTACGTAACAGTATGTACATGCCTTGGAATTATGTATGTAGGTATGTAATCCGTAGGGACAGAAACACTCTGTCAGTCAGAGTCTGGCCAGCCTGGCGAACTTTGAGATTATGTACGAAGTAAGGTACCTTGCTTCTCATTTACATAGTACGTACGCAGAAGTCTCTTCAGGACTGTCGAAGTACGCACTAGATAGTATGTAGCACACCTGTCCTGCCCATGTGCATTCAGAGTTACATACGCCAAATTAAGCGTGGCCAAGTCAATAGTTTGGCGGTGCCTCGACTCGTTGCCAATCAAATCCCTTTGGAAAGTTCGGATGTTTCCACGTCTCGACCAGATCCTCTCGTATAATCTTCTTCAGACGAGGGTGAGGACTAGTGAGGGCATGATATGATACGATTTACTATGTACAATCCCCACCTTACCAGATGATCTGTCGTCGTCGATTAGGATGCTCTCAACCGTTGCATTTTGGATCCGCTGCAGAAATTGCGCGATTCGGTTTTCAGAGTCGCAGTCTCGCAGATAACCATTAGAACGTGGAGTTCTTAAGAGCACACCACATATTTACATAGTACCCCTGCTTGGCACCCTGTCTCCCCTTGCTCGTACACAGAGAGCTATAATCCATGCTAGTTACCTATCCAGCTACCCCAGTCCCCTCCTACATATGTACCATGTATGGTCTCCAGCCACTAGATGCAAAGTATCAACGCGTTTAACAGGTGACGGGGATCTCTGCTCGGCCCTAGGCTCCGAAAATATTCTCCGAGATTTGCCTCGAACCGTTGCTCAAACGGCCGAATCCGGTATCCCTATCCCTGAAAACTAGCCGGGGAGCCGGATGAGTAGCTCGCTCATACATACACACAATCAGTAGCAGGTAGATGCCAACTCTGTACGTGAGGGAATTGGGAAATGGAGAGTTAGATATGTGCCAGATAAGCTGCCCTGAAACCGCAGCAGCAGCAGCAGAGCGATTGCGCATGTACGCGGAGTAGGTATAACTCGCCTCCAAGTTTTATCACACCGAGGCTCCTTGGCCTTCTTGGCTGCTCGACATCGTGCCCCGACTTTGAACAGGTCGTATATTGCTCGAGACTTGGCATCAAGATTGGACCAGGTAAGCGATGACATCTCGGTTCAGCACCAACGGGAACTATTTTCAGGCGACGTACATATGCAAGCCCGGCGCGGATGACCTGAATTGCAACTCGCAAGACGCATGTGGGAAGGGAGGGTTACAAAATGGGTACAGCATCAATCCCGAAGAGGCAATGACAAAGGGTGGCTTTTCCTTGATCTGGACTACGGGGGTAAATTGATTGCATGCGGAGTACAGGAACGTCCTACCTCCACAGGCAGCTTTCAGGTAGCGAGCTCGAAAATCCTCCGATCCCTAGCAAGGCCTACGGAATATACCTAGTTGGCAGAGACTGTAAAGACTGCAACGACGGCATGGAGGTTCTCGGTACCAGCACGGGTCAAGGATGCGCTTCAGCACCAAGCCAAGAATTTTGTGAAAGATTATCTTCACGATTGCGTCGTTTGCAGTAGGTACATACCTGGATGTTTTACTACTTTTGTTCTTGTTTTGCCGCCATGACATACATACATAGTAGAGGGATTTACACACTGACCATCGTAATGAAGCGCTCATTCTCAGTCCCCATCCGTGCCACTACGTAGGGAGGTAGATATCGGGCATTTATGTCCGCCCCCAGTCCAGAAGTAGTATGATCACTACTTTCTCTAATTTCGCCTCCATACACTACCAGATAAGAAATGGCCGGCATCGACTTGGCCTTCCGATAGAGTATAGCTTTACTTAGTAGCACGTTGCCAGCAGAACGGATTATTCCGTGCAAATGTAGTAAATACTGTAGTAAATACAAAGTAGTACGCGTCGTTGACTTTAGCTACCTGGTAACCCATGAGGATGTTCAGATGGCGTAACGAATTGATCCACATGTGACATCAACTAGGTAGGTAGGTCGGTAGGTCGGTAGGTCGGTAAGGTACTGTACAGTACATGCCTCATATGCACACATAGTATTGTAATGAGTTGTCGATGAGAACGAAAGTTCACCCATCCCCCCCCTTGTCCCCATGAGCGGGCTCCTCACCCGGATACCACGTTTTCCCCTCATGAGTTGATATTTGAGAGGCCTGTCAAAGATACAGGATTCCCCAAATCGGAATATTAATAACATCCCTATCTCCATACCCACCACGAATTACCATAATGTTTCCTTTCTCGTGATGGGAATTCAGATGCGTACCTTAGCTTTCTTTGCTAATCTTGAGGCAGGGAGAAGCTCGACAGGGAGAAGACGGAGCAGCCCGTAACGCTTGGCCCCCTTCTATGCTTATCTCCGTTAGAATAATAGCAGGCTGTCATATACCCCCGCATGTCAGGGGTGCGCGGTATTGTGTGCTAAGAGGGTTGCAGCCTGCAGGCAGACAGGGAGTCAGGGGCTCCGTTGAGATGATCCCATCGAGGTCAAGGGTTACAACTTCCGCGAGCGAGCCGTCGTTACATCGTGCACACGCCGAAGTTAACCTGCCAGAGCCAAAATGCTTTTGGTCTCTGACAATTATCTGCTCAGTTGGATTGTTGGAGGTCTGGGGAAGCTGAAGGGTTTGGCAATGGCTCGACGTAATTCCTGCATTGAAATGGACGTCGTTGATTCAAGACTATACTCGACGGGCACCAGTTTCTGTAGATCCGATCCTCATGTCAGTATAGCCATCACCAGTCTCGATTTCGAAGATCTAAATACGTTCTTGGCAACTGAGAAATTGTCCCAGCCTCCTCCGTCCAGGTATATCATCTTCATCTCCGTCTTCGAGTCCATCGAACGCTAGGCGAGCGACTCTCGCTATTCCTCTTTCTACCTAACCAACTCCCCAACAAACCGATAGTGGAATTACATAGCTTCGAAACTCCACGTCAACTGCCATGCAATTTTGCCGTCGTTGCAGTCGCGAGTCTTGCTTCTGTCCCGGATATCTCCCTTACCGTACTGCTTACTCTAAGGTACTGGTAGTACTACCAAACCGATTCTGGAACTTAATCTCCCGGAAGCCATACAGAGTAAACCTCGTCTAGCTTCCCTGTCGGTTGGAGTGATACGTATGTGGTCTTGGGCTGTCGAGCAGGATGGCCTAGACCTGAATACCGAGTTTCACCGAGCACTCCTATCACTGTCCAGTGTCTGCATGTATGTACATAGCTATAGCCTTGCTGTAGGCACAGCTCGTCATGTTGCAGTCGCAAAGTGCGACTTTACGTCCACTTGACGTGTAGAACTTTCTCTATTTACGTAGTCTACGAAGGTCTACGATGCAGCTATGTACGGGGATGTGTAACCTCGGCACCAAGCCTGCGATCTGCTCGGGAGGAGGGCAGGTCCAGGGAGCGGTGGCCGCCGAACCGAGAGTGGGCTCCACGAGCCGTTGAACCCGGGGTGTATGTACATACAGTACTGTGCAATACATAGGAATTACGTAGCGTACCTACAGAATGTAGGCAGGCAACCCGGCCTGGCCAGTTTCTGCAACTGTCAGATCTGGAGATGCCAGGTGAACAGACCCCGTTGTAGCCGCTCATTATGTGAATTAATTCTCCGGCGCACCTGGGATGCGATGCATGGATGGGCGAGCAGCCTCCGTCCAGTTGGCTTATTTACCTAACCTACGGCAGTTAATTGCTGGCCACGAACATGCGACCCTTATAACTTTCGTTACGATGCAAGCCATCGGTACGACGTCGTAGATTGGCTGTAGCGCAACACGACGTAGGTACCCGTACGATCCCATCCTATACCATCCTATACCATCTTACCAACGTCAGTTACACGGCGTATGGAAATGTCCGTACGGTAATATCGCTGTATGTAAGTATGGCAGGTACTGTACTTTAGCCATCGTCACTTGACTCTTTGAATCTCCGTCCGAAGCACGAGATCTGGCCACTCGGTGTCTCAAAAGAATGATTGGGGAGCATACGCCAGCCAGCCTTTGTTGATTCTCTCAATCGAGATGCCTAGATGTCTCTTAACACGATACACAACATGCATAAGCCTGTAGAGTGTCGGCTTAGCCGCCTATGGACCATCTACAGCGGCCCATGAATTATAGCCATGCCCGTGACGTCGTGGCTACCTCGGTATGCACGCTTTTCTTGATTTACTTCTCCAGGATAAGGTCTCTCTCACAGAGTACGTGCACCATTCGTCATGCCCTTGAATGTCCGTATATGCTTTCCCCAACTCCCTTATGCCAGCGATATGGAAACTGATGCTCTATAGGAGGTATGATTGGCAGAAAGAAAGCCTATCATGGTCAGGGATTCAGCTCCTTACGCACCTATCGTGGCGCAGCGCGGAATAGCATAATGAAAACACATCGTCATTGCAACCATATCTTCTAGAAGAATATCGAATAACGTGCTTGCTCGTAGCGCTAGGTTGGTGGAGTTGATGTTGACACTCAACACTGTTATCTTTGCACTGTCAGTACATACCTGCTCAGATGAGTTGCAGTGTGTCCTGTTCTTCTGCTGTCTTCATGTCCTGAGACTTACATCAGTAACGTTTCCAGATGGCTCACGCTCGCCCGTGATAGAGCAGCATACCATGGCGGTAGTATAAGGAGATTGACAATTACCCTGACCCCGGAAGAAGCCAAGTTCTTGGTTCTATATAGATACGATAGAGTAGTGGTTCGAGGGATACTCTAATAGCCATACTGCATTACTGGTAAATTTGCCCAGAGGAGGTAATCGTAGGCAGTCTACTTGTGTGGACCCCTGAGGAGTATAGTCATCCAGCCTCCCCCCAAGAATCTACCAAATCACTGGGCAATAGCAGCTCTACCCCTCCCTCCATCATTCTAGCTTATGCCATTCTCGTTATCACTTAGAGAGCGTAGCATAGGACACCGAGCTGCTTCAATGTCAGAGACAACAGGAAGAGGACGTCATCATATAGAATTTCTATTTGAAGTCGGCTTGCAGAACAACATACATGTGAGAAGTCGAAGGATTGATTAAGCATTCAGGTAAATGGGAGATGGGTTGGATCAAGTTGTCAGGCTAGTTGTCACCCAATTGGAAGACTGAGATGATTAAACAGAGGAAGTCCCAAAGACTAGAAATAATCAACAGAGCTACGCTTAATGCAATAGAATCCATACCTTAGGTAGTCTATTATACCTCTCAGTTTTGCAAAGATTGAGATAATGGTACTGTTACACATCTCGCCTATATTTGACATTATTCAGAATATTCGCCCTTAATAGTGTTGAATTGAGCGGCATCTAGCATAGACTTGTGAAAACGAGGGGTGCCTTCAAGTTTCTATCTCTCTTCTGAAGACTACAACGTACTTGACAAGTGAGAAAACGTTCAAAGGTTTCAGCTTGTTCGAAAAACAACCTGGACACTATTACGCCCTCGATCTATCATTTTGGAAAGACCATAAACTGATGCTCAACCCTGACAGGCAAACTTCGATTCACGTAATAGCGAATAGGCACCACGATTGTACCAGGGAAAATGTAAATCAACAAAAGCATCTGATTGCTGGTGGCCTTCTCGTGACATTCGCACGAATACCAAGTGATGGTTGAGCTATCAGTATAACCAACTCTGGCAGTTATAGGTGACGACCCTATATGTCTTCGTCCAACAGGGGTACTCCTCGTTCTAACCCACAATAGCCCCTATTCCCTTAGTTAAAATTTGCTCTAAGGAAGAGAAAGCGATCAAGTTAAAAGAAGAAGTACCCGAAGCAAGATACTTGCCTAATGGAATTGAAAAGAGAATATAAATTTTGATAAATCTGAATTGTACGTGATTAATAGAAGTGTTACCTTTCATAAGTGGAACTATCACCTCAATTACTCAACCACACAAACTACAACACACTGTTCATCATATTCATTCTTCTATTCTACCCTAGGCGAATATATCCACAAGGCATGAATCTTTGTGGACCAGGGGAGTACAGACTCCACCATACGATATACAGGTATCCCGAGACCTTCGTGTTTACCCCTATTGCCTAGCCACTTAGTCGTCCAACCGTGCTTCGTGTATGCTTCCATTTCTATATGTAAGGTAGTTCGGAGAAGCCACTGTCCAACCTGATCCATCATCTTCATCCTCTGGTGGCCTTAGTGTGGTTTACAAACTGGGCACCTGGGTAGCCCATGAAAACTCGCCCTGATATGAATCCGCCTTCTATTCCAGTCGTTTCTAGCGTCTCGCCCGGACACAAACTGCTTAGGTAGGTATCTGACCGAACCCCAGTCCGCCGGTACACAGCCTTTTACGCAAAGTAACTCTTCCAGAGGACGCCTTCCAGATCTTCCAACTGTTCGTGGGTGAAGTACTGCCAAAAAAGTCAGTAAACGCTTCGCAAACTAGAAATGGGCTTCTTACCTTCTGGTCGGCACCCCAGCTGTCTTGCCTCGTCTTTTTGAATTCGGAAAGGATTCCCTTTGTAGCCTTGCCTACCACACCGGGATCGCTCGCTGCACGTCTCGCAAGCAAGGCCAGGACCTCCGGCATCCAGCTGGGCGGTGGCGTTGCATAAGGAAACGCCTCGATCAATGAACCAAGTCCCAGCACGGCAGCGTGTCTGAGAACTATTTGCTGTGTGACGTTGACGGGTGTCTCAGTACCAGGCAGCTTCTTCCTCGGCATCGGGTTCCGCGCCAGCTGGGTCTCGAAACGAGACTTCAGGGCTGCGATAAACGGATTGCGGATGGCTGCAGGGGAGCACCTGATCATGCCGGCCAGCGTTGCGCTGGCAACAGTACGGACCTCGAGCTGGGGGTCGGCTAGCATGTCTCCGACGGCGTCGAAGAGCATCTCTCGCTGCGGCGCGTTCATCAGGAACAAGCGACGGAAGTAGATGACTTGCATGTTGACCAAGGCCCGGAGACGTTGGTGCCAGCTAGTGGAAGTCTTCCCGAGACGGATGAGTGCCGCGATGAAGGGGGCATCTTCGCCAGTTCGGAAAGGAATATTCGGCATGTGGCGGTAGACGTGGTAGGCTAGACGCATCAGTTCCGGGTCTTCCTTCACGTCCATCATGTGTAAGAGCTGGTCGATGAACGGCTCTGGGAAGAAAGGAATGAGCTGGATGCACTCCTGCGACGAGAGAGTGCTGTCCAGCCAGGTGAGGACAGTCTTCGACCCGGAAGTATAAGAACTTGGGGTCTGTTGGCCGGGCGTGCGCTCATGGCGCCAGGTTTCGAGACGGGCAAACACGTCCATGATAGTGGCCGAAAACTCGTCAGTTGGCTTATACGGTCGAATACCGATATCTGAGTGGGTCTTGTTCTGCTCAAGCAGAGTACCGACATCCGCAAATGACTCGTGGTATCTGGTCCTATAGATCGTCGCTATGACGCGGCCGATCGATTCACGTACTGCTTTGTAAGGGTGGTCGATATGGGCCAGAAAGTCGTCCAGGATCGGTCTCTCGTGACGATAGTGCCAACCGCAGTCGTTGATCAGAATCTCGAGTAGCTGCACCTTTGACGATTCCTTGAAGGCCGCATTCGAGTTCATGTCCAAACGGAAAGCGCTCAGACGATCGACAAGTTCGCTGGCTCGGCGAGGATCCTTAGTATCAACTATGAAGTGGAGGCACGTAACCCAGTACGAGAGGTTGTCGGGCGTCAGTTTGTCAGCAAATACGTCGAGAATCATTGGCTGCGCGAAACTCCATACTTCCTCCTTCATCTCGACCGGGTCGAAAGAGGTACCGACAATCAAGGAACCCAATATCTCCGCCGCGGCGCGGTGTTGGTGCTTATCACTCCCATCCCCAAAGACGTTGGTAATCAATTCCTTGACATCTGCGAACTTCAGCTCGGTTTGCCCATAGATCATGAGGTCAAAGACGTGCATAAGCAACACAGCATTTGATGTCCTGAATCTATCGGAGGTCGAGTCTCGCGGTTCTTGCTTCAGGAACTCAAAGCACTGAGCTAACCACTCTTTCGTTATCAACTTGCCAATCTGTAGTCGCGCGGCATTCTCGACATCATCATACTCGTCAAATGCATCTGGTCTTGCCTTGCATGCGTTGAACTGCTTGCCCCAGACTAACCAACCGGGGTGGTCGGTGTCGACGTAATATTCCGTATTCTCCGCATGCTTGAAGCTCTCCAAGAAACTTTTCGTGAAATCAGCATCACCCTTCTGGACTGGAATAACAAGCTTGTTGACGTCTCGCTCCTTTTCCTCCAGATAATCCTGATAGCTATGGCCATACACAGCCCGCCGATCAATTGCGGTGAAAACGCTCGAGAAAGCGCTTAGGTAGTTGGCTCTTAGACTCGGATGAGGGTTGTTCGTGCCATTGACGACGAGGTCAATGAACTCAGGGGGCGCAATGCTATCGAAGCGAAGGCAAAGGTTGGTAGCGAAGACGGCGCATCGGCTGGCTGTCTTCCAATGAGATTCCTTTGCCAGTTCGGCCAGCTCTAGCCCTAGGGCTGACTTTTTCTGCTCCACCTTCTGCCTCCGTTCGACGATGAAATCGTGCCTCGTGCTGATGGCGCTTGAGCAATCTTCGATCGGCTTGATCAAGTCGACGATTCGATCGTCGGTCAATACCATATGCTCAAACCGTTTGCCAAATTCGAGCAACGGGTAAATAGCAGTTGCCCCCAGATTCTGGATCGACGCCTTGTCAACGTTCGCGGTTTGAATGTACAGCCGCATGAGGTCGGGAGCAAATCTCCAGTCCCTCATCAGAGTCCTTAGCAGGCTGGTGAAGAGCAACGTGTACATTGCACCTTTAATACGATCATGATCGACTTCTTCCAGGGCTTTCCGGAATCTCTCTAATATGACAGGGATGACAAGGGGACGGCCGCCTATCAATGCCTTGAGCGACGCATCTTGCGCACCTTGAGCTATGCGCCGCACGTCTGCGTACGAGGAGACGGAAGATTCAGCCAGATCGAGCAACAGGCGCCTGTCCAAATCGCTCTTCCTACGAACGGAGGCGTTGTGCTTGATCCGTTGCAGCTGATACGCATCAGCTCGCTTGACGAGGAGAGGGCGAGGATACGGCTTTCTTAGGCCGGAGATCTTGAAAGGCGCAATGTCTGCCCTGTATAGTCGAACGAGTCGATCCAACGGGTGTGCTGACCGCTCGAATCCCACGTCGGTGATCCAGGTGCGATACGTGTTGTACAGCGCCGTGAAACAGGCGACATCATCTTCCTGGTGAGTGTAGAGGAAGGAATGCGTCCGGGAAAGTAGCTTTCCAATGTCCTCTCGAAGACCGTGGATTCGGTTGTAGAGCTGGCTGTCGGGAGTAAGCAGATAACCGCTTGGGTACTTGAATTGCGGCTTGGTCTCATCATCTTCTCCCACCTCGGCTAGAGGGTTCTCGCCCTCGTCATCGTCATCGTCCATGTCCTCGTCCTCTTCCTCGTGGACGATCTTCCCGTTGCCGTTCACGTGCCCGCCTGGCTCTCCAGATGCGCGTTTTGGGTCGAAAAGAATTGAAAGGCCCGAGATAACTAATCGCAACTGGGTTAATTGACGCGACACCTCGTCCGACCATTCTTTATTCTTTCCCTTTCGGCTGACTGGAGGGTTGTCACTCATGAAAGACTCGAGCCGTTGCATGGCTCCCTCAGCCTGGGATTCGAATAACTCAACAGCGAATTGAATTTCTTCTTCCAGGGGTCGATGCCATCGGATCGTCAAGTCTGAGGGCGACGTTATCTTGCCCCAGTCATCGACGTCTAGGCCGCGCTCCACCACACTGGGCTCGTACAGCGCTGTGTCTACGGGGTATGTGTGGGTAAGGTTGAGTAAGAGGTGGTGTATGTAGTTGCTGATGTGAATGGTGGGGAGGCCTCTACACTTTTCTTGCATGTACTCTGCGATTTCGAAAAGTTCTTTCTTATACTTCAGCACCTCGCTGCCGACATGGACCACGCACATGCTCAATATGCTGATGTGCCACACAAGAGCCCTATCGCGGGGGAGAACTTCGGTGCCGCTGCTGCGGTCAGAAGCTGCCCCGTTGTAGTCAATCTCGTTGCGGATGTTGACAATCAGCATTGGAATGAACACCTTGAGCGACTTCTCCGGGTTCACCTTGCAGAGCGCGTTGCAGGTCCAGGCCATGGCATCTCGAGCTTGGTGAACGACGTGGCTGGAGACGAAGGAGGATAGCTTGTCTAGAGCAATATCGAATAGCTCCGGCGATAACGAGGCAAACATTGGGGTCAAGGCCGAAGGCAGCGTGTTGATAATGTTGTCCTCCGGCGAACCAGACCGTACCTGCGACGAGTCGGGAAGGTTCTCCAGTAATGTGAACACCTTTCCTAGCAGGGCGAGGATGAATTCACCAAAGCCTGCGGTTGATGACCGAACGATGGCCGCCTCATCTTCATCGCTCAATTCACTCTTGTAGTCAATCTTGACATCTTGACCCTCGCGTTCCATACGTTCCATCTCGCCCTGGACCCATTGCATGGCAAGGCTGGTGTCATGAACCGTGTTGTCTTCCCTTGTCAAGGTCACAAATGGAATGCTATACGCAACACTTTGTATGAAGTTCAACGTATACTGCGTTTTGTTAAGATCATTAGCATCTATACCAGGTAGAGCTAAGGCTAATAGGGCTGTGATGTGACATCTGAAGCCTTTCTGGCGCGACATGATGTTCGCAATCATGTTCAGGCCGCAGAGGCTGGAGGTAGTCCTGTGAACCTCGACCAACCCCTGCAAGCTAGGGTAGAACCTCTGGAGCGCGCCGGGAAGCATCAATTCAGGCTCAAGGTAAGTGAGGTTTTGGAGGGCGTTGAAGTACAAGCTGGTGATCGCGGAGCTTTTACCGAAAACTCCCATGAAGGTTACTTCACGTAGACTCAAGACAAATCGATGCTTCAAAGCGTCGTTGATCCTCCGATCGGCGGGAGTGTCCTGCTCTTCATTCTGTTCCCTATTCCAACGGGACACAAACAGCTCCGTGAGATAGTAGGTCAGCTGCGCAAGCATCTTAGTCCACGACCCCTGGTTCGATGGGTGAAAGAATGTGTCAACCGACTCCATGAGACCCTCGAGACTGTTCAAGATGGAACTGTCTTTGTCGAGGCAAAGCGGCGAGAGCGAGGATATGACCCAACGTGCAATAATGTACGATATCGGGTGTTTCTTCTTGTCCTTCTCAAGAAAGATGCCCATTCCAGCCGCATAGTCGAGGGAAGTATAAGGCGAATTTGCCTGGCCAACGGGGATCTCGGTCAGGCGAAGGATGGCGGTAAAGATCAAGTCGGACTGTTCTCGCGTGAAGACACCATGCTCACTGAAGGGAACATGGCGGCACGTTATGTAGTCCCGGGCGATTCTCGAGTATATGTCGATGAAAGCATTATCGACCACTTTAGACCGGGTCATAAGAGACCAGAGATGGAAGAAGGTGGGAATGAAATCCGATGGCTGGGACTGCGATTCGGTGGCAGGAGAGGGTGTAGTAGGCATGAGAATGTTCAAGAGTCCGACAACTATGTAAGCATTCTGGATATCCGAGGTGCTGAAGAAGGGGAGGATTTCTTCAAGTATGGCGCGTCGCTCCCTCGGGTCGAAGTAGAGCTGCGAATACAGGCATAGCTTCCTGAGATGCTTGACACCCCGCCTCCTCGACGAGTGATGCGAAGCCGCCTCTCCGGGTAGTACTAAGGCCTTAAGCTCCTTCCACAGCGGCCTCCAGTCGAGAACCAGGTCATCCTCAGGCTTGAGAGATTGCTTCCGCCTGATAAGAGTCACCACCATCTTGGAGAATCGATCGGCCGAGTTATTATCCAACCCAGGCGCCAACGAAAGATGGTAGTAAACCTTTACAAGTTTAGCGCGAAGCTCTCGTGGCATATCAAACTTTAGCGACAGCCATCCCTGAAGCTGTCGCGTCCAGTGAAGAGCGCCAGGAGAGAAATCTTCAGCCTGAATAGCTATGTAGAGCTGCTTCAATATTCCATGTAGGGCGGCGTCGCGTTGGGTATCATCCTCCACGGCGTAGGGTAGGAGTTGAAAGTACGCAAAGGTTCGCGGCCGGTATCGCTTGGGATTCTCGATGTCGGGGGAGGCGGAGGTGGGTGGCAAGCCGGGCGAGGTCGCACGCGAAATAGTGTCGCCTGCGACAAATGTGCTCAGGAATTGCGAGGTGGCAGAAAAGACCGCTGCGGCAGACACAGGGTCGAGTCCTTCATCCATGATGAGAGTCTAAAGTCGCGGCTTCGGCCAGTCTAGACTTGCAACGATAGATTTTTGAATCGAATCAAGCTATATTCTAGGAGGATGGGAGGATGGGAAGATGGGATGGTGGCGGTACAGTCCTGTTCTATTATATAAATTTCTTAGTTTCGGTCTCTCTTCATCTATCCCCGGGGATCTTACTCGTATGCACAGACGTACGCAGACTAGTGGTGATAGTTGGCAGATGGTGACAATGTAGTTGGTTCGTGGTGTTGGTCTCGTGCTGCAGCCGAGGCGCACACTGACATTTCGCAGCTCTCCAAAGCTTCTCTGGCAGATCCAGCTGGCTTCTCGGCAGTTTTCGTTTTATTCCTTGAAAAGGAAAAAACAAACCAGATATACGGCAGGCAATGCACAATGCAGCGCTCGCGTCTGGGAGCGATAAAGAGATATGTGATCAGGTCTCAGTGGTATGTATGTATGTACGACATTGACTGCTGGCCTTGTGGTTACCAAGGGATCGCACAACGTTCCAAAGGGAATATCAATCAGCAGGAATATAGCAAAGCAGAAAATTCAGCTGTAGCTAGTCCCATTGATAATGATAATGATTTTTGAATAGTTGTTGTTGGATCCTATGTGATAATACGTTGGAAGTCGGAAAGATGGAGGAGTGCAGGTTAAGTACGGATTATTCTTAGGTGTGATACATAGGTACATATGTACATACATACAAGTGGAGACTCTGATCTGCTGTAGGTAGCCGCTATGCTGCTCAAAAGTCAATTCAGGCAGTCAACTTCACAACAAGTTCAGCTGTAAAATTGGAATCTGTGAATTGTCAGGTACTTTCCTCAATACAGTGGTCGCTCACCAAGTTACTCACCAAGTCACTTGCCAGCCAATCTGCCAATGCACCAAAGAATCACCGAGAGGCAGCAAATAGATGTACGTAATAACACTGAAGGTCATGCACCCAGTACCGAGTCGCTCCTACAGGCTCGGCTCCAAGCTTTCTCCTGCAAGCTTAGGTAATGCGGATTTCACCCTTGGATTTGTCTGACAAGACTCATAGGTCGATGCTCAGTCACTTACAACTTTTGTATCGATACGGATGTTTCTGTTTCGTCAAGACAAGTTGCCTTTATAATTCACTTGACTCACGCACGACATCCGGCAGAACCAGTTCATGAACCTCATCAAGAGTCATTCCAAACAATATGTACCTACTAACAGCTTGCCACACCACAGCTACGTCTAAGTACATACATAACATATATTCAGAGTACGAAGTATCAGATATTCGCCAGCTCGGAAAAACTACTACATACAGTACATGTATGCAAATAACAGAATCGCAAGAAGCATCGTACCCGGAGACTACTGCAAGACGTCATGCACATTATATGTATACCCTGGAGCGGATATGACATTACATGATGTAGGTAAGGGACGGGAAGTTTGGAACAGTACCCGATTCGCTGTCAAACAATGCCCGTGAATTCAATAGCCGTGAGTTGTCTATCAAAAATCAATAATAGTTCAATGCTGCTACTCCTTAACTCCTTAACCTTTACACGCTTCTTCTTGTCGTGGTACTAATTAATACACAGCATCCGGCTCCGTGGATAGCTGCGTGGATTATACGTGTAACTTATCCTCAAACCCTTGCTGACAGCAGGTAGAAACACTCACATGACTTTTTTCTTGCAATGCTTTCTTCTAAAGGTACCTATGTCATTTGGTAGGTATATGTAAGCTCGACTGCCTGATGAGGCAGTACCTGCGTATCATGCGTTGCCAAATTTTTTTTAGAAGAGAGTACAGATGTGCAGGAGAGATCGTTCATGTTCTGATTCACAGAGCTGATATCACCAGCTACGCAGCCTAGCATGATTTACACGAACTAAATCGCCACGAAATGTAGGCAACTAAGCATACGTACAGCCAATGACGTGATCTCCGCGGTTCCTCAAAGGCATCAATGCATACGCGCATCAATGATTGCACCATCCAATGCCTTCGCCCCTTTATCCTACTTTACCGAAGTCAGGTACAGCAAGCGAGAAGAAACCTGAAGTTCCATCGAGGCTATAAGCTGAGAGGCATTCACATCAAACCCGTCCGCGACAAGCTACTGTAGATGTTACGGATCCTTCGGATACGGCAACGCATCCAAACCCAACTCCGTAGCCAACGTCACCAGACCCTGCCTACATAACTTTCGCCTCCATTTTACGGAGTAGAGGATCACGACGAGGAGAAAACGGCTGATGGATATCTAAACCGTCTCCGAAATTCCAATCCACAGGACAATATTGTATAATAATGTATATCTTCGAACTTACCCACGGATCCGTACATATGTCTATATATAGCCTTACTTATATACCCAGCACATGCTTATCGAAGCTACCATTATATAATCACTCCTTCTTCTTATCCATCCTGGGCAAGCCGGTCCAGACTATCAAGATGGCGCCGAGCAACGCGAGGATAACAGGCTGTAGGACCTGCACACCCTTAGCCTGAGCAATCGCACCGACAGCAAAGGGTAAGACAGCCGCCCCGCTGCCACCGAAAGCAGCGGCGAAGCCGATCGCGCCGACGTGGAGATGTCGAGGCAGCAGCTTGGACATGGCGACGATAGCGGCTGGGAATAACGGCCCAATGAAGAATCCCTGAAGTCCCACCGCGACCGCAGACACGTAGAATTGGGGGACGAGCCAGAAGAGCAGTTCCAATCCCATTGTCACCGGAAGATATATCTACGCACCTTCCAGTCAGTACGATAATACCGTGAGAAAGATAGTACTGCTCACCAAAATCGCACGCTTCTCCCCTATCCTCGGTGTCACGAACCCTAGGACCACACGCCCAATCGTCAGGCCGAGCCAAAATCCGGTGGCCGTCATACCACTTGCAAAGGGCTCCCCATTTCTCACTTGTATCATAAACTCGACGATCCAGCCTCCGAGGGCGACTTCAAGGCCGACATAACCAAGCAGGAAAAGCGCACAGAGCCAGGTGACACGGCCTGCCGGCAACTTGAATAGCGCTTCCTTCAGGCTGCCTTTGGCCGAGTCTGAGTGCTTCGCCAGAGACTCTCTATATTCACGCCCGGTTGCCGTCCAGAAACAGGAAACCGAAACGGCTACCTCAAGGGCAGCCATACCAATCTAGTATAATCAGTCGGCTACTCAATTCCAAGCCATGCTGAGCAACTCACCATAAGGTAATAGAAGGCGTACCAGGGCAAGTTGCCCTTGGTTATCATCGTCGTGGCTATGAGCGGGCTCAGAACGCCACCAGCTCCGTATAGGCCGTGCAGAATGCCGAGTATCTCATTCGCACGCGCCATGTTGCCGATCCATGCATTCCATCCAGCATCGCAGACGCCATTCCCAAAACCTGCCAGCATGAACGCAACCACTAAAACCGGATATGGTGGATGGACCGCGATAATAATATATGACAGTAAATGGCAGACTGAGCACAGGATCGCAACACCCCTTTGGCCCATCTTAAGGTGTATGATGTTATTCAGGAAGGCCGCGGCGGTGTATCCGACGAACGGGGTGAGGAATATGAGCGATACGACCACGTACGTAAGATCGTAGTGCTTTTGAATCTGCGCGCGATGTCAGTTGTTCGCTGTGTACTTCACAAACACCCTGGGAATTGAACAGCCTTCATACGTATGGAATGAGAGGCTGGTGCAATCGTCGTCAGCAACTCGTTCACATTCGGTTTGCTCTCTTGCACGAGAACTCACACCATAAGCGGCGTCATTAGATCCCATAACGACGAATGACCAAAAGCATGAAGCGAGTCGAGGAATGTTCTTTCGGGGGTGGTTCCAACGTTGCACAACTTCAGCCGTTGTGTTCGGAGGCGGGAGCGGACTCATGTCTTGCTCCGGAACACCGCTTATACCCTTATCACTCGACTGGCGACTTGGCGGTGCACGGGACGGAATGCCTACAGTAATATCTCGTTTTGAAAGTCGTGGCGACATGTAAACCGGCTCTAGCTCCAGCTCCAGCTCCACGACCGAGGTCGAAGAGCCGCCGTTCCGTTGTACGTGCATGGTCATCGTGGCAAGCCAGTAGATAGCTGCACCTGTCTCTGGTCTCTTCAAACGTCACCAAGAGGCAAGCAATCCTTCGACACTCAAAATCTATCAGCACCAGAAAAGAGACAGGACGAGATTCGGAAAAAATTATGACAGGCCCTCCTCGTTACTTATACAGCAACACCGAAGCTTCAGCACACGACCCGCCGATGATCAACGGACTACCGACCTCCACGCACATTTTCCTTTTTTCCTTGGGTCCGGGACCAAAAGCCTGCTGCCAAGTCGGGGTAACGTCTTTGAGCTCGAACTAAGGACCCTGACCGCATCGGCAGAACGTCGGACTCTCCATATCGTGGATGTGATGCAAACCTTAAGCCGCGATGGCGACCGATGGGTCTAGAAAGGGAAGTTCCGCGCCGCTGCCGGCTCTGTGGCTCCGTCACAACTCCGCCATTCGTGGGCTTTCACCCGGCATCGGCTTCGCGTGCTTACCAGGTCCACTGTTGTGCTCGTACACGGCCCGCGCATCCTCTTCTCCTTGCCGAGTACCTAGTGTTCGGAGCTGCTCGTGTCGAGGATAAAAAAAATAGGGCAATAGCCGATTACCCAACCTCTCGTATTACCTTTATCTTCATTTCATTTCGAGAATAGATGTGTGCGAGACTAAACACGCCCGTCTCCGACACCACGCAAGTTCAATTCCACAGAGCCTTCGCGAAATCCGGTGACCTCTCGCCCCCTAATCGAGAACGTTGGGTAGGACCCTCTGATGATCTTACTCGATAATTAGTGCCCCAGATCTTATTTCCAGTCCCGTAGTAGGCGCAGTCTCGGCTCGATGTAGATGGCCGGGGCTTAGTCGGTATTGGCACATATCTCACGACCAACTAGGTAATGTGCTGCCCGCGGCGTACGTGAGATGAGACCACTCTTGGCAAGCTACCCCAGGTGTAAGCTCCAAGATCCCGTAACGAGATACTCGGCACCCAGGACGGAAGATAGTCTCTTTGCATGGACCCAAATTCGACTCATTCAACATGCAGACGTAGTGAACTTCCTAGGAGCTAGACTCAGTAGGTGGGTACTAGGTATGTTTCGTCCTCCTCGTGTCTGGTTATTCGATCAGCCCAAGCAGTACTGGAAGGTGCAGAGGAGATTCAAGGGATAAAGGCAAATTTCCATTGCCATCTAAGTTTTTTTATAAAATAATTTACATCGATCAAACATCTCCTACCTCTCGATTAGTGACAAGAGTGGGACGACAGCTCCGGTTCCTACTCCTCGGGGTGGCAAGCAAACCCCTCATGTCGCTCTCTAACGCACTATCAGATCGTCTTTGAAAAGGCATCATGAACCTCATCATCTCGTCTTACTGCTGGGATGTAAAGGTACCTACCTCACAGCATACTCTCTACATAGGAGGAGGGTGGGTACATGGGAGGAGATTGGGCCAGGACATAAAAGGGTGAAGGGGGAAGGGAAGTTCATGTTACTGTGTTAAGGATCTTGAGATCCTTGCGAGGAGCATTCTTGTCGTTCTGTGGTCATGGAGTGGACTGTGTCGCCCTCGATGTTGGTGGATGACTGAGTGGAAGAGGTGGAGGAGGTTCGGGATGAAGGTGACTCCTGTTATTCAAGGCTGATGATAAACTTATTAATATAACATCTTCTACCTCTCAGTACCAGCGTATGCCCAATCTCGAGAGTCAGTAGCCTCCCTCGATTCAAACAGCCCGGGCGTGCCACACATGACGAGCGATTCTTCAGGGTGCAATCGAAACAGGATGGAATGGAACCACAAGGTATTGGAAACACCCACACATGTATTAGTCTAGTCTAAGCCTGTTGTTGTTTATCTATCTGTAGTCTGTAGAGTGCTTGTGGGTCAGCAATTTCTTTACGGCCTGACCATTTAGCGTAGGGTTACAATAGACACCATGTTGTAGATAGCTCAGGAGTTGGAGAAAAATAAGTCTCGTTACTCGGGCCCGTCTCACTAGGCAACGCACCTCGAACCCTCGAGCCTGATTGTTCGATATATCCGATAAGAGAAGTCTGCGAATAGTTGAAGATTGACAGGGAATAGCAACCGAACCAACTCTTGGGTCTTGATACCAATATTGCTCTGTCCGAGTAGCACAATGACGTACAGGCTGACAACTTGACGGGACACTGTTCATAGCAGATAAAATGCATTCTGCCATAGCTTGGGTACCTCAGTAGGTATGTATGTTATGCATGCCGTAGGTACTAAACGACGGAAATCCCTCGTAGGGGTCCTCTACGCGCATTCCAACACCGTGTATGCAAGCATGTGAGCCTCTCGACCCACGCTCTGAAAACGCCCAAGATCCTAGCTCCTAACCCAGGGCCGGCAGCGTCTTTCAAAAAGCCTAGAAACCGATGATACCGACTTTTCTATACAATACAATCCAATCCGCAAACCTAGGTATATACCTATATATGCCTCCTGAACCCGTGACTCCGGTGTAACCAAGTGTATAATACAGAGGTCCCGATCTCATATGCGCATGCGCAAGTACCAGGTTGTTGTGTCATGATTCACCTGCTCGCTGGGAAAAGCACAACTGGCAGTCCTACCGCCCTTGCAGCTTGCGAAACCAGTTGGTCATGTTTCTCCATCTCTGATGCTTGGCTTTGCGTTCTGGGTCATCGATCCGGCCCTCTGGAGGGAAATACTGAAGGACCGAATCATGTCGCACGGTAGGCTTATCGCTGATATCAATATCGTCAAGTTTGAGCGGTGCCAGGTCTGCCGAATAGTATGCCGAGACAGCCCGTTGGCCTGTGGACAAAGGAGGTGGGGCTAGTGACGACGTATTGCTCTGTGCGTAAATCTCAGTGGGAGAGGAAGTTGATGGGGAATCCCGCACGATTGCTAACGAGTTCCCTATGCTGCGATTTACTATGGTCGCCCCCCAATCACCACTAAACGCTCGCCTGTTTCTCTTCATTCCCAGCTCGGGACTACCTTTTACTTGCTCGAAACTCTCCACCTCGGCGGCATTGCGCCTCTGCATGAAGGCGGCTCCTGTGGATGTTGCCCTTCTAGGTAGCGCGTTTGGCACAAATTGGTCACCTACTCGCGGGACGCCGGGGAATTTCCGTCGGCTTGTACTTTCTGGGGTGCTCGCTTTGGGGGATAGATCCGTGTTAACGCTCAGCGATCGGCTGCGAGCCGCTGCACCTGCGTTCGCCGGGGATGTGGTAATACTGGTAGATAAAGGACAGAAATCTTCCGGCTTGCAGTTCGGGGACCAGCCATGACGAAGTGCTACCCAAACTGCGGATATGGTAATGAAGGCTTTTTGCCACTCTTCAACTGATTGGGTTGTCCGCTCAAAAGAACCCGCCTCGCCGGAGGGAGAAGCAGGTGCAGACAACATAGGGGAAGTTGGAGGATAACGGCTGGCGGACTGGGATACAGTGGTATAGGTATCGAGTATATCTAAGGAGGAGTTTGTTAGGGTGGCCATGATGGGGTGACGTCGGCAATTGGGATCAATGATGCTGAAGGTGAATTTATAGTCTATGGCTGAAGGCGACGATGGCGTGGGACACGCCGTAGTGGGCGTCGACGGCACTGGTTTAGCAACAACTTGCTTGCGAACCCATCGGGCAGTAGTGGTGTTTCCGTCCGAGTCAACAGAGACGAACTCGTAAGCACAGAAGTTAGTGCCGTTGAACCGTGGAGTCGCAACCCAAACTGTCCCATCAGCTAACACGATCTCAGTTTTATCTTCCGTCACCAGTGGACTCAGTATCCCTAGGAGCTCGCGCGACTTCAGGTCGTCCTCGTCACCGTCGCTCTCCGGCCCGGAAACTTGCGCAGCATAGTCCTCGCTTTTCACCAACATGACGTCCTGGATATTCAGTTCCCGCTTGATATGAGCAATCCGAGGGAAGCGCTTGAGTAAGGGCGCAATCAAAGATCGAGCTATAGCGGACGAAGGGTACACATCAATCGCAGGCCTCGGACGCTGATTAGCCGACAACTGCTGCATCTGCAGGAGTAGAGTGGGACGTATATGGATCAAACGTTGTTTGCTACGTAATTTCGGAGGGGGGTGAGCGAGGAGGAATGTCGTGCTCGTGCGAGGGGCTCTTCGACGGACGCGACGACGGGAAGACGAAGTTCGACTTGCATCACTATCGGAAGCGATTGAGCCTTCATCTTCGCTCATTGCTTCAGGTTTGGCCGTCGCCGTGTCGCATCTAGGCTCTTTAAACCTTACCACGGGTTCGGGAAGCTTAGGAGGCCTAGGAGTCTGTTCAGACAAAGGTCTAGTTCGTCGCAAACTAGGCGTGATGGGATCATCGGGAGGGGACTCGGTGCTTGTACGATATGAAGATGTTCGATTTATAGGTGTTGCGAAAGCAGAGCGCAAGAGTGGATTGCGTCGTTGGGCTTGGCCATGTTGAACAGCCGGCCGGCTGGAATACTCATGGCCATGCAGGCTTGCACCCGAATGCAGGAACATTATGAAGGAACGGCCATCAAGTCTCTGTCTGCCACTTTCCACGGTTCGAGCGGTGAGCTATCTTTTATGAATAGCTTGACTTCTGATTACCTATCTAAGGTAGGTTAGGTATCCAGCAGCTTCTATGGGAGCACCTAGGTAAGAAGTCCCATAGTAGGATATGTCATAACATGTCTTTTCCTACTTCCCAAAACCTGTCGTCGAAAAGGGTACGAAAAGCTCGCTATCGGGGCCGAGTTTCGCAACGAATATAAAGCCAAGCCGAGGGCGAAAGCGAGATGTCGTATGGATAGGTAGGTAGGAGAATGAAGCTCAAGGAGGCATGTATAACGAAGGTACATACAGCGAGGGTACCTTCAACGGTTTAAGAAGGTTAGGATGTCAGCCTATTAGGGCAGTAGGGAATGGATAAAGTGGAGAGCTGAGAATGATCTGACAGGTCCTTGAAAGTTGACAGGCTGAACGGCTTGGCTCGCCTACGATTTACACAGTAGAAATACGCGTAACGAGTCAAGGACAGGGAGCTTTTAATATGCACTGATGCAGTAGGGCCCTAGGGGCTCAGGGGAATTCAAGGGTGGAGGGGAGCACCATTGGATCTGATCGCCATCAGCCATCAAGCCATGTGCGTACCCCGTTCTGCCCCGTTGGCATGGGTAAGATTTCCTGGTTCCACAACCTCAGCTCGGCTCGAGGGCTGGTTTCGCCGTAACCCGCCGGACGTTTCGAGGAATCGATCAATTATCAATCAAGCCGATGATGCCGGAACTCATTGTAGCTAACCAGGCAGTTAGGAAGCCTGCCCGCTGTATCTTATTATATCCTTAGATGTACATACTAAACCTGAGGGGCACCTACCGTGTACATACTATTGTGTAGATGTGTGGCATGGGTACCTATGAAAATACCGTAGGGGCGGTGAAAAGCAAAATGCAATTCAAAATGTGGATGGCAGGATGGGTAACACTTGGGGGCACCCTTCAACTGTTTCCACTTGCATCGGACGGTATAATACTCCGAGGTTGGATAGAATGAAAGCACATAGCAGACCGGCAGGTAATGCGAATGCGAAGAATCCGTTACCAGCCTGACCAGCCTGACGGAGAGATGGCTAAGAATCAGGTAGGAAGATGAATCAGAAGTGGTTGGCCGGCAGTTAGTCATGCAAGCAGTGAGCCCACCAACCATCTCTAGCGCCCCTGTAGTGCCGTTTTTAATGAGCCTAGACTTACTCGACAAGGGACCCAATACTCACTCGAATCCTCATAGGGCGATTATCAGCAAGGTGATTGAATCGTTCCAGGCGTCCATATTCTTCTCACTTCGGTTGGTGCGGAAATATCCTGCCTTGGGGGCCGATCACACAGATACGTGACCATCCCGTCCGGTCGGTCTTTGAAGATCTTCCCGAAAATCCAGTCCACTACAAAGCAGAGTATTCATTTGCTTTCATATATAGATATCTATGTAGGTATTACAGTTCATTTATAAGGGAGAATCCTGATACTATTCCAAACCTATCAAGACAGCCAAAGCAGAATTTTGATACCAACTGCGAGATACGCATCCATCCATCCATCTCACTGTCACTAGTCATATCGCATCCAATCACGGTCCCCGGAAGACGCCATCAATATGTCGGTGAGGGTGTAGCGACATTGGGCAGTCTGACGATCATGGAATCATTAATACAAAGTGTCTTAGGTAGGCGGGTTAAGCGTTGGTCAGTTTAATTCGTACATTAGCATGTCTCTTTCTGAACAAGTAAAACCCTCTCTTCACTCTTAGGATTGGAGGTGACAAAACGTTACAGTGAGTCAATGATGACATGACATGATTCCAACTCGACCTTTTCTTCTTCTTTTTTTTTTGGGCAATTTGGACACCGGAAAGGGATTTCTGCTAGTTGTAGGTGGAATGCGCTGCTTAAAGCATATCAGCCCCTTATGCATCCGCCATCCAGGCAACAGGTATCGTACCTTGCTTTCTCATGTATGTATGTATGTACATACATACACATTACATTACTGTTACGGTAGTTATTCTCATCGATAGTACGAATATGGTTAATTTTCGGACATCGTCTTATTGTCAGCAGATGATGCAGCCCAATGCAGGCGATTCCTTCGCAATTCGCAACGTTGAATCTCATTTCGGCTTTGGCGCGACATCCCTTGTTCGTCGGTGGTGGCTGTGTCGATGGTAAACCGCATCAATGTCTCTGCCCAGATTGCCGGTGTGTGGCTGTAGCTCGTGTACCTATGTACTTCGTACCTAGGGACCCAGAATCCAATCCAGACCCGCCTTTTTCTGTTCTGCTTCATTCATTCATTGCCCTTTGGTCAAGACGGCATGTGATTTTCATTCACCACACACTCATTGATAGGGCTACTCATTGATGCCCTAATCATGCTCTCGTTAGACTCTAGAAACCCTGTTAAATCATTGGTTTGCACATTTCTAGCCTGGAAGACTTTTTTGCTTGCCATTGCTATCGGATGCAGCATCGGTCCGGCTTATGACACCTCAACCACCTTGATATCCCCTGAGATAACATCGTCCAGCGAATATGCCTTCGACATAGCTGCAAAGCTAACAAGATGGGACTCCATCTATTTCATTCAAGCTTCTCGTCGAGGCTACTTGTTTGAACAGGAATGGGCATTTGGCAGCGGGCTGCCTACCGTCATCTCGTTTCTTGTCCAAGGTATGGCTATCTCCTTCATAGATTATATCGCTTCTTGCGTATCCTCACTAACGCTGGTAGTGCTTTCCAAGTTTGGCCTCCATTCCGATGGCTTTCTGGAACCATATGTTGGTGTGTTTGTAGCCCATCTATCCCACTTGCTGTCGGTGTTGGTGCTATATCAGCTTGGGCTTGTTATCTGGAAGGATCAACGGCTCTCGTTCATTGCCGCCCTGCTGCACGTATTATCTCCGGCCGGGCTTTTCTTATCAGCCCCGTATGCCGAGAGTACATTCGCCCTCCTGTCCTTCGCCGGCTATCTCTTCTTCGCGAAGGGTTTACTTGGGCAAAAACGCACTTTTGCGCATGACATGAGCTTAGTTGCTTCTGGTATGTGGTTTGGCTTTGCTACCACATTCCGTAGCAATGGCCTATTCAATGGAATCCCATTTGCTGTTGCGTTGGCACAGGAACTCACCTCGTCGCCCACTCTGCCTAGTATACGACGGCGGTGTGCTCTAGTCGTTGGGGGTCTTGCAATCGCAATCGGCTTCATCGTACCGCAACTAGCTGCTTACCAAACATTCTGCTCCATTCCATCTAAGGCCATGTTGAGACCTTGGTGTACGAGCAGTCTGCCTAGTATATATTCTTTCGTTCAAGAACGCTACTGGTGAGTCGAGAGCCTTTCTCTACCTTAATAGTACTGACAATAGGAACAGGAACGTTGGCTTCCTCCGCTACTGGACGCCATCGAACATACCGCTTTTCTTTCTTGCTGCGCCAATGATCTACCTTTTAATTAAATCAGCACTGGACCTCGTCAGACGACCCCTAGACATCATTACTGAAAAGTCGAGCACAGTAGATTCGTCTCATGTGTCGATTATAGTTCGGTCAATGGCCTTGTCGCAGCTCGTCTTGGCCATACTGGCCATCACGAACTATCATATCCAGATCATTACGAGGATCTCGTCGGGGTACCCACTCTGGTACTGGTGGCTAGCAGGACTTATTACTGCTAAGAAGACGTCTGTGCTTGGTGGGACTATTGTGAGGTTCATGGTTATGTACGCTACGATTCAAGGGGTCTTATTTGCCTCCTTCCTTCCACCGGCATGAGACGTAGTACTTCGATTTTACAAGGCACCTTTCGCACGCTTATGATATTGTCCGCAAAGGCATAGCTTTCACTCCCCGAATGAGACCATTCAGAATATCTCCAGTATGCTAGATCGCACAAATCGAGAAGTTACATGGCAACTTAATGCACGAATTGCACAGCACCGAGTTATCTTAACGCCTTGAAGGTCCTGAGACACCGCAAGTAAAACCAGCGCCGGGCCTCTGATTTTCAACAGGCTTCATTGAAGCTAGTGGAAGTCAGAGTAAAGGGACTGCCCAAGATAGTAATGAGGGAACAGCAAACATAGAGCTACATGTACATATATCCAAGGCTGCTGATGTTTAGAAGTACCTTAAGAATCTTCCTGAGTCGACGAGTACTTCCTATGAACTCTTCCAAAGCATTTGTATCTTGCTATGTATGCTACGCCGTAAATGCCAAACTTATCTCCTTAGGTACCCGTCCTTCCCTTCTTCCTGTGTTAGATGTTCTACCAGTGTCGGGCTACACAAGAAATAGCCATCCTACCTGCCCCAAAGCAACTCGGACTTGGTCCTAGAGACAGTAACCGTCCCCCAAATGTCAGAAGTGCAACTCCATCTCGGCTCACTGACAACATTCATACTTTCAGTGGTTCTCTATTTCGTGATGAGATCCTGCAACTGGGGTCACAACTATGATGCAGAGGAGTATTGAATCTGGGCAAACTAAGACCGAAATGTTCATATTATCACGGATGAGTCTATGACCTGCGGTGTTGTCGTACTGTTCTTGACAGTCAAGAAGTCGCGTATTCCAGGGCCATGTCAGTTATCCTCCTTCTTTTCTTGTCTCTGCTTTCTATCTCGAGCTGTTAGAGACTTAAGCCATCTGAAAACCACTTCCGAACCTAAACACCCAACGTCCCCGATGGTAGCATGGCCCTAAGTGGAACTTCTCGTTGCCTTTTGAGATCCTGCGGATTACCACCTAACTCATATGTCGACCGCATCGCGAAGAGTCTCAACGATAATCTCAGCGTTACTTGAGCCCGTGATAGTAAAAAAATTGAACAGAGGGTTGGACATCAGATGATTGCCATCCTTGAAAGCCGTATAAGTAGCGCGCGAAAAGGCGACGTCCTTGCCTACTGCAGGTACTGGATGGGATGCACCAGTTGCACCAAAATAATCGATGATTTCTCGTCTTGATAGCTACAGCTGCAGGGGCATGAAATCGAGAACTCGCCTCCTTTACGAACTTGAGTGGTAGACACACACCTGGGTCTCGAGCTAACGGGGACGGACATAAACCATAGTATGTACCGTACGAACAGTGCACTAGCTCAGGTACTGCGACTCATTAATGGAGAAATTTCCTTGATCGTGCGATAAATACTTGAACGGGTCTCTGCATTCGGAATGGTGACGTACTGAGCGCAACTTATGCTCACTAGAGGTAGCAATTAGTTAGCGGACGCAGCGGACGCCATCAAGTAGAGTTAGCCAGCTCAGGTATGAGTTGGAGATGTCACGGGGACCACGCCGCCTGTGTCGGGAAAGCACTTGTGGTTGTCCAGATCCTGGGTTGCTTGTCTTCACGTTTTGGATGTCATCGTTAACATGGGACGAGGCTGGCCGCGATTATATTAAATACTTCACTAGTAACGATGACTTGATGCGGTGCCCGATGGGGTGGGAAGTCAACCCTTGGACTGAGAGGCGCAGCCAAGCCGAGAGATGATATCTCCGTACTACCTTGTACACGACTGTGCAGCTTAAGGTACGTATGTGCTGGAGCCTAGTAGCGGAAAATACATTTGGAGGTAACGAAGATGATAGAACAAGTCGAGAATACACCTCGGCAGAATAACGTTTGATCGCGAGTCATTCACCTGCGCTTTGCATTTATGTTTGTACATGGTGAAGGTAATATGGAGGTAGAACCGTGCGTGACAGTATTTAAATTACGACGCCATCATCGGAGACTACCTCCTAATAGTAAGTCGGGGTGTCCGGTATAGGTCTATCGGTCTGCCTAGGAGCCGCGGCCCCGTCGTTTGCATGATGATTGATATCTCATAATGCAAAGCGGAAGTCCTGGGAGTGTTCGTCAGCTGGAGTTCGTCGGTTGTTTGCAGTCTGATCTGATGTCTTTCCGAGTTTCACAGACTGGAGTTGCGGCGGGTATTCCTACCTAGGTATGCTGTACTACCGTCGACATTGCTTCAGGCTGAGACACCCGCAGGGCTAGCCGGGAGTTTACCCTACATTACATGCCTGATATGTCTGACTCAGATTGTCTTAGCAGACATAAGGGATCGTGAGACTAAAACGAGGATGCCATGTGCGCCGCTCCGGAGGCTAACTCCAGCAGATATTAGCGTCCTGAGTGCGCAGCTCTGGTTCTACTAAACAGAACCGGCGCATCGCTGAAGCGAATTCCAAGATTCCTGCACCTATCGGAGGCCTAGCAGCTTAGCGCAAGCCCGACATGACACTATTTACAGCATAGGGTATCTTTTGACACCAGATCCTCGATCGATTACCGAGCAACAAGATGGTATAGGATCTGTCACCGTCCATTTCCATGATTACCGAGTTGTCGAGACTAGAAATCGAGGTTGATGAGTCCGGATACGTACTGTATGTACAGTATGTAGGTGCTGGTGTTAAACTTATTCAACGTCGATTGCTCCCGCTACAAACGCATCAGGACCTAACGGCTGGAACGGGGTGGGCAACTGACTTGGATGGTGACGAAAAAGCACTAAGAAACTTGCAGATTGCTGCTGCTTCCTGAATCGTACCATCTATTGAAGTTGTATTCATGTACCGTACCTTCAACTTGCTTTGATGGATGTGTCTGGTGATGCCATTTCCAAGTACTATCTGCCATGAACCTTGCCGTTTGCCTTACCAGGTGAAGTAGTGGGCGAATAATTGTTTCTAATAAAACAATTTTCCGACCTTATATATTGAGCTTTGACGTTCTCGTTAAATGAATTTCCATTCCAGCATGCTAACGTCGGTGAGGTGGAGCAGTTGATCACTCTTCCATGCCGTCTCTAGACTCTCTACTCGTCTGAATTATATCTGCTTGCCTCCTGATCTCCGTGGCATTCTCTTGCTTCCTCCCTGATCGTTGACAATTTATAGTACAGTACTAGGTACCTGGCACAGCAGCTGTGCCTTCGTGCCTTACATAAGGAGAGACACCGAGTAGATGCGATACGAAAATGGATGGTTGCTGGAGATTTGTTACACTTGCAGGGGCTGATCTCAGGGGTCTCCAGATCCCCTCTTTCATCAACTTGGCGGTGGCTTGCAAGGTTATGCGAGCCTACGAAGTGGCTCCGGTGGGTCAACGGGCATGACGGCTCATTTGACTTTTGCAATCTATCTGCAGGTAGAGGCTGGAAGGCTGGAAGGCTGGAACTGCTTCTGGCCTGGTGTCTTGGTCTCGTCGTGCCATCGCGTCGGTGGCTTTACATAGCGCATACTATCAGTACATACTACATAGTAGAGGTGTGGGTGGGTGAAGAACCGTTGACCGTTGACCGTTCGGGGCGCCATTCGTGTGTACATATGTATGTACATACATACCTCCATAATACTAAATGGAGAATTGCTCTAAAATACTACTGCAATACGGTGTTAATCAGCCCTTGAAGGAATCAGGATACCTACATGCCTACGTCGTACAGGGCCCGTCGTACATGCATACATGTATGAGGTATGCAGGCAACGTTTGAACGTGTTCACCTTATGTACGTACATGTAGGTGGGAAGGCTCTTACATACATGTTCGCATATATGTAGATGCAGATGTAAAGTACAGATAAACTAATAATAATTCTATCTTGGTCCGAATTACCTACCACCTATGTACAGGGCTATGGTATGATGTTACTATAGGGAGAGGTACATCTCTTGGGTTCTCCAATTTTAATATCCCAGAAAAAAAAGAGTCCGTGTCGTGACAGGACCATCGTTCCAGTTTCTTTTCGTTCCCGTTTTCCCCCCTCCTCCAACATCCATCCCTTCTTTCTAAGGCCGTTCACGACGCACGTACATATGGGGTTGCGCCTTCGAAGCTGATGTTGGGATCGGACGAGGGTCTCTAAGTTAAGGGAGCAGAAGCCGTGCGGGAACAACCCAATTATCGCCGTCCGGATATCCTACTTTAGGGTTACGTGGTTGCGTGGGGGACAATCGTCGAAGCTGTTTTGCCGACCATACAATTCGCTCCGTGGCCAAACAAGGTCCTCGCCTCTGCTAAACCGATAATTGACCTATCGATTCCGCATAACGACGACCGCTTGATATATCCTGTGTCGCCGAAGAGGTGTGCAATGCTGAGTACGACCACAGGTTGAACGTTGGATACGAGAGGAGGCCGTTTTGAGATGCCGACTGAAGCACATACTCAGCTGACGCCCTGATCGCCCGCCGACACTGCGACTGTTCGACAATTGGCTCGAAATTCGTCCCTCCGTTTCAGCTCGAAGCTACAGTCAAGCTGCAGCGCATAGTAATTCTCGGCATCTGGCTTGCAGTACACAACTACCTACCTGGAGTCTTTGCCGTGGAAAAGGAGAAGGGGCGGAAATAGGAGGAGACATTGGAGTTCAGTACTTGTTCAGCTTTCTCATTTCGCGGCGCCACGAGGGTGAGCTCCTTCACCAGCTGCGCACAAACGACGAAGCTTCTTTCGTGGAGCAAACTACTTGGATCCTGTATTGACCTTATTGGCCAATTGCTGGATCGCTTTCTGAAAAAAATGGGTCACAAATCCAAGTTCACATTCCCCATGCCGGGGCGCTCGTCGAAGCCATCGCCAATCGCGACGACTTCGAACCCACTCTCGAAAGCAGAGAAGATACTGGGAACCGGTGGATTTAGTCTCGGCTCGCCTACTGCGATGAGAGATCCCGGTCGGTCGTGGGAGACGACCTCGAATGGTGGTATCAGCATATCAATATCCGAGAGCAGCGCTAGTCAATCTGGCATCGTGGATGGGGACGACGATAGGTTGACTGGAACGACTTACGGTAGAGCGCTGTGGGAAGAAGAATCGGACGTTCTCCCGCGACGGCTACGCAGTGCACACGGCCCCAATGCGAAGGCCCTGAAGCCAAAGAGATCAGCAGTCACACTCGGTGCGCACAGCCGGGACACCATGACAGATGATACCCACTCTCGTCGACCTCAGTCTAGCTCTACCACTTATTCCCATTACGAATCAGCCAAGGTACCGCTCTCCATCTCGCAGCAGACTTCTAATTCAGCGATGGCGAAGGGACTCCCGTCAAAGGCTAGCTCGCTGCTGGATATAGGCGGATTTGTTCCCAATAAACAGCCGAAAAAGAAACCTTCGAAGCTAGATTTCTCAAGACTGAGATTGAGAAGTCGTAAGGAACAGAATCCTGATAGCACTGGGGTCGGCCCTGTTTTAGGAAATAGCTACGTTATGAGGTCGCCATCCATCATGTCGCACATGTCACATTCCATGGTATCGCCATCTCGACCGTCGCCAATAAGTTCTGGTGGAAATCCAAGGAGTCCAAGGGTGGATGCGAAAATCCAATCTCAACCACCCCCGGTGACATCGACAAGACCAGGCCGCTTCAAGGGAACAAATGACGCGGGCACGCTTCACCAGCTCTACGACCATTATGAACAAATGTCGTTTCGGCATGCCGCGGAGCTGAAGGAAGAGGATGAGGAGGATGAGGAGCAACAGCCAAATCAGCCACGCCTACTACCCCGGACATATGAACCAAAAGCTTCCGTGGTGTCTCGCGAAGACACGGTTACTCCTTTGCCGATTCACGTGAATAGGGATGTGAGCAGCAGTTGGAATCATAGCCGAAACACATCACAGGCGAGTAAGATGACGGCCACCAGAGCTGGCACACCGAGTACTCTACAAATACGTCCTAGTTCCAGGAGCGACTACCCCGCCAGTGTATCGAGTCGACATACGCGGACTTCGAAGGCCACACCGTCAATCATGAGTACCTTGGATTCTGACCGGCAGCAACACAGCGTTTTATCGCTTACAGACTCGGACTCTGATGAAGAAGCTGTGGATTCCCGACCGGGCTCATCTTTGCCATCCTTCGATAATAGCTATCGCGACGATCTTAGCGTGTCTTCGAGTCAACGACACCCAGCCGCGTCTTCTTCACGTTTGTCTGTCAGCAGCCACTCGACCAATCCCAAGGGGGCGTCGTATACACATCTTAATGACTATCTCACTATTCCTCATGCCTCCCCGAAATCAAAGGGCAACCGATCGCCGTCAACGAATACCCTCCACTCGTCAAACTCATCTTTGAGCACAGCAACACGCGTTTCAGTCCCTTCTCATCAGGACCCTCGCGGATCTGTTTCGACAACAGGGACTGCGGGCTCTATGTTGTCTCCTGTCAGCGGCAATCAGACTAGCTATATCGTTCATGAGGCAAGGGCGGTCGCATTCACTCCATTAACCTCTACAGCCGAGGCCGTGTCCTCAGTCTCAATGGAACACTCGCCCAATAATCTGAATCGCATCATCCCACAGCAGACACGACAGCGTACGTCCCAAAATTCTCATACTTCGGACCAGCCGACTCCACCACTGTCACCAACCAACGTGGAATTCTACAAGAAAGTCGCAGAATCGGCGCGACAAGAACCGGTGGCGAGTAACACTGGCGAATCGTACAATGCACGGTTGATGGCTGTAACGAGACAGGAGGAGATGCTCCTTGCTGCGCTGCGAAAAAAGAGGGCCAGGATGCGGGAGAATATTATTGCTGAGATCGAGGAGGAGGGCAGAACCAGCCGGGCGGGCAGCACTACCGTTGAGGATGTCGAGAAACTAGCCACGGCGCACCTGAAAGATGCAGAAAGGCAGGCAGCTAGGGAGACTAAGGAAGCCCGGGATGCTCGTGCCAAAGCCTCGCTACCCAATAATTTCCCAAAGAGATCGTCTTCCTTACAGAGGATCAACAACGGACATGGCCGGTTGCGAGACCGCTCAAATGGACCAAGTGGCCTAAACTTGCCCCAATCAAGTAGCCACAGCGACCCGACGGAGAAAATCTCTAACCGAATCAGAGCTTCTCCCGAACCTGAGTCTCGTCGAACAGGCAAAGCCCGCCACGAGCGCGTGCTCCTCTACCTGGATCGACCAATTGATAGCATCGATGTGATCGACCAGGCGGAACCGAGCCCTGACCTGAGCGAGTTTCTCGATGACGAACTGGAATTCCAGATGAACGAACGCCGGAGCCGTACTAGATCGAAGCTAGGCAGCAGTCTCTACGGATCTCCCTACCACGGCCAAGAGACTGCCGGGAGACCCCGACCGGACTCAAGCCCGGTCAGCCCGCGGAGCTTGCCGTTGAAGGACGCATCGAAGATCCCACCCCGAACCATCGAGGACATGGATGCGGACGAGGTCGATTTCAATGATTTCGAGGTCATGAACCATCGCAGAGTACCGACCTTGCAATCGGTGCCCGAGAAGGAGGTCTCCAGGTCGGGCAGCCCCGCGTCTGGACCGAACGGACTCCAGGCGCCGCCCACGTTCGGCCACAAGAAGGGACAGAAAAGCGGCGTCAGACTGAGCGCTGTGGGCCAGATCAGCTCCCCCGTGCCCTGGTGGGGCGACGACGACTGATTCCCTACCTAGGTACCCTGCTTGCCTATCTACCTACCTAATAATAGTGACGTTGGACAGCAACATGCGTCACTTCTCTTTCCTCTGTCTTTGATATTCATGCATACACACATAGCGTACTTTGCTTTCTGCTGAGCGCTCAAATTTTTATTATATAATTTTTTTCTAATTCACGACGATCGGGCCAACGAGTACCGGCGGGATTCGCATTCTTGTGCGGGAGTTCAGCATTGCGCCTCTATTTACGACTAATACCATATTTACCTATCGACAAAATCTCCCTAGAGTCTGTCTATCTAAAGAAACATAAAAGGATATCGAGAAGGAAGCAATTCTATCGATACTCGTTGGATGTGGGACGCGGCTCGGTGTTTGGACCCGACCACCTACCAACTTGCCTACTTCAGGCATACATCATCTGCACATCTATTTCAATAAAGATGGGAATTTCTCGCCTGCCTGTCTGGTGGCTTGCTTCTCGCATGCGAGTACTACCAACACGGAAAACATGTAATTTTAGGAACAGGGGTAGCGGGGTGACTCACATACGACGACAGCCCCGTTGGGTGATGCATGTACGCTCTGAAGGGTGGGAGGCAGTTTGTTTTGTTGCGTTGGGCGCCTTAGAGGCTCTGTATTTCGAAACTAGGTACTGTGAAGGCTGTTGTAGCGGATAGGCGACGCGCTTGTCACTCTGCCGCGGTCTGGCACGGGGAAACAATAGAAAATTACTCAATAGCAGAGTTAAATACTTGGACTTATGCATCACTTTGCTCCTCGGACGGGAATATCTGTTTGGCTGCCTCTCAAGAACCGTTGGGAACCTCTAGGGTATATGGCATTCCGCTGAGACTCCTGAAGGTCACAGGAATAAGATCACGTAAGGTATGCGCAGTTCCTATGCAGATTCTGGTAACCTTCGACTTCCGACCTGAAAGAGATGTCTGTATCTACCTCGCGACTTCGATCATCGAGATATTTCTGTCGACGATTGACAGTTATTTCGTGCGTTAGCCACGTTGAAGACGTTTATTGGTATGGTATTCATCATTCAGCATGTGGACCAGGCGGAAAGGATCCAGCCCAACGCTCCGCAATTAGATCCAAGAGGGTCCCGCAAATCAAGGCAGATAGCTCAGTTTTCTGCTGCCAAGCAGCGGTCTGGAGTAGATGACCTGCAGTAGATTACTGCAGGCCAGATTTTCCTACCACTCATCTCGCATATCTGGTTTTATGAAAGTCCGTGGGATGTTGAGTAGGAAACACTCAGTGCCCGCGTGGCAGTTTTCTCGCTATCCACCCCGCATCCATACCATTAGCGTTGCCATGTTGGCTCACGGGGGCTTGTTAGTTTGGATGGTACTTGGAAGACTTGGACCTCTTAGGGCCAAGTTGAGATCGGATATCGAGAGCTAAATCTATACACCGACGATGATGACTCGTACGTCAAAGTCACGACCACGACTTATTTGGCACCACTAGACAGTCATGCGTGCGAGTGCATATGCGGGCATCGATGCTCTTAGATGCGTCGACGGCAGTTCGTTGCAGCCCTCATTTGACGATTAGAAACATTGCTCGTTCGAAGTACACGGCGGACATCAAGAAACATAACTCTTTTCGGATAGTTCCCTACGGTAATCAGATCGCTCCATGGAGATCACGGGTAACGGAGAGCCGAAAAGGGTCAAGGCGCACCAACAGATCGACAAGAATTTAGCGAACGTGTGATCAAAACCTGCAAGATTCCGTCTGTCAAACTTCTCACATTTACTTCCATTCCTCAGGTGTTTCCCACGTGCAAAGCCATAATGGACTTGATGGAAGTCAAATTTCTAGTTGCGAGACCGTCATAAACCTTCAAGGAGCACCTCAGTGTGTTATTTCTTGTTTCTCAGCGTCATTTAAACTCGCTTTTCTGCTACTTTGTACGGTCTACAATTGTCGGTACGTACCGTGCCTAAACCGGGATCAGATATTATTTGCAGAATCGTGGTGTTACGAACCCTGCAGCGCCCAGGCACAGCACGACTTGAGCTTCGATGATCCTTACGAATTAGGGGAGAATCCAACGCCGTTGATATCATCGGCCTGCTATGTATGGGTCAGCCCTAGTAGCAAGTCGTGCAGGTACCTACCACTCATTTATTACTTGTACTCCTTCGTACTACGACAGCGCATAGCTTTTGCACCCTTTTGATTTCCATGAGCGGCTCTCCTAAAAACCTTTTCTTCTTCCTACATACCTCACTTCTCCTTTACACTTCTGTCTTTTGTTGAATCGATTGACCTCTCATTAGTCTTCATTCTGACTTACATAGTAAGTACTCAAAGGACAATCTTCAAAGTTAAAACGTGTTGCCGCTGTCACAGATTGTTGGCTTTCAATGCTTGAGGCCTACCCAACGTCACATCCAGGGGTTTGGAGAGCTAAATAGGATAGGTCTGGCCCCGTTCTGGAAGCTGACTGGAGCCCCGACGCCCCGACTGGAGGGGTGTTATGGTGTAAAGCGCGTCCACCCCAACCGAGAAAGGCTTTGCCTGATTGATTTTTTCTTCCTGCAATCGTTCAAGCAAGACGCGACACATCACCAGTCACCACCGATTCGAATTTTCCTATTGCCAATATTGATTACCTCGAACAATTCACAAGCCTTATTTTCACACCAGTCACAACTGACAAGAGCCATCAACACAGAGACTTTTGGGCCATAATTGGTCAAACTGGCCGTGTATTGATTCGACTGAAAACTTCATCCTCCAAACCGGGTTTCGAATGAGAAAAGGGGGAAAATCACAACTATAACAAACACAGCCAGGCTGATCTGTGGCCACATTTCACTCTTCAGCATGGCTCTCCTTGATGGTACCCCGCAAGCCGTGGGAGGGCCGAGCCTCTTCGGCATGCCTATGAAGCAGGTTTCTCTCATTACGGTATGTGCGCTGCAAAGAATAGCATAGTCCGCCAGAGCTGGTAGTGTGCTGACTTTTCGCGTTTCCCAGTTGACCTTCCAAAATTCGGCACTGATTCTCCTGATGCACTACTCCCGAATGATGCCCCCGAGTGGCGACCACCGGTACTTCACGTCCACAGCCGTGTTCCTGACCGAGGTGATCAAATTGGCTATCTCCCTTACCTTTGCCATGTACGAAGTTGCGAGAAATCTAGCGCCCTCGACGCCTGCGACAGTCATCTTCGAGCAGATCTACAATTCCGTCTTCTCTGCTGACGGATGGAAGCTAGCCATACCTGCAACACTCTACACTGTGCAGAACATATTGCAATATGTTGCGGTTGGAAACTTGGACCCGGTGCATTTCCAGATCCTATACCAGCTCAAGATCCTCACGACTGCTGTTTTTACCGTGATCATGCTCGGCCGATCGTTGACCGTTAAGCGCTGGATATCTCTTATCATCCTGACTATCGGTGTATCGGTCGTGTCGATCCCGTCTTCGAACTCGAAGGACAGCTCCTTCATGATCCACGACATGACGGATCACTTCTTCCCTCGGTCCGTGCACGAGCTGGGTCAGATGGCCAACGGCATGGGGGAGGTCGCGAGGGAGCTGACGAGACGTGGCATGGACACTGTGGTCGAAGTCGGCCAAGCTCTCGCGAAGCGCTCGGCGACGTATGAGGGGATTGAGGAGGACCAAAACACAGCACCCGTCATGAACTACTCGATCGGACTATCCGCTGTAGTAGCCGTGGCCGTAATTTCTGGTCTGACGGGAGTCTACTTTGAGAAGGTTGTTAAGGATACGGAAAACCCCGCGTCTATCTGGACTCGCAATATCCAGTTGTCGTTTTACTCGCTATTTCCGGCTTTGCTAGGCATCGTGTTCAAGGATGGCCAGGAGATAGCGAAGCATGGGCTCTTTGACGGTTACAACTGGATCGTCTGGGCGTTGATCATCTCACAGGCATTTGGCGGCGTGCTGGCCTCGCTCTGCATTAACTATGCCGACAATATTGCCAAGAATTTTGCTACTAGCATCAGCATTATCATAGGTTTCCTGTTCAGCGTTTGGTTCTTCAACATCCAGGTGACATTGACAGTAAGTTACACGCCTTCCTGAAATCACCAACTATCTATTAGGTTACTGATGACCTGCAGTTCTTGATCGGAACAGCCTTGGTCATCTTCTCAACTTTCCTCTACACTGGTCCCGATCGAAAGCGCGGCCGGCCGCCACCTATCAACATTGTCAATTACGAGAAGACAACAATCGATCCGATGAACACGCCTCGATACACGGACGACAAGCTCAGCGTTCCGGATCCGCTCGAGAACATCAAGGCGATGGGTCTCTCAACCTCGCGTCCTTCCTCGCCGTTGCGGCACCATAATAGGGTACCCTCGTCGCGGGGCAAGAACCGGGACGAATGAGACGGCGGAATGCTTATTAGGCCAAAGCTGTATTGGGTGATATCTCGATTGCAAGGGGAGTGTACCCAACTAGATTAAGTGCCGAGCCGAAGCTGAGATGGCGCTCGCATCAAATCACGCAGGTGTCCTGCAAGGGTCATCGCGGGATAGAAGATAACCTCGAAAGGTGCGCAAGCCGACCACAAGTGTTGGAAGATGCGATGGCAAACTGTGATGTGCGAAAGTAGGGGATTGCGACAGGTTCGGGAACTTGGAGCAATGAGCGTGAGAAACTACCTGGCTTGGAACTTGGTACTCTTTAAGGAAAATTGAAATGCGCATGGTATTACAATGGTTCCTTAATCAGGCTTGGCCTTGGTCATTTTGATCATCGGTCTCGTCTTCCTGAGAGAACATGAAGCATTGCGGTTGAGGTGATGTGACCCCTTTATTGGGATCACGTGGCATCATTTTCTTCCCTTGAACTGAATTATATGGAGTCATAGGAAGGAGGGAAGGAGCAAGATGTGTTACCCGTCAGTGTCAGTGTGCACCGCGCATTCTCAGTCTACCTACCTCCAAGGGTGTTCTAACTTCAGGTAGGTGCTATGCTTGCTTACGTATAGACATCATGTGTCCAAGCCAAATCCACTTCCTCGTTTCGTATCTCTTCGTCTTCATCTCCTTCATTAGGGATACTATCATGAAGGGCGCTGGGCATGTCGACCCTATGTTAGTATCTATATATCACCCGATATTCCACTGGTGTCATTTCTATCCTTCTCGACCTGTCACCAACTAGGCACTGCCGACGTTCTTCTGTGTTATAAGAAACATTTCTCTAGCCAATCGCCATGTCTGGCTCGGCCGACTCTGGCGAGAATAGTCGTATCTACGGCTTTTCGAGTAGACCTGGACGTGATAGACATATTCAAAACATCATTGATCATACCAACACCTTCTTCCGCGACCGAAGCTTTGGATTACCTACCTTCAACTCTGCGGGTAGCGTTAGTGGGAATGCAAGATTAACAGGCCGCTTTGACTACGAGCAGGAGGACGAGGGGGACTACGATGAGTTTGGTGAGCTGGTTGCCGAACCTGGTCCACCCAATCATGACCTGACCCTAATGTTTCAAAGACCGCAACTTGTTAGGTCGACCACATATATCCTCTCATGTTCCACCTTCCGAATACCGCGATCAGCGCTTATCCTTACCTTTCGCCAGCACTCCGATCCAACCACGGCGAGTGGTCGGGGATGCCAGCCATCATTTCAGGCCCTTTAGGCCGCGAGATCCCGACTTACTGTCGCCTTTCTCTGGCGGCCCAATGCTTATGGAGGCATTCGAGCCAAGCCCTGCCTCTCTGCCTATTTTCCTGCGTGATGGTTCCCGCCGAATGAAAGAACTTCAACCGGGAGCTCAGACTGTCACGCCCCCTTTCTATGCTGGTCAGCCGGAACCCAAACTTATTTGACTGCTAAGTACTAATTCCGAGGAAAAGCTTCAACGCTGGTACCGAATCTTGATAGGTCGCTGTCTAGCAGCTCTCCCACACATCTTGGCGGGTCCAGTCCTTCCGCGCGTCTTAGTCTCATCCAAAAGGCCAAGAAAGCCGACAGTCCTCTCGTAGCGCACAAGGGAGCTACCAAATTGAAGCTGAACCTCGACCACGCCCCGGAAGAGCCTCCGGTCGTGAATGGGACACGCCTTGTCGAGCCTCGACAAGCTATGCCTGACAAGCTACGAACTGTCTTCCCGTACGAAGTCTTCAACGTCGTGCAGTCCAAGTGCTTTCCGCTCGCATACGGCTCGAATGACAACCTCGTCGTATCTGCCCCGACAGGGTCTGGCAAGACAGCAATCCTCGAGATGGCCATATGCAGGCTCGTGGCAACCTCAGGTAGCGAGAATTTCAAGATTGTCTACCAGGCGCCCACGAAATCTCTTTGTTCGGAGCGCGCGCGGGACTGGGAGAAGAAGTTCAGTCACATGAACCTACGATGCGTCGAACTTACCGGTGACACCTCGCAGGCGCAAGCGAGACGAGTGGGAAACGCATCTATCATCGTCACCACCCCTGAGAAGTGGGATTCCATCACTAGGAAGTGGTCGGATCATAGGAAGCTTCTGGAGATGATCCGTCTAGTCCTTATAGACGAAGTTCATATCTTGAAGGATTCCCGTGGAGCCACATTGGAGGCTGTCGTTTCGCGTATGAAAACCATCGGGGCAAGTATCCGCTTCGTCGCCTTGAGCGCTACTGTCCCAAACATTGGAGACATTGCGAAGTGGCTCGGACGAAACCATGCAAACCAACAAAACGCAGCCGTGGCCGAAACATTTGGAGAAGAGTTGCGCCCAGTCAAACTGCAGCGATACGTGTATGGGTACGATAATTGCAATAATGACTTTGTATTCGAGTCGTCGCTTGACAAGAAGCTGGTCCTACTACTCGCGAAGCATTCGGAGAAGAAACCAATCATGATATTCTGCTTCACGAGGAAGTCATGCGAGAGCACAGCTCGAAAACTCGCAGAATGGTGGGCAACTTCCATAGCAGAAGACAAAGCTTGGCCCGCACCAACAAGGCGTGTTCCCGTTATAAGCAAAGACCTGCAGGAGATTGTACGGTATGGTGTGGCATTCCATCATGCCGGTCTCGATGCCCAAGACAGATCGGCTGTATCACAGAATTTCCATGACGGTCAGCTGCACGTCATCTGCTGCACGTCTACTCTGGCCGTTGGAGTCAATCTCCCTTGCCATACCGTCGTGCTCAAGGGAACTGTCGGGTTCTCGGAAGACAAGCTCCAAGAGTATTCGGATTTGGAGGTCATGCAAATGCTTGGCCGCGCCGGCCGACCGCAATTTGATGACAGTGCCGTCGCTATTATCATGACTAAGAAGGCGAATGTCGATCGATACAAGAGAATGATGTCTGGAGAGGAGAAACTCGAAAGCACACTTCATCAGAATTTAGTCGAACACTTGAATTCCGAGATCAGTTTAGGTACCATCCAGGATGCTCCGACCGCGAAGAGATGGATCGGAGGCACGTTTCTGAGTGTACGAGTACGCCAATCCCCGCAGCTGTATCATGTCGACGCTCGCAATGCCGAAGACGCCGACAAGAAAATGGAAGAATGGTGCGAGAGAGATCTGAAGCTCCTGCAGCAATATAAATTGGTCACAGAGAAAGCACCATTTAAGTGTACCGAATACGGCCATGCTATGTCGAGATACATGGTCACCTTCGAAACCATGAAGATGCTTCTCGACATCCCTCGTGGTGCGGGCCTCGAAGAGATCGTACGCTTAATAACCACAGCTCTTAATGCCTGGATAAATCACTGACCTTGTTGGATAGCTCACCACGCTCTGCGGGGCCATCGAATTTAAAGACTTCCGTTTCAAGCCGGACGAACGCGTTCTCTTTCGAGAACTGAACAAATCTCCGTTCATCCTCCATCCCATCAGAGAGACCTTGACGCAGACATGGCACAAGGTCTTCCTCATTGTTCAGGTCCACCTCGGAGGTGTGGAATTGCCAAGCGAAAAGGGATCCTTCCATTTCAAACAGCGGATTGCGGCGGATAAGTTTGCCGTATTCGACCGATTGAACCGCCTGGTGCGCTGCCTCGTAGACTGCAGAGCCTATGACGGCGACGGTCTCAGTACGAAAGCTGGCCTCGAGCTTGCGCGTGCCCTTGCGGCAAACTCTTGGGAGAACAGACCATCGCAACTTTCTCAGATACCTGGTTTCGGTTCTGTGACGGTGCGCAAATGGGTCAGCCACGGTGTCCATACGGTGTTGAGTTTGGCCGACAGGAGCTTCGAAGAAATTGAGCGTATCTCGAGCAGAAATCCTCCATACGGGATGAACTTGCTGAAGACTCTGGACAAGTTTCCCCGTCTGGCCTTGAGAGCGCAGCTCACTACTACAGCGAATGCGCGCCAATCGCAACCAGATGATAGCGTGGCCGTGACACTGAACGTTAACCTGCGCCATTGCAATAAGAAGGACCCCCCGATCTGGAATGACAAAGTGCCTGCTGTGACGTTCATAGTTTTGACCACAGATGGTAATCTCGCCTACTTTTGGCGCGGAAACCTGAGAAAAGTCGACAAGTCTGCCGGCCTCAATTTGAAATTTCCTGTCGCACTCAGTGGTCCAGATGAGAAAATCTCTTGCTGGTTTAGTTGCGAAGAGATTGTCGGAACTCAGGTCACCGAAACGCTCGAGCCTGACGTACCAAAGGCGGCATTTCGAAATAAAAAGGTTCAATCAGCAGTCCATCTACCACCAGCCATGGACTCGCTGGATGACAGCATGGAGTATGGGGATGTTCCTGATGAGGATATGCTCACTGCTGCCTTGGATCTTACCAATCCAAATGGAGAGACTGAGCCTGAGCCATTGGATTATCCAGGTCCATTGGACGACATTGAGGAAGACTTGCCGATCGTCGATACTTTACTACCCCAAACGCCAGACCCTTCAGCACCCGGGCCTGTCAAAATGGACAATGGAAGATGGATGTGCAACCATCGTTGTCGCAACGGTGGCTTGACCGGGGCGGGGAAGCCTTGTTCTCACAAATGCTGCCACGAAGGCCTGGACAAGCCCAGACCGCCACCGCGAGGGAAGAAGAACAAGGAGGACAGAATTAACGAAGGCGTTCAAGAAGGTGATGCTCTTGTCGCCGAAACTTCAACGAAACAGTCCAAGGCTTTCCAGAGCGCCATTGACAATAGGACTCAGGACACCAAATCCTCTAAGAGACTCGAAAAATACTTTTCTACTGCTCCCTCTCACCCGAAAGATAGGCCTCAGATGGGAAGTCTCAAGACCACTTTGCCAAATGGGAAGAGAAAGCGCACCACAGACAACGGCATCGAGAGGACGAGATTTGCGAAGAGAAGTAAATCAGCCAATCATGACTCAGATTCGGATTTAGATACACTTTCAGAAATCGAGTGCATCGACCTCGTCACAACGTCGGTTGGTAATGAAGCCAGGAATTCTTGGTCAAAAAAGCCCCACTCCCCAAAGGCTTCCCGGGGGACAGAGAGGAGCTTGAGCAGTGTGGATGCTGATGCAGAGTATGATGATGACATATTTGACGACGAACTTCCCGATGTGAAGGATCTTCTGCAACTCAATGGATGGGATGATGTGGGCACATCTCAGATAACATCGGAGCAAGACCGAACCTTGTACCCCGGTGTTGTCCATACCCTGAAGGAAAGCATGGATTATGGTTAGGAACCGAATCTCAGCTTTACTACTGTGGACGAGTTGCAGAAGGCGTCAGATCGTTTGGCTTTGCCTTCAGGCAATGTATCGAGCAGGGATGTGTTCGCGCAATCAAGTTCGACACTGCGCGAAATACCAACATTCACAACGGGCTCATCATTGTTGGACGAGCACGACGTCTTCCAGGACTCACATAAGCCCGGAACAAAGGATCGCTCACCCCTTTTCTTCGACTCAGATCCCACCCAATTGAATGAGGACCCAGAGTACCTCGCAGTGCCTGATACAAGCGAACCGGCTTGGTTGTCGGAGTTCGATCCCGAGCTTGTCGACAGCCTTCGCGGTTGTGTCAACTTTGTGGATTGATCCTAGTTTGGGGAGGATTGCATGTTTTCTTTTTCACGAAACAAGCGCATAACGAGCTACTCATTGGCTGATCTTGAGAGGGTGGAAGTAATGTGCCGCGGGATATGTGGTCATCAGACGGGAACTTGCACCATTTGCTAGATATTTATAGGTAGCTGACAATCATATTTGCTCAAGAGTTCGTAAGTTTGTAATGCTGGCCTTGTCGCTTATACTACGTGTGGGACGGGAACGCAGTATTACTTTTTGTTAATTGCCCAGGAGGTTTCGTTGAGGCCTCTCCAGTAAGAAGCAAAGTCTCTACTCATGCTTTTTTCTCCCAGGGGAAAGGATGAATAATTGTTTCATTACGTCGAGGAGAACTCCCGACAGGTTAGACGACTGATCGTATTCCTGCCAGAGACCTAGCCTTTCGCCTCACCCTTGTGCGACAGGTGGACAATGGTTGTTGCATGTGTCATTCATCTCTGTAGGTACCTAATCTGGGATTTGTAGCAGGTTTTCGTACAATGCCGGTCTTTTTTTTTCTGCGCCCTATCCTCGCATCGTGACAGTTGCTGCTGGCTTTGGGGGTAGAGCTTGGGGTTTGAGAAGTCTGGGTAAGAAATGTTAGCAACCTCTTTTGAATTGGAGGGAATTGGAGACTGGTTCTTCAAACACAGTTGAGTATAATAATCGGTGGCTAGTCACCTTGACTTGTGATAAAACAGCTCGTTATGGGGATGCATTTGCAAAGAGTCGTGAAATGCTGCAGAAAGTAGAAAGTTGTGAGAAATGGGGCAAACTGACGCAAGTATGAAGTACGTAGGGGTAACTCTAGACTTCTTGCCAAACAACAAATTTGATACAGCGACATTCCATAATCTTTGGTACCTAGTTTATAGGTATATGGGATTCAAGCGATAGGTAATCAACATGCGATCCAAACTGTTTGATGAGCTTTTGTCTTGTCGTTTGACGGGACTGTGTTACCTACGTACCTAGGTAGGTATTAACTACACTACGTATAGTACACAGGTAACTGGGCAGCAATGGGAGTTTTTCCTGATTCGTTTATCACAGAAGGTATGAAAATACAAAAATACATGCACTTAACTAGACCATATAAAGTGAGGTAGAAATCCGGTCTCACTGTACATGTACTTAAATAGCACGGTATATTACATTTTTACCAAGTAATTCCTGGGCCTGATCTGATCTGAAAAGGGGATAGGCACACAGTTCACTTCAGTCTCCGGCGTTTAAAGCAATGACGTTCGAGCTCGGGAACATAGAAGTGGAAGTGACTGGGAGTCTTCAGAGGGAGACTGGCCAATGAGACGTTTGTCACCCTCCGCGAGTGCTTGCCCAGTTGATCAGGCTGGCTTCGCGACTTCCACATTCTCACGAGATTTCGACCGGAAGAAATAAAAAATCAGAAAACGAATCAAAATGTCCCAATCAGTACAGTCTGCAGAAATTCAATCAGTCTAATCAGTGTACGGCGGAGTGATTACAGGTCTTAGCAGCCCACCCGATTTTCTATATAATACCGCCGCCATCCTTCGACTTTTTGTCCGTTTCCTACTTCTCTCTCTTCACCAACAACCTTTCAATTCTCAACATCCTCTTCAATCCACATCTTCACATCTTCACATCTTCACATATTCGAACATATTCATACATCTTCACACATCTTCACTTCTTTGTGAACAATTAATCAAATCAAATAGTCAAGCTTGCGCAAGCCTGATACTTTGTCAGATAACATAGAACCTCTACTGGTCATACTCCCGACCATAACCAAACCATAGAAGCTGGTGCGCACATAGTCGCTCACCACCTTCTCTCCTGTCGCCGCTTTCAGAAGGTCTCATACCTTCTATCGTCCTCTTGTTCAACCCGTCTTACCACCTTCTCACTCTCCTCCCCCTCGAACCGACCGATCAGTAAGTAATACCCTACCCTATTGTGTTCAACCAACATACGACATCAATGACAGTTTCTAACATTTTCGAACTCAAGATAAATCGAGTCAAGATGCCGTCCCTGGGATTCATGAGTCTCCCCCGCGAGTTACGCGACATGATCTACAAGCTAGCCTTGGATCTTGGCACCATCTACGTGCCGTGGCAAGATTACGACGGCAAATCGGTCAAGCGCGATGGAGGCAAGCCGATCGGCCTGATCTGGGGCGTCAATAAGGCCATCCAGGCGGAGGCGCCACCCTTCTTCTACCGACAGAACCGTTTCGTCTTCGAGTCGAGCTCGTACCAGATCTCTTGGGAGAACCTTCATCTGATTCGAGACGCCTGCATTCCATTTCACTATGCCGATGAAGGCCCTCGCATGGAAGAAGCGTATGAGTTTCCAGCCGAGGACGAGGACGGCAATCCCATCACCGACGAGAACCAGTACCAACTACTCGTCCACAACGAGATGATTTACTCGGTTCAGGATACCTGGGAAAGCCGCGTGAATTTCCTCGGCCACGTCGAACACCTCGAGATCGACTTGACACAGTGCTACTGCACGAGTGGCTGCTGCCGCCTCGTCGAAGACATCCTGGGCCGCTTGGGCAGAAGGTACCGCTGGGATCGCAACGCGCCGCGAACCATCAAGTTCACGGGGTTCGAGGACTACGAAGAGGGTATCGTAGAGGATTGGATCAACAGATACTATGAGATGTACCCGCAGGTAAAGGAAGAGGACGAGGACGAAGAGGAAGAAGAAGCGGACGAGGAAGATGAGGAGGACGAGGAGGACGAGAAGGACGAGGAGGACGAGGACGACCAGGAGGAGGCATAAGCAGTCTCACGAGTGAGGACCCCGGGACATGGGGAGACAAGCAATAGTGGCTTGGCTCACGGGAGGCGGTAGAGGAGATCAAAGGAGATCTCGCATTGGCACTGCTTTACTTATACCCAGTCCTTTCTGATTTACTAGGTACCTAGTTATCAGAAGACAGTAATGCTCGTACTGTCGCGGCACGACCTGCTAATCAAATTTCGAATGCTTTCTTTGCGACATATGTGTCTCCTACTTGACCCTTTACGTCCATAACCACTGGTGTTCCCATTCCCATCTTTAATCAAGGCCCGTTCCCTGCTCAGTTCAGATGAATAAATCTAGCTTTCTATCACGACGTGTTGATTTGTGATGTCTGTATCTTACTCAAGCTGGATTTCGTCGGCGACAATCCGCAACAGTATGCCTAGCGGAGCGACGAGATAGTCTACTGAGGGTGGCATGCCGAACAGGAAACGTGAATCTTAGTCAACAGATCGATTGAGGACAGCACCATACAATTTTTACTCCAGACAGAATAAGCATGGGTCGTTTCATCCGATCCAAGAACTTGAGCTGTTTCTCGAATTCGACATACGCAAGGCATGGGTGTTTGGCTACTTGGTGACAGCATCTCTGCTTGATAATCAATGGGATATTCGAAGGATGGTGGTTTGCCCGTGTAGGTACCTATGAATCTATTCGAGGTCCAGTCCTTGACCAACACGCCTTCCGACGGTACTTATACCTGGCGACGGATGGCTGTGCTGTTTAGTCTCTCCAAATTTCGTACACTACTAGGTGCGTGAGATAATCGATTATCTGAAAAGGCAAATTACCTAAAGAGCCCACGTTAGAGCTGATGTCTACTATTATCACCGACTTGGGTCACATCAGTACAGGCGGAAAGCACCCAGGCAGGTACGCAGGGTATCTATCTACTTGGTGTAAGTTCTATCTAATAAATTATTGTAAAGTCGTAGATGAATGAAAGAATTTTAACAAAAGTCTCACCGATGTAATATGTTGAATTTCAAATGAGAGAAGTATATCTGGATTATTCATTCGGACCTGACCAGTACCTACGTACATAGGTAAATCTTGATCTCAAGCTGGAGGACCGCGACATCCCTGACCCCGACACCATGCTGTGCCTACGGATCACACAGTACGCCATCCCCCTTTGCCCTAAGCCACACAATCAATGAACGTGCTCAATCACATCGGATCCGTGTTCTCAGCCGATTCGATTCATACCGCTCAGCTAGGGCCACACCCCTAGTTATGGGACTTCCTGACGACACCCACGTCGTCCCAAGCCTTGCGGACGATGGCCGCTGCGTCGTCGCCGAAGAGCTCCTCGGCCCTCTCAACCGTCACGTCCGCGAACTGGATGAAGGTGCAGCGGGCGGGGATCTGGCCGCTCTGCATTGTCTCCCACCAGATTTTGCCAGCCTTCTCCCATCTGTGCGTTTGCCAGTCAGTACCTAACCCATCTCCAAGGTGAGTAGTTAAAGCTGTGTCTAAGAGCAGACTTACGAATAGCCGCCGAACGCGACTGCAGCATTGTAGAATGCTTTGTTGGGAATGCCCGAGTACATGTGCACGCCGCCGTTGTCGTCCGTGGTAGTTTTGTAATTCTTGAAGTTGTCGGGCTGAGGATCTTTACCGAAACGAGGATCGTCGTAGGCCGTACCAGGCGCCTTCATACTGCGCAAGGCAACGCCCTTGACACCGGGCATGAGACAGTACTCACCGATAAGCCAGTCGGCCTTGTCGGCAGTCTCATTCTCTACCCTCTGCTTGATCATGATGCCGAAGACGTCGGAAACATGCTCATTGAGAGCCCCACTCTGGCCTGTGTAGTCGAGGGGCGAAGTGTGTTCAGTGACCGCGTGCTAGGTGAGCGTTAGTAAACCTCTTCCGACAACACGAAGGCATGTGTGATATCTCACAGTGAGTTCATGACCAATGACATCAATGCAGCCAGTGAAGTTGGTCAAGAAGGTGTACCCGTCGCCGTATACCATCTGGGCCACCTCGGGATCCCAGAAGGCGTTTTCGTAGTTTTCGCCGAAGTGCACTGAGCTTATCACTTGCATGTTCTTGTTATCGATAGATTTCCAGTTGAAGATGTCAGCGTAGAAAGAGAGCACGAGGCCGGCGTTGTCGAAAGCTTCATTTGCAGCCTCGTCGCTGGTGACCTTCTGGCCCTCGACACGAAGTACTTTCCCGGGGAGATGGGCTTCGTTGGCGTCATGATGAGCATCATAAACAGCACGATAGGTCTTCTTGACGGTATCAGAGGGCTGCTTCTTGGCTGTGGACGCTAAAGCTTCCTGGTCTTTCGATTCGGTATGAAGACCTTGGGCCTGCTGATACTTGGCATGCACAGACTGGATGTGCTCAAGGTCACGTCTAGCGCAGGCACGGGTATCCTCGTCGACATCTTCGGAATCGGCAATATGCTGGAGTATGTGGTCTGGGATGATACTCTGCCGTTGAACGTTGGCTGCACCTTTGGTGCCGCGGGGCGCAGTCAGAGCTGCAAATCGCTTCTCTCGCTTGCCAACATAGCTCTTGTGGACGGTGAGTGCGTTGCGGGCGGACTCGCGGATATGATCCTCATTGTGAGTGCTTTCGGCAATAGCGCTGAGCATATAAGGAGGGACGACGTAGCATACGTGGTGGTGGTCACGGGTTGCCATCTTGGATGTCTTGTGAAGAATCGGACGGACTATAGACGTATGCCTTGTAAAGATTTTGGATAGGGGCATAGGGGTACGTAGGAAAGACCACTAGGATGAACTGGCGGCTTTGATGGGTCAGAGAACAGAGAGAGATCTAGGAATACTATGAAATTTTGGCAGAATGATACTAGGTGGTTGGAAACAATATCGAGACGAGAAAATCAGGGGCGTGGTTCAGGAACAGAGGATGACTTCTTCAGGCTGGGATGATTTCGAAAAGTAGGATTCCAAAGCGACTTAAATACGCAAGCTCTATACGGAGGACGGATGTCATGAGACAGCTGACAAGTCCAATAGAAAGAGGTTGCTATCAACATCTTGTTGCAGACAGTAGCTGCCGGGGTTAAGAGGCAAGATTGAAGACATCTGCATCATAGGAGACAAGGATCTAATACGTGTGAAGGCACAACTGGCCATCGGGATTTGGCGGTACTTGGAAGAGGTCAGGAGTTACCTGGCTGACTCATGTAGCTGTACGTCAGATCGATATGTTTCCATTCCCGAAGTAGTCGGCTGCGGGAGGGCTAGCATGGTCTCGAGTCCAGTATACTGATTGCGGTGGCTACTCCATGACATCCCCATCCACAGAAGAGACAAGAGTGAAGGGCCAGCATAGAGCTAGAGACTCGTATATCCTATCCTCTAGGCTGTGGATAAATAGTAGAGAGCTACACCTACCTTGATCCGTATTTGGTCAGAAGCTTGTGGCAGGTGTGGGTATTTCCGTCATCTCTTGAAAGGGGGGAGTCAAAACAAGGTAGTGACCTAGATCGATAAAACGGCACGTTATGTGCTGTCACGGCATTGACGCCGTAGCTTCCCACCAGTCGTGGGGACATGGATTTAGTCCATCTTATTTCGTGGGGACGCCGCTGTAGCGGTAGGTCGTATCGAAGCAGAAGAATGCTCTCAACACTCGCATGACGACCAAGTCCCGTGATAGGAAGGACGTGTATCCAGGAAGATAGTAAAACCCCTGTTTCAATAACGCAGGTATATGAAGGAAGCATGAGTTGAATCCGCGAACGTGGTCAAGACGCGTGGCAACAAGTGGCTAGGTACGTGTTTCAACGACGAGAAACCAGGAACAGGAGGACGAGAACTTGGAAAATTGCTAGTAAATGCCCTGTAGCCCCACTAAGTTGCGGGTAAGAAGGCGCTATAAAACCTGGGGCTAGCGCAGCTCACAGGTAGTAGTAACCCTAACCTCAAGCTGCATGTGGCTTAGTAGGTTGGTCTCCCTAAACTCTTCCAGGAAAACGTCGTCACAACTTGTCACAACTCGAAGATTGATGGATAGAAGTTTGGACACATAGCACATCTATTCCTTAACTCTCCTGGATCGAACTTGTAAAGGATCAATGCCAATAGATGAAGGGCGAAGACCTCCACAGATGACCGCAAAGTTGACCTCAAGGGCTGACTGACGTTGAGGTCAGCTGGTAGCTCTCCATCACTCGCCTTATCGCCGTTACATTCGCCCCCCTTTACGGGTTTAATATGCGCATACAGGGGACTGGATCTATAGAAGTTGATACCGATGAGTGGCTAAGAGCTTCCTATTTATAAGGCCACGCGAGCCGAGCCTGGCTGTACCTACATTGGTTTTTAACATTGGGTTTTCCTGTAGCTCTATCCACATGTAATATGGGTATAGCATCACGAAGCGAAAACCCCCACGATGCCCGATACACGTTGATCTTCTGCAAGGCAGCCAGACTGGCAAAGATAAGACGACGATACAGTCTCGAGCTATTTCTACTAAGCGCCCCGCGTCTTTCGCCAGGCCACCAATTCAAGATTGACGCAAGTCCCCCGAGAGATGGTCAGACAATATGGGAACAAGTCGATGATGGCAAGAGGGCGCATCGTTACCCTCCTAGTTCAGATGAAAGAGAACCTGCCCCTTCTCATCAGTCATAGAATACGATGTACTTAAGTATGGGCGTCCCCTAGCATGTAGTTGGATGATCAGCAAAGAGTCAGGCCTTACAAATCTGGGATGAAAATGACTTGAAGGAGTGGCCATCGAGGGGGAGTTGAAGATGAGACAGTGCCGTGTGCATTAGATAAGCTACCTCCTGGGTAGGTGCTAACATGCTCTATGGACCTGCCTCAAAGGCAAGAGGAAAGCACATGGTGGTTGGGCTAGGAATAACCTCGTTACACGTGGGAAATTAGGCAGGCATGGACACCACATCATCTCCACCACAAAACGAAGGACGACATTAGGAGAGAAAGTGCAAGCTCAAGAGATTGAAAGGAGATGGCTGAGAAGCAAACAAGAGGTAAGAGCAAACGAAATGAGCATGGTACACAGAAACGTTAGCCTCTTCTACAACGTCGCACATCCGATGCACATTCAATGCCAAACTTCTCTTCTTCTAGACTCTTCTACTCTTCTACTCATCGGCGCATCGATTACATTGTTTTCTATTTCTCACTCTCACTCCAGTCACTGTTGTATCAGAGCACTGTATCGTGAAGAGCATTCTCACATCGACACCTGCTCTCTTCACGATCCCGTTCTCTACTCACCATCGTTATACTCCGCCTCGAATCAATACCCATTCAAACACCAGAGCAACCCTTACACAGAGGGCATAATGCACTACCTCATCTTCCTTCTCACCTGCTCAGCTGTCGCCTCAGCCACAACCTACTTCATCTCCGTCTTCGCCCCAGACACCGAGGTCGACGGAGTATTGTTGAACGCCGCCGCTCAGGGGTTCTACGCAGGTACCTCGGGGCCGGTAACGTACTGCCCTCCAAGTATTAAGAACTGTCCTGAAGTGAAAGGCACTCTTGTCTATGAGCGCATGACCGGCATGGCGGTAGGTTTCACTCTAGCTATACCTACCTCCTGCTCACCTGACCCGGTCTGAGCAAGCCAACAACGCTCTTCAGGTGACAACTTTCCCATGTCCAAATTCTGATTCGTGCTACTATCTAGGTCAATGTCCCTGGCGGCCAACGCATCTACGTCGAACCCTCCGGCAAGGTAAAGTACACGCAGGCGCACTCCAACTACATCCCTCAGGGCTCCTTCGTCGGTGGCTGGTTCAACAAGACGGTATTGTCCGACTGCGATCCTGCGCATGATGTCGTCGATTTCCTGTCCACCGATGGCTCCAACGTCGGCGGCGTCAAGCTCTGCCCGGACGTCGAGTCTTACATGGCCAACACTGGTGCCAGCTATCGGCTCTACGCCACCACTCCGGGCTTCAACCTGACCGACTGTGTTGACACCGTTGGTTTAACGCTACACGGAACCACCAATGAGGTTGGATGCTGGCAGTACATCTAACGGCAGGGCGCGACGGAAGTTCCGAACCAGGAATACGATGGCTGGTTACAGGTTTACTACGTGCTTGTGATATTCATCTACTGGCTTTCTGGACGCAGTCTACAACATTTTGCTCAGGTACGCCTGGCGAGTGTTTAGCTTATGGATTTAGTATTGAACGCGTTGGCACGATGTCGCTGTATTATGGAGGAGGTAATCTCATGAGAGAGAAGGAATCGCAAGCAGATGGATGCGGATGCTTTTAATAATGAGGCTAAGACTCTTCGGTTACTCACCTACCTATCTCGTAATATCAAAGATACCTAATATAGGGAACAATTCAACTGCATGCCGCAAACGTACCGAGACATATCTATCTATTAGATTATTGATGATACTGATCTTGACGTTTCAGGCCTACCATGGTGCTATGTACCCAGAGTTAAGGTATCAATATCGGTCAGGTGGTAATTACGTATGTAGGACCTTGAGGTAGTTATTAGATACTCAAGGTAGATGGGTAGGCAAGCAATAGATTGACACCTGCTAAGTATACGTACGTACATGTAGCTTCCATGATCATTCTAGAAATAAAGCAGTTCTCCAGCGCCATATGGAATCGTTATGCTCTCTCACAATCTTCAAACGAGACCCCTCCCCTTATGTACAACATTCAAGTGCGAAATATGGGGATGCCATATAACCCTAACACTCCACAATCTACATCTCAGTCCAACAACACCTCCACGTCAAACTCCCGGTCCGTCCTAAGCTGGTACTTGGGCAGCGTAGCCGGTCCACAGCTCCCCGTGCCCAAGCCATGATGATACCAATCCAGCCGCACAATATGATCGTCGCGCCTCTTCCGCTCCAGCTCAAACGGGTGCCTCGCCTCGTCCACGTCGCGCGTGGCGAACGGCGCAACGGCAAAACTCGCACCGTCGTGGTCGCCGAAGCGCGCGCGCAGCAGACGGTTGGGGAACTCGGCGCCGGCGCCCCAGCGCGTGCGCAGCTCGACCCATCGCACGTCGGCGCGGTTGCCGCCGTCCTGCGGGAACTCGTGGTGCTGGAACATGGCGTCGGCGCCGCGGCCCCAGGTGTTGATGGTCTGGGCGCGCTTCATGTCGGCGTAGGACGGGCCGGGGCCGCGGCCGAACCACTGCGCGACGCGCAGGCGGCGCAGTCCGAAGGACAGGCCGAAGCGCGCGAAGGTTGTGGGTAGGAGGAGCCCGGACGGCTTGGCTTGCACACGGATGCTGCAGTGTTCCGAGGTGATGGTGTACGTTGTGGTGGTGTCGACACACCAGGCGAGCACGGGAGGGGCGACGCGACCCCGCACGACGATGGTGCAGCCTGATTCTGTTTCTGTGGTGGTCATGTGCGAGAAGTGGTTCCGCGTCTGGTGGACTCTGCGCTCGAGCCATTCTTGGCCGAACGGGCCGCCGCGGTCGTTGTCCGTTAGGGCGCGGTAGAAGTCCAAGGCCATGGGGACGCTGATCAGGTTAAGGTCCGGATCCGACACGTGCGATAGAGAAGATAGGGTGCCGTTGCCGGTGTCGAAGCCAAAGGTGGTGCCCTTGGAGAGTGTGACGTAGAGCATACCGTCTTTACGCTGGACGCGCGGGCGGCTTGCCGTGGAGAGGGTTTTGAGAAGTTGCAGGGAGGTTGGGGCAGTGAGCCGAAGCTCGCCTCGGGCTACGACTCGGCCGGGCACCACCCACTTGCTGTTTTCGCGGGCCATAAATTGCAGCTGCAACCATGCGTCCGCCGACATGGTCATCGGCAAGCCACCGAGTATCAAGGTAGCTTTAGTATGGGGTTTGACCCCTGGCGGGATTAGTATCTCTATACCGATCATCTGCTGTCGATCGGATATGAGTTCCCAATAGCACTGAAGATGGTCCAGGGTTAAGAAGTCGTGGCGGTTGATTATCGTCACCTCGTTTCCTTTGATACCGAGGACTTGGACCGGCTCGATGGCCTTGCTATATTCGTCGAGCCCCGGGCCGGGAAAATGCTGTGAGTTGCACAGTCCGTCCATGACGAAGTTGCCGTCGTTAGGTTCATCTGGTTGAAAATCGCCACCGTATCCAAAATACTTCTCACCATCTTCTGTCTTGGCGACAAGACCCTTGAGAGAATTCGTTAGTTTCTGTCAACAAGAGCTGCATGTATCTGGAGAGTTGTAAGAGCTTACGTGGTTTGCCCACTCCCACACAAAACCTCCCATTAGCCGTGGATACTTGTAGAAAGCCTCGATGTACTCTTGTACGGCACCCGGGCCGTTACCCATGGCGTGGGCAAATTCGCACATGACGAAAGGCTTTTTCCAGTTTTTTTCCTCTGCGTGCTTGATCATGTCGTCTACAGATGTATACATCCGACTGAAGATGTCTGCCGTCTGCGCTTCTTGGTCGGCTTCGTAGTGTATGAGGCGCGTCTTGTCGATCTCCTTGATGGCGTCGTACATCGCTTGATGATTCCGTCCATAAAAAGCCTCATTCCCAAGAGACCACATGATGACAGATGGCCAGTTTTTGTCTCGCATTACCATCTGCACCGCGCGATCTACGTACGCCTCTCTCCATTCGGGGTTGTCAGATGCAAAGCTTGCCGGGTCACCGCCCACTTCCCCGAAGCCGTGGCACTCGAGGTCAGCTTCATCCAGTACCCAGAAACCCATCTCGTCCGTAAGGTCATACAGCCTAGTGTCGTTGATGTAATGGGAGGTGCGGATAGCGTTGATATTAAACGCCTTCATCAGCTGGAGATCCCATTGAAGGACTTCATATGGAACAGTTCTTCCTGACTCCGAGTTATGTTCATGACGATTGACCCCACGGATCTTGACTGGGTTGCCGTTGACGCAGAAGATACCTTCGATCAACTCGGCCCTCCGAAACCCGACTTTCTGGGTAACGTAGACATCACCGACGGAGAGTACGAGGGTATATAGATAGGGAGTCTCTGCTGTCCATTTCTCTGGTTCTTTGATCCTGTACTCACATTTACATGATTTCTCCGATGGCGTGTATGAATCAGAGACGATCACATTGCCCTCGCTATCCAGAAGTTTGGATGCGATGGATTCTCCCGCCTTGTTCAGCTTCACGTCAATCGTAAGGGAAGCGTCCTTGTAATCATCGTCGAGGAGCGTCTGAACATGGAAGTCCTCAAAATGAACCGGAGTAAACGAATGGAGCCAAACATCTCTGAAGATGCCACTTAGCCACCATTGGTCCTTTACATGAGAATTGTGTTAGCAATGGCAGCAACCAGGGCCAGTGGCGCTATCCATACCTGATCTTCGATATAGCTTCCGTCACATCGTTGGTAAACCTCTACGCACAAGGTATTCTCGGAGTCAAGTTCGAGTAACGCCGAGATGTCGAATTCGCTAGGGTTTCTGGAGCCCTGCGAATAGCCGACTTCTTTTCCATTCAACCAGACGGTAAAGGCTGCATCGACACCTTCAAACCGCAGCCGCCATTGGTCGCCATCCTTGAGAGTGCCAGGTACTATGAAGCGCGTGATATAACGCCCGCATTCATTGTCGTCGTATGGGACGTTTGGAGGATCCACCGGGAAGGGATAATTGACATTTGTGTATTGTGGTCCCTTGCCGAATCCTTGACACTGCCACATCCCTGGCACGTTGATGAGCTTCCATTCCGTATGATCAAATTCGGGTTTGTAGAAGTCGCGAGAACCCTTGAATGGTCCTGGTGAGAGCTCAAACCCCCAAGTGCCAGATAATAAAGTGGCTCGGGAGCGGCTCACGTCGCGGGAGAGGGCATCTTTTTCGGTATTGTAAAGATGAAAATGACTCCGTGGCGGCAGCGTATTCCTGTGGATGACTTCCAGATTGCTCCAGTCAGGAATCTCCTTGGGCTGTACTTCGGGCTCCGCTGTTCTAAGCAGGTCGGAATCTGAAGCCGTTCTAGGTGAGCTCTGACCAGAACCAAGGCTCAGACGTTCTGCAATGATGTGCAAATCCAAATGAAGTTCAGTGCTGCGGCGAATCTCCAAGTCGGCCTCATCGAAGGATGATGAGAGATCAGAGATGTGTGAAGACATGGCGAAACGACCAGCTAAAAGGACCAGTTAAAATCCTGAAGCATACACAGCTCGGTTTTCTCAGGTTGCTTCTTCTTGAAGGACTGATAGATTAAGTGATTTCAATGAGGCTTGATGAGATAAACAAGCTTTAGCGTTCCCAATGGGTGGGATCGGTTATGGTCACGAATAGACGAGTTCAGAAGGCGGTTGATGCTGAATAACGAGCGGCAGTAGGGTATTCCCTAACAAATAAACAAGTCATACTCAGAATAAAGTATTCATGCTCAATGAAAATGTCTTGATAGAGTCTTCAAATGTACGGATTCAATTAGTTAAGCTGAATAATCTAGAGTATCAATCTATCAACTGAATGCTTGGGAATTTGGAGGTTCCCGCCTATAGTTTTAGTGACGTCTGGGACCTAGCCCCCCCTAGTAGTGATTGGCTCGGGTTATCCCGTGCCCGTGCGGCGAGAGATCGACTTTGGGGATTGGAGATTCCACGCGGAGGATACCAGTTGGAGACTCATTCATTCGTCGTTCACTTTCATTCGTTCAGGGGTATCTGTAGCCTGACTGTCGTAAAGAGATGCGAAGTCAAAAAGAGCACACAATTGAGATGCTTTGATATCGTGATTTATTTCATTCGGTTTAATCTACATGTCTCTAGTGTGAGGTGCTGCCCTTGGGCACTCTATTTTATGAATCCCGTGGATTTGTTAGAATGGCCAAGCAATCGCTCGTGAGGACAAATTGCACATCGCACCTATTACGCTGTAGAAGCAGAGAGCGCCGGGACGAGTTGCTTTTTGACTATAGGATCGTGCCGAATCTTCCTGATGTTAGCTGGAGTCCACTGTGGAGATACCGGCAACTAAAGACTTACCCAAACGTCTTCTTGATGCTTCTCACGTAATACTCGTCCCAGTTACGCTTGGTCACCTCTTCCTGGCCGACAGGGACGCCGCTCCAGGTAACTCTCATTACGGTCACGCTGTCTACGTCGTTCTGGTCGAACTCAATGACCTGCTTGGAGTAGTGATCTGCCGGCCACTGGTTCAGGCGCCAGCTTTGGACAATCTTGGTTGGCTCTTGGAGCTCTTCATATTCGCCAGATACGTTGCCGCCAAACAGCTCGAACTTCCCACCCTTCTTGGCACCATCAAATCTCTTTGGCGGAGCACGGGTGAAGGCTGCCAGTCGTTGCGGATCGGTAAACGTCTGGTATAACTCGGCGGCAGTGGTACGGAATTCCTCCTGATCCGATACCGTCGTTGTGTTAACAACGCTGCCACTGTTCTTTTGTGAACCAGTTCCAGCACTAGACTTTGCCGCAGCAGTACCCGATGGTACATGGTGCTTGGGCGCGGTAAATCCGCTTGAGGGGTTCGTGTCAGCAGCGTGTTGAATATCTTTCCCGTGCTCGGAAATCAGAGCTGGAATGAGCTTGGAGAATTCTTTCCGTAACTGTGGAGTGATCTTTGATCGAACCAAGTCCTTCACCGGCTGCTTCTCCTGCGACTCCGAGTAGATGTCTATGTCAAACTTTGTTTTTGTCAGTGCTTGAGCAGTTGTTGTGGTTAAATAGGCAAGGCATACCACGAACTCGTCTTCCTCAGTATCGTGTGCGATCTCGGGAATGGTGATTGTGCCCGACACGTTCTCTTCCTCAGGAGCGGACCCTAATCCCAGTCAGACAACCCGAGTTGTAGCAAGAAAAATAGGAAGTGGTGAACCTACCAGAATACTCTAAAACTAGCTTCACATCATAGATGGTAATGACCTTACCCTTCCGCTGACTCACGTCAACATCACCGTCCATGCTGACAACCTTGCTAATATTGGCGGTGACCTCTCCATCTTCGGCCGAGATCTTGGTCAGATTCTCTTCAAACCATTGCCTAGTCCATTCACCAGCATTCTTGCTGACCCAATGCCAGTTGTTTGGATTGTGGAGAACCATGGTGGCGATTGTAAAAAGGAGAATTCGTACGAAGTTTGGATTTGGTTGGAAAGCTAGAGAAGTTGCAGATTTGTTAGCGGCAGCTGAGCTGGGGCAGTGATGTGACTGGACATGCAAGTTTGAGAAGGTGTTATTATTCAGATATCAGTCTCGAGGACTACAGCTTTTTGGTCATCAAAGAAAGGGAGTACAAATCACTCTATGACTGGTGCCAGCTGGTGTATCATCAGAAAATTCTCACAAAGAAGAAAAAGCGAAAGCGCGAAAGCAAATGATGGAAATCGAGACAGGCATACGTACAGATGGCAGATGGACGGGTACGTTGACTACAGAATCAATCTGTAACCATAGTAGTCGAATATGAGAAAAGAATTGTCGGCATGGAGGGCACCACACGGCCGACAGCGTGAGACGTTTGTATGTAGATGATGCAGCCGAAAGCCCTAGAATTTCGACGAAGAGTTTTTGGAAGGTGAGGCATTCCAATGGGGACCCGCCCAGCAATCTCCGGTAGATCGGTATAAATTCGGTCCGATCAATTGTTGCGACCTAACGCCGCCAGCCTTACCTAACCGCAGCCCCGCCTTATTACCACAGAAGAATTTTGGCCTTACTTAAGCCAACGGACCCGACTTGTGCTGAGGCACACGTGTAGAATAGATTGATGTCTCCAAGAAAGGAGGAAGCTTGTACTATCGCTAAGCGTTTTAGGCGTGAGAAATAGGGGCTCGGCTCTCATTGCATCCGATTTCTAAAAAGAGCGACTGGTAAGAAGCAATAATCACAACTTTCAACAGACGCCAATGATTGTTCCCTGATGCCATATATATCGTTATGGCCCGGCCTCCTGAAATAGTTAGGCTCATAAAGTTGCAGTTGATCAGTTTCATTTGTTAATCGAGTTGAAAGGGCCAGCCATCTTAAACCCCTTGACCGTAAATAGGTTCCGAGTTGTACCTATCAAAATACCATGCGGATATCCCCAATGTATCCATCAGTTTTATCTGTTTATGTATGTATGTAGAAAACGTCAAGTGATACAAGGACAAGGACTAGTCTCAGAATTTCAGGTCCACGATCATTAAGGGGGCCAACTCCCAAACTCCAACCAATGAACCTGCCTGTATCCACGGTTTCCACGTGAACATATGTACATAAATGACTGTGATAGCTCGAATACTATTTTTATCCGCCGTTGAATCTATCATATTACTAGTATCCCAGTGGTTCCCGAACCCATGGGAGCTGAGATGCGGGGGATTCCCTGCCTTTCACCGCCAGTATGTGCGGTTCAGCTGCAATGAATTCGCCTGCAGTACGAAGTCAGGAAGTAGATCGCATTCTCAATACGGACGCTGGGCTTACATAGACTGGGACTTGTAGTAGTGATAGAGTGCTGATAGTCTCGGCTTGCCCCGCCCGCCCATGCCAACCTCCCTATATCAATTGATTGATATCAAGGTGGGTTGCCTTGCAGCGGAAAGCAGACTCGGCAGACGATCACTGCATAGGTAGGATATAAGCTTGAACATAATAGCCTCAAGCTTATACGAGTACTTGAACAATGGCGAGACCCGGAGATCATGAACTCGCTTGCCCCTCTCTTGCCTCTCGTGCAGCTCAGGATCCAACAGAGAGAATATTAAACCAATCGCTGTCCATCGTTCGAATACGTATTCATGTAACTTTTAAGCGCCCGGGAGGCCAGAACCACGAGGATGAGAGACAAATCACCAATCAGAGGTGATATTCGGTTGAGCACATCTAATTATAGATAGTGGCCCGCATGAGTTTTCACATAACAACCAATGATCGGCCGTACTGGATGCAGACTAAACTCTATGTAAGCTCGAAGTACCGGCCCCCTTGATCCCTAAGTCAGCCTAACCCAAATTGGTCAGCCCCCTCCAAGGCTTCACACCACTCAATGACACTCATCGCCCAGATCAGATCACCTTCAGTCGATCCCCCGTCGTGAGTAAGGCTTGCGTCTTTCCTATTCGATCATCAATTGCATAGCACCCATATGGTCTAGCTTGGGGTTGCTTCTTCAAACTGCTGTAACTATGTACCCACGGCGAAGATTGTATAGAAGAGAAGCAGTTGTACTGACCTAACATGCATGCAATACATTGCAGCCTACCGCATTGTGTGTCCAGGTATGCATGTATTGTATGTACATACTTTCAAGCACGATAGTACCGAAAGCTTCAAGTTTGCTAAAAATCGACAAAGTAAAAGCATCGTACATATGTACGGTTCCTACATATATATTACATGTGTTGGGTCGAGGCACGTACGTAGCGTGAACCGAACGGATACCACTCCTCGGAATATCCCTAGCCATCCGCTATTAACCAGTCGAAGAGCCAGTGTAGCCTAAGCAGGCATCCTGGGATCTGCCAAGACACTTGACCCTATCCCCCACGTCTCGGCCAGGGGATCTAGGATCATCACCCTATCCAGTCTCCGCCGTAACTTTTTATCTCTTACCTACCTACACACCCTCTTTTCCCACCTCGCACAACAAAAACTTCTTCAGCCGCACCTTTGAAATACCCGTTGACCATTTCGACCATCTCATCTCACATACGATATCCAGGAGATCAGGTCATGGGAGTAGCTGGCGTTAATAAGAGTGTTGCCAAAATCTCCAGCTGAGGACGAGACGAGTTGTGAAGGTAACCAACGCCACAACCGTCCGACGATCAGCAGTCGGGGATCAGCGCGTAGAGTGCCATCAAAATCGAACCTCCCCGCTCGCACCAACGACCATCCAGGCCTTGTCTGTTGTGGTCTTACCCGCGCGCCTCTTTCAACGCAGGCTACAGCCGTTCTCTACGTGATGATGACCAGTTCGCGTGATAGTACAACCTCTCGACTTCGTCAAACGCTCAATCCGCTGCGGACGACGGCTCTCGCGGGGTTTCACAATCAGTTAGCCACACCACATTCCGCTGTTTCGATTAACTCGTCCCACAACTTTGCCGGGCTTCACACGCCAGCTAGCTCTATACAGCCTTACAATCCCCAGGAATGGCTTCCTTCTCCTGCGGTCGGTCCTGAACGATCGCATCAGTTTCCTCCACCGTCGTCGCTGCGTGATTCGCAAGGTAAGCTCTTCATGTGAAGATATTTCAACTCGTCGTGAGATCAAAGTTCCTGATGAAATCAAAAGTGTCGAGTCAGGCGCCGCCACCGCCTTATTCTCCACCTCGAAGCCAGAGACCAGTCAGTGTGGCCTATGAGACGCCGCCGGCAAATATCTCTGCCGCGCGAGTTCCTGCTTCGATCGTCCATCGTCCTTCGCCGGAGCCACCGATTAACTCTAGCTTTCCCCCACCTCCAGGATCAAATGGACGCGGTGCCTCTCGTGAGAGGCGTTTTGGCCTACCGTCATTGACTAGAAGGAGAGAACGAGGAACCCCGGATTCTACCTCGCCTCCCGATCCTCATCCTCCTACCTCGTTATCTCGTCCGCAGACCCTAGCAATTCAAGTTCCTAACCCCATCAACGCAGCAGACAGCGGCCTCTCTATCGCGCCTCCAAATTCACGTAGAGCGGCCTCCGCCAGCGCAATCGATACGCCTGTCTCAGCTCGGTCTAGATCGGTGTCGCAGACGGGATGGGGACCGGGAATGCCTCTGCCTCCGCCGCCACCGGGGCCTCCTCCAACTCAATCCAGGTCTCAGAGTCTCAATAGGACCACTGAACCCATCATCTCTCCTCCTACGAGAAGGCCTCCTCCTGATGGGGTAACTGCTCTCGGCCCTGTGCCGCCCACACCTGCCAATTGGGTTGGCGACGAACAGCCGCAGGGACGTGGTAATGCCCCCAACCCATCCGGACTGACTATCGACACGTCTGCTGCCTCTGAGTCTAGTTCGCAAGCTCAAACTGAGTCAGGGTCTGGATCGAGCTCTGCAGGTGCGGGACTGAACAGGACAGGCGCTGTGCGAGGCGAGAAGTCGCTGCGAGAAAGGCGAAATGAAAGCCGAACGCGGCACAAGCCAGAGGACGGTATTCAGCCTTTATCCGACATAATTGTGCCCACGGGGTCAGGTCTGGCTCGGAGGATCTCGGTTCATAAGAATACACCTCGAAGCGGCGGTATATCAATGTCCGACGTACCAAAGTCTGGAGATGACGTGACTACGGATTCTAGGAACTCGACGCCTCGTCCATCCGCCGCGTTGCATCCAGAGACACCGACGCCACCATTTTCGCCACATCCGCAGAAGGCCTACCCGGTCACGGAGTCCGGTCACGCCATGGCACCGAAGGCCCTACCCACTCCACCACCACAGAGCCGATCGGCCTCTAACTCCTCTCAGGCGCGGCCAGAATTACACACTTTGACAAGTGGTATTTCGTCGGCCAGCTCTTCCAACTATCCTACGACGAAGCAAGCCGTAGTTAGCCAGACGGCCGACCAATTCTGTCGAGGCAGCGTAGAGCGTTTCCAAGCATTTGCCAATCAAGAAGCAGCTGCAGGATCAGATGCTGACCGAGTCAAATTGTTTGCCGATTTCATCGTCAACGAGTCCAGACTACGACGTGAGAGATACGCTTCGGCTATCGGGGCGATGGGGTCCGAGATATTTGACCTGACGCGGGACCTGTTCCGTCCCATGAAGTTGCGACGTGACTCGACGAATTCGCAATCAAGTGAGTGGATACCGCAGATATCTGAGACCAGATCGCAGCGGAACTCTCTAAATTCAGTCTTCCGTGAACCAAGCCAACCAAACTCGGCACCGGCCTCGGCAAACCTACTGGCCTCGCCCGGCAACGGACCTCAGGTGAACACCAACTGGACACCGCAGTATATGCCGTCACTGTCACCAATCTTGAGCATGAGCGTCAGCGAACACCCAGACGAATCGAGTTCTCGGGGACGGCCAGCAAGTCGATGGTGGGAGACTGACTCGGGGGGTGGTGAATCAAACCGAATGGAAAGAACAAAACGCGAATCCAAGTATATGGGTGTCCCCAAAGAGGCGAGAGAGGCCTTGCAGTGGCAAGATCCGCCGCATAGTGCTGACAGTCATGCTGGCCCCAGCGGACAATATTCGGAGAATGAGTATCCACCCGAGAAGGTTGGATGGCATGAGCCCAACCCGTCAAACACGCCTCGGGCATTCCGAAATTCTCTCCTTTCACTGGCTCCGTCTGCGCCGAATACTCCAAGTCCGTCCCATCTTGATGTATCGCGCCTAGTGACGTTACCACCACCCTACCCGCGTCATCATCCAGCAGTTAACAATAACCATCCGGAGCTGTCATCTATTCGCACCCTGGTACGGGCTTTAAGCGACATGGGTGAGATTCAAGGGACAAAGGATCGATTTCAAGAAGATAGCCAGAAGGCTCGCGACGAAGCAACACAAGCAGCCTCTTCAAGGCAAAAGTCGCTGCGCATGAACCTGCAACAGGAGATCAGCGCCGGCAACATGTCTTATGCCGAAGCAGCAGCTATAGAGGCCGACACGCAAGTCTCCGAGAACGCAAAAGCAAAGGAGTTGGAGAAGCAGGAATTCGATCGGTTCCAGAACACCGTCGTCATGCCCCTCAACGAGCTCCTCACGAGCCGCATCTCCCAGGCCACATCTCTCTTCGACGAGCTGCGCTCGCGTCTCTTCGTCGAGACCCAAGCGCCCAACCCTAATATGCCGCAGGAAGAAGGCGACGAGCAGCCAGAGCTACTCGAGAAGCTTACGCTACTGAAATGGATCTTCGAGGCGCGCGAGACGCTGCACCGCGAGATCTACGACCTGCTAAGCGATCGCAATAACCTATATAAGGAGATGGTGATCACGCCGTACCGACTGTCCGGCAACGACGAAAAGCTGCGAACGGCCGAGGCGTTCTTCGCGGATGACGCGAACAAGCGTCGCACGGCATTCGCAAACGAGGTGCTACAACGGACAGGCGAGTTTCGCGACGTGGTCGAGGAGAACGTAACGCGCGGCATCGACATGCAATTGAACGCATTCTGGGACCTAGCGCCCCCGCTCAAGCGGCTCCTAGACAAGATCCCGGCAATCGTGGACGGGAACTTCCGCATCCAAATCCCGGGCCCCGAGTTCGAGGAGAACCCCAGCTATGTCAGGCACCCGCTGCAGTATCTCTTCAGCCTCCTGCTCCACGCCGAGAAGAGCACGTATCAGTTCATCGAGTCCCAGACGAACCTGTTATGCCTGCTGCACGAGGTCAAGGAGGCGGTCACCAGTGCGCGCGCCAAGGTCGGCGAGGCGGAGGGCCGGGACTCGAGGGCGGTTGAGGAGGAGCGCCGGGCGGAGCAGACTCGGCTTACGGACGATCTCAAGGAGAAGGTGCGTGTCGTTCAGGATCAGTGGGAGGGTGCGCTTGGCGAGGCTATGAAGGGCGTCAAGGAACGGGTTGGGGAGTGGCTCCTGTCGACAGGTGGCTGGGACGAGAGTCTCGAGGATGGAGGCGTTGGCGGTGGTTGAATTCCAAAGTTGATGTCTGAAGGACATGGTCTTGGTCAGCGGTCGAAATTCATGAAAGAAATGGAAATGGAAGAGACGGGTTGGGATGTGAGGCGAGGCCGAGCGCTGGTGTAATGAAATAGTTACGGCTAACTGGCTACATGCGTCGGTTTGCTTGTGTGATACCCCCTTTAGTTCACGGTAGTTATGGTACTCTTTACGACGAGCACGTGTTCAAGAAACTTCGACTTATCTTGGGTAGACTTGGGGGAGTAGAAATATCGCGGATACATATATCAAGGGTGCACCTGAATATCTGGACAGGTACTTATCCAGAATCTAGAAGAAGTAGCTGATTAACCTTAGTATCCAATGCTTAGGTATATCTGCAAACTGACTTTGATTCCTTGCGCGGGCTTCAAATGATGCCTACCATCGCTGACGGTGATTTTTAATGTGCGAACGGGATATAAGTTAGATGAATAGGGCTTGTGCGGAAAGCTCCTTAGAGGAATGAAAAGGGGTGCCATGAAATCTGTTTGTTTATGTGAAATACGGTCAGTTGTATTGCCTCTGCAGTGGAGGTCTACATCTAATAAAGCCTGGTGCTTCCGAGAGCCACGAGTGCCAAGTGCTGAGTAGAAAAGGATACATCACGCATATCGAATGCATGTCCATGTTAACTCGCAGGACAGTGGCATAGCGTGCAGTAAAGCAAGGCGACAACTTTCACAGCCAAATACATCATTATGGCATGCAGGGTATCTTGTCCTGTCATGCCCCTGTGCGGTCCGACATGTCTCCCATATTCATATCGGTGGGTCTGTTCGGGCACACAGATGCAAGAAAGAAAACAAGTAAAGAGAAAAGGGGGATGGAAAATGCTTAAAAAATTAGAATGAGCCCTCAGAGATCAGCTGATATGATTTGTTCATTGGCCATAGAGACCTTACGACCAGGTCATCGTCACTGGGCACAAGATGAGTTTCGAACCGTCGACCTCTGGCTGGTTTGACAGCCAGGTCTGCCGACCGGACAAGTCGGCCACGAGGTCTTGGTTACTTACTGCTGTGTTGTTAAGCCTTATATTGCACGTGTCTGGTTGCCATGGCGTGTTGTGTGCAGCTGATTCGTCGCGTAGTCGAACGCGAACGTGTTGTGGACGTGTTGTGTCTGTGGGTCTTCAAGCGGCGGCGGAAGTCACGATATAATAGGTGAAATTCAATCTGGTTTTGTAAGGCGCCAGTTAGACACCTGAGCAACAACAAAACCTGCCTATGAAACTGCCTCAAGTACCTAGGTACGGATCATAGAAAAGAACAAAGAGAAGCTATGTTACAGTGTTCTATTTTATGTAGAGATAATCTGACTCTCACAGACAATTCAAGTAATATCCCTACAATGTCACTACGAGATTCTTAGCCAATACGCCCTTCAAGCGAGCCTTGAATACCCCTGAATACTCTCAAGTCCGTTGCCCACGACCAGCAGCTCCGGCTCGGGGACGAGCTGCCCCTTCGCAGGCGCCCGAGGCACGAAGTCGCGGAACATCCTACCAATTACAGCATCTGGGTCACCAACGTTAAGCAGATCGATGAACCGCGACTTAACACCTTCCGGGTGACCCTCAAGCGGCGACGGTCCAGCATCGGCGATGTTTTGATGCTATCGATGCCGTTGAGCACTTTGTGCCACAGATCGCAACACCGCCTGCATTGATCGACAGCACCCCCACTACCCTCCTACCCTTTAGCGCAGCGATTAGAGACTCGACACAGTTATCTTCGTGGTAGTCGAATATTCCACCAGCGCCAGTCGGCGAACAAGCTCGAAGTTGCCAGGTGGTGCCCTCGAGTAAACTTCGTAGTCCGCCGCGACAGCAAGCTGAATGGCGCTGGTACCTACGCTCGATGCGCTCGACGTGATCACCACCGCCTCACCATTGGGAGGAGCAGCCGGGACGGTAGTACATCCAGCCCAAGAAACTCATGGTGGAAGAGGTCGTACGCGGCAATCGTGAAGCGCAATAGTACCTAGAACGCACGCGCGCTCATAGGAGATAGACTCAAGGAATAGAGCCGTCAAGTATGCGTGCACAGGACAGTGTTTTGCTGAAACGCGCCCTCGGATGGGCGGTTGGCGAAGGTAAGGGTGGGTTCCGGCTGCGTAGCCGATGATGCGGTCGCCCGCTTTGAAGCTGGTCACGGCACTGCCGACCTGGACGACGTCGCCGGCAACATCTTCGTCGATGACGCAGAGCCACGTGATGTAGGGGAGGAGGGCATCGCCAAGGAGCTGCTTGTAAGTGTAGGAGAGATTGATAGCCACGACTCGGTTCCTGACAACGAGCTCGTTGGGACCAGGAGCAGTGTAGGTAGGACGTCTCCTTGACTTCCAGTGGCTGATTGGGCGCCACAAGGAATGCAAGAACTTCATACCTATTGGTTCCCCAGGCGGTACGCAGCTGACGCCTATCCTATTTCTAATTGAAATCCAATGTCGTATCCGCCTGGTTTCACCGCAGCTTTCTTGTTGGGTTGGTCCATCCCCAAACGTTAAAGCAAGCTATTCCCATCACGTGACTACCTATATCAAGCATCGGATTGATTCTTCCCGCGGGTGATCGTCAACGACTTTACTCTTTAGTCCAGAGTGAGAGTGTCCCACTTTATCTTCAACGCAGTTCGTCACTTATATCATCATTCCTGATACCAATTTTGAAATAATTGCAAGCCTCGGGATATGCCAGGACGATTTCTAAAGGTACCTACCCAGTCATCTTCCTCAATGATAAGTAGTCATTCAAGTCACGAGGCGAACCAATGCAAAACCACAGGACACAAGAACAACGACCTTTGTTGCGCGAGAAGCTACAAGAACTAGACTATGCATTTACACACAAGACTAAATGTGCGGAAGGGATAGATCCCTCGCCAGTTAGGGGTTCGGATCGTTGGATTCTGCCATCATCACAAGGACCTCGTACAGCGGCTCATTAGCATCGGCCATCAAAGGACCCGCATTACGCATAGCAATATATTGTTAGGTGGTTACGTACGGATTAATCCTACACATATCTGGTTCTAGTCGTGTAGCAGGAAAACCTAGATCTTCCTAGCTACAACATCAATATACCCCCGGTGCATTTCAATATATACCCCAATAACCATCTACACTTGTCCAGACTTAATTGTCTTTCTATTCGTTATGGCCTCTAGTTGTAACAGTGAGACCAAGATCCGCTCTTATTTTTCCCTTTCCGCGTGGCCATCGGTCTTCTGGGATAAAACATAGCCGCCGCGCTAAGCCCACTGTAACGCCGGCTATAATACTGCCCAAGGTCAATGGATACCAGATACCATACTGTGCCTTTCGATATGCAGAGTCGCACTTATGTAGCTTTGAGAAGTGCGACCCAATGTCTTTCGTAGTGTTCTTACAGACGGAGCCACACATACACAGGAACATGTCCTCTGCACTGACAAAGCCTTCACTCCTGGCTTTCGGCCATTCCGGGACTCTGTTAGGGTCGATCTTGTGGGGCACCTTGGCCGCCCACCAAGCGGTCTTGCCCATGACGATTCGGAGAAGGCGAAATGTTGTGTCCTTAGTGTTGTGGGTTGAAGGGGGAAGAACCCTGGGAAGAGTTCGCCGAGCTGAAGGTGGATTGCTGGTGTCTGTAACTTGTAGTCGGCCCTAAATTTGCAGACATTCGTTAATTTAAAAGGACCTGCACGTGTATAAAGACGTGTATGAACTGTAGTTTTACGTTTCAATGTTGTGACCACTGATGTCCCACTAGTAAATTGGAAGGCCAGGGTGTACGTAGGCCAGTAATGCTTGATTCAAAGAACTGGATCGGTTAGCTGGTACTGATAGTTCTGTAGAGTAGGTAGGTAGGCAAGTAAATGATAGAAAAAACCTCGGGATGAGTCGTACATGGAAGACAGACATTGTCAGAAGATCTGGCTTGATGGTGTTGGGCACAGCAGATGAAACTGTTGGTACTGAATACAGATGTAGGCGGTTACTTCTTAGACTGCCTTCCAGTGTTCTGGATTGGTTTCTTTTCTTGATGAATGGATAGGCTTGTTTCTTCTTTCTTTTGCCCTTTCCCCTCTCTTTTGTGTGTGTGTATATATATGTCGAGGCGTAAAGCCTTCGTAGCTCGGCCCGGAAGTGAGTTGGCCTGGTTGGTAAGCAAGACATAGCTTGTTGCCTTGAACAGCTGTGCTGAAAGTATTACCTGGGTACATTCAGGCAGGCCTAGGATGTGATGGAAGGAATGAATTATATAATTATCTTCAGGTGTGAGGAACGGCTGCGGTAGGTTGATGCCCTGTCGTGTTATCAGCGTAGAATATGCACCCATCAAAGGGATTTGGACCTACTATCAATTACTCTATGTATGATTAGTATTCATGACGTCCTCAGGGTCAACAGAAGAGTCAGCATTGTGCCTACACCAGTAGTATATCACTGCTGTAAACTTGTGATAAGTCCAGTTTGCCTGGCCAGTGTTTTGTTATGTGCTTGAAGGATGTGAATGTGATTATTTGTTATGGTGAAACGAGTGGTAGATTTTTTTTTGTCGGTCTTGGTTTGATTGTGTATTGGGTGTCAGATATCGGCCGTTGCGTGTTGTGTGTTGTGCGTTGCGTGTAGCAGAGGAATGGAAAGGGAGGTGTCAGAAATATTTGCAAGCAAAGGATACAAGGGCCCCTAAGTAGATACTTTTTGAGGTGGCAGATGTTCAGGCAAGTGTACCAGTAGTGTCAGGTTTTGTACAGTCAGCAAAGGCATAGGCTTCCTCTCGATGGTCATGTTATTGTAGAGATTCATCGCGTCACTTAAGTTACGGTAGATTGAACGGATTTTTGTACTCCTCTTGGGAATCGTGCGTTATCTGTCAAAGTGGGCATTCACCAGTATACTAAACGGTTGTATTGATATAGAGTGAAGGTTGAGTACGGTTGTCGACGAGAAGTCCGATGGTATGTGAAACCTTTGCACCTCGTTCCTAGAAAAACCAAATGTTAGTACTTAATCATACTTGCTGGGATTGCGTGTAGCTACCTCTTAATGGCGAAGGGATTCGAGGAACTCGCGATCCAAGTTGCTTAGGGGTTTCCATGGATCAAGGGTATCTTTGACGACACTCGAACTTCCTCGCCATTCGTGATCACGACAAAGATGGCTGTCAAGCCCATTAAAGTTCCCAAATCTCTTCAAACATCCCGGACAATCCCAAAATCTCTCTTGAGAACTGAATTGCGCCTTTCGATAGGCGGAGTCGCACTTGTGGAGCTTCGAGAAGTGCGACCCGATGTCTTTCGTAGTGTTCTTACAGACGGAGCCACACATACACAGGAACATGTCCTGTGAATTGACGAAGCCTTCACCCCTGGCCTTCGACCAGGCCGGGACTCCGTTTGGATCAATCTCGTGGGGCACCTTGGCGGCCCACCAAGCGGTCTTGCACATGGCGATGAGGATTTGTTTTGATGTTGTAGAGTTGTGTCGACAGAAGACGATATTCGGATGGCGATGAGGATTTGTTGTGATGTTATGGTCATGTGTAAACGGCGGATGTGTAGAGGGCGGATGAAGATGTTGAAAAGGGGAGTTGGAAAGACGCGAGAGGAGGAAAGCCTTCTGTCGCGTTTCTGTGTTTCTTGTGTTGACAATTGCATAGACAGGAAAGTTCCAAAGAAAGGTCGATTCTACCTGTACCTAATGATTTGTACCAAAACTGTCAAGGCGTGGGGCATCAGGCTGAGGAAGGTGGGAGAATAGGAGGTAGTTATATGTCACAATTAGCTCCACACTGTCATCTGGATTCTGCCTGATGCCTGAGGTACTTGTAAATAATCCCCCTACTGTCATATTTACTTGCTAGAAGTACACTGTGTTGGTGGCGAATGCGTAGGTAATCATTCCCTGCCTCTATGTCTGCGCTTCGAGCAATGATCCTACCCTAACACATCATATCAGAGCGTTAAGTGAGATGATATGCCAAGCTTCATATAGCAGAAACATTCATGGGTCGGATGTGAAGAGCAAGTTGGTTATTGACTACAGAAATAGATCACTATTCGGTATACGGTTTGACTTTGTTTGAACGTTACGACTTTAGAATATCAAGAAATACTCACAGAAATAGAACTTCTTTCTTTATGTCGTGATCATCAGTCGCCCCTTATAATCGACCTTATCAGCCGTTCGAACCTGGCCCAACTCTCCTTGATTGTACTACTCCTATAAGTCATCAACTATGTCCATATTTATACAATACCTAGGAATAGCAGCTCTTTAATGTACAATCAATAGCAAGCAACTCGACGTGACCTACTCAGATCATGAGCCTACACCTCACGAATACCAGGCTTGCGAGATGATACAAGTGTACGAACATTAGTACGTTCGAAGTACCTGGTAAACCCCGACATCAGCCTTTCATACCTCGGACTTTATAATTCCACTCAGCGATACCAACGACAGGTCAGTCATCGATTATATTGCTTTGGAAGTTCTTGTCTTATATCGCGAAGTTGGTGCTGGCCCTGGCTGTCACGTAATAACACAATATACAAAACAAATTCCGCCGTTGAATGTTCCCCTTTTCCTATATTAGGTACCTACCTACGTATATAAGCCTCGAACCGAGGTCCAAGGTGAGGATATATAATCATTGATGAATGTGCTTTAAAATTCTACGCTGCTACGGTGGTATAGCTAATGTTGGCCTTACATAGTATTGTCATCTATCTTCGGAATCCCCTATTCTTTCAAATCCTACTTACCTATGGGTACATAGTCTAGCTATGGCGGCCAAAGATATCTCAAGATGATTTACAAGCACTAATAGGCAACTTTGAAACATCCACCTCGTGCAAAGAGCGACAACAAATGTCTAAGGCAACTCATTGGCCGGGGAACTGGGATAGAATATTGAAGCGTGTACCTGACCTGGATACCTAGACTTCAGTTGAACCTGTATATTTTGTTCCTCGACAACCCCGGTGACTTTATATGTACATCACTTTCGCTAGTTGTGCCTATAGAAATTGTGTGGTCGACTGGTGTCGAGCTCTTCATCATAATCGAATCAGTCGTGTGATGGCATGTCTCACTCGGCAATGTCTCGGCACCAGACAACGTAGGCTCAGTCTCCTTAGGCGGCGTGAAAATACTCAGACCATGTCATTTGAAGTTCCATTGGCTACTTGACTTTCTCCATATTCCCTTGTAAGGAGTGATGCTCAACTTTTTGCACCTCCCTTCTCGTATTCCAACGGTAGATTCATGCCAACGCGGCGGGCAGTCAGCCTGACCCGCTCCTCCTCGTCCAGGTACATGCCAGGATTATATCTTTCGAGGAGTGTAGTGTATTGCCTCTGTGCTTTCAGGTACTGGAGTAGCTGGTCAGCTTGGGCGACGGCATGTTCTTGGGGCGCGTTGGCGGAGAAGCTCTGCCTTAATCGTTGGTGGATAGGCGATCGCGCTTGTGGGGATGAGGAGGAGCGAGGCTTGGGTGGGAGTTCCCGAAGGAGTGATCGGTAAAGCGAGCGAAGTTGCGATGATTTTGACATGGTGACTATTAAGTTATAGGTGGATGGCTAATGATGAGGCAGCCGAGAGGCATCAGGGTATGTGAGGTGATGGTGGAATTTATCCGATAAGATCGATAAGATAATGCAGACGGTGTCACGCTGCCGCCCCTGTGGAGTAAACTTATGTAATCGATCTATGAATTAACTTTTTTTTTTGGGGTACAGCCCAGACAACAAATTTGGCTTGCACATCCATTCAGAGAAGTGGTAGAGACAGAAAAAGATTGTACTCATGTGGCTGGCGATTAGCGGTAGGCATTGGGAGTCATGATCATACACAATGCCCTCGTCGAACCAGCTCAATCCGTTCTGGCAATGCCAGCCTCTATCCGACTCGTCTTACTCGGCATACGTTCGCGAGTACAGCCAAATCGGACATTCCATTCAACAAGTTTTAGAAAATCTTTCGCCACGAAATACCCTAATATCGCTGCCTTCTCAATCCCCGATCACCCGACTACCTGGCCCATGCAGTACACCCACGAAGAGCTGTTCCAGAGTTTCTCCATGCCCTCAGCGTCCGACAAATCTCTCCAGGATGAACTGACGGCCCTGTTCATCAACCACCCGCCGACGTTCCACTACAGCGAATCCGACTTCTACAAGCTCAAGAAGAATACGCGCGTTCCCGAAGTTTGCATCCTCGGCCGATCCAATGTCGGCAAGTCTTCTTTCATCAATGCCCTTGCAAATCGCCATAGGAATGTGTTAGCCCGCGTTAGTGGCAAGGCCGGAAAGACGAGGTCAATGAATACTTATGGGTTCGGCCCAGCACCTTTAGCGAAACACATAGCTGCGCAAGCTGCCAAATATAAAGGCAAGGAGGAGATCCCGACACATGCCTTCCTCCTAGTAGACATGCCCGGGTATGGACACGCATCTTTGAAAGAATGGGGACGCAACATCAATCTGTACCTTACGAAAAGGGTCGGTGTCAAAGGGGCTATCGTGTTGATCGATGCCGAAGTTGGTCCTAAAGATGTAGACCTGCACTTGCTCGAGGTGCTGAGCTCCGCTATGATGAAGACTGCTATTGTCCTAACCAAGGGAGACAAAGTCAAACGCGACTCGATTAGTCTTCGAGAAACGTGTGGAAAAATAGGTGATTATATCCGCAGTATGGACAATGTCCTACAAAGCAAATTGGCCTGGGAGAGAGAAATATACATCACAGCGGTTGGCGCAAAAGATCATGCTGTCGCGAGCGCAACATTGGCTACGGCTAGATTGGCTGTTGCACGTCTGGCCGGCTTTGTAAATGACAACCGACCAAAGCAGGAGAGGACTCAGGGATATTCCGGTAAAGTCATCTCGTTTGATGACTTGCAGTATGCGCCGAACAAAAGCGGTCCCGCGGCCCCTTGCGCAACTCAATCTTTATCTAATGCTCGAGTTGATGAAAGTGAAACTAGTATGCCCATTCGACATACCAAGTCTCCCTTTGATGACCTTGAATGTGCATCTGGAAATCAACACCAAGGCCTCTGCAGGATCAGGCCACGCGCCCTCGGCTCCCAGGACTCAAGGCGCACTATCCTACCACTCGCACGAGGATTCCACAACAGTTCCCGAGCTAGCAACCGAGGGACACCGCGCAAAACACCGGATGCCACTCCTCCAGAGCTACGCGGGGCGCTGGACGAATTTCTCAAGAAGCTCAAGGTTACCTACACTACTAAGAGCTACGCGGAAGACGCCCGGCGAAAGCATGACCGGGTCCTGCCGCTTTCAGAAGAGGAGCGAAAAAACATACTCGAGCGACCCCGCATGAGGACCGCGAGGTTTCTGCAGAAGACGTACCCGAAGGATACGGAGAGGACGCGCGAGGTGCGTGAGTTGAGGCTTGCAATGATGGAGCGGCAGGAAAGGGAGAAGGCGGAGAGGGAGGCGCGGCGGAGCAGCGGCGAACTGGAATGGTTACCTGATACGGTATCTTCGCCTCGACCCAGAGTTAGGCGTAAAAACATAGATGAAATGTGGGGGGAGGAGGGGGAGGAGGGAGAGGAAGGGAAGGAGAAGGAGGAAAGGAACGCAGAGCGATCGGATGATTTCATGACGTCTGACACGTTCAAGGATCTTATCACTAAGCCCGCGGTGAAGGATTCAGATGATAAGAAGAACAAGAAGAAGAAAAAGAAGAAGGGCAGCCGGAAAAAGGACAAGAAGGGGGATAAGCAGGACGAAGGCGAGATGGACGAGTTTGAGGCTAAGTTCAGTAAGTCGATACGTTAGCATGAATGATCACAGTCGTGCTGGTAATCAGAGAGAGAACTGTCTGTTGCTGGTTACCTTGTACCGGCGTGATCAGGTGTTCGACTTGTACATATATATACCATTCGAAATAGTTGAACACATCAAGACACAGCTCTAATCCAATTCAACTCTATAAAAGTCTCTTCGATCCTTTTGGGACTCACTACCTGACCTAACCTACGTAGCAGCCGCAATCAAGTTCGACGCCCGCGAAGCTGTGGGTGGTTTTCTGCTCCTCCTCTTGCCTCTCTCGAGATCGGTATTGATCATGGCGTCCGCTCCTCTGAAGGAGTAGTTCGGTACGAACACGTCGACCAGATTATCCCAGAAACCTAGGTCATACAAGTTCTCTATGTCGCGTAGTCGCCACACACGCTCCCACTCGCCAACGCCCAATTCTGCGCTCGAGGCCACGTTCGGGGGTGCGCCGTCCTCGGTGCGCACGAGGACTTGCACGGGCTCGACAGGCCAGCGGGTCCAGGGCGCCTCGATGCGCGGGTCCCTGGGCCGGTCAAAGGGTAAGGATCGTCTGAAAGCGCATCCGTCGTCCATCTCCAGCTGCCAGTCCTGCCACTTCATGCTCTCGTTTGTGGTCGTGCCGGAATAGATCAGGTACATGTGGTACGCGAGCAGGACCCACACTAGCGGAGACGTCATGAGCGCCAGTAGCGTGACGGATCCGACGCCAACATCGCTCTGGATGCCAAAGGTGAGGAGGATGAGATACTCGCGCCACGACCAGCTTGGGGGTTTGGGGAAGAGCGTGAAGGAGGGGTTCCGCGAGCGGGCTACGTCCGCGATGATGGTTAGGCCGAGGAGGCCGCCGTAGAGTGTAAGAGTCGCGGTCGAGAGGAGGAGTAAAATGAAGTAGTGCTGGTTTCCGTAGCCGACGCAGTTGTTGATGAAGACGCAGTGGTGATCCATCTTGTGCACGCAGCGCTTGCAAACGGAGCAGTGCTTCGAGCGCGGTGGCTTGAGCAACCCGCATGTGCGACACGACTGACCAGGGTGGAACAGTGCGAAGTCGTACGGGTAGTGGGTCATGTAGCGCGCATGGGTCGCGGCCGTCACGACGCCTGGGTCTCTGGCCGCGGCTAGATACAGAAATATGTAAGGCAGCGCCATGGACGCGCTGCCCAGGACCCTGTGTAAGAGGCTGAGGCGCGGCCAGGCTCCGGGAAGATACATATACTCGCCCACGGAGAGCAAGAGCAGGAAGAAGATCAGCACAGTCGGGTGCCGGTCATACATGATATAGCTACCGAGTCTGCCTAAGCCGGTAGTAAGACGCCCCGAAGTCAGCCTCTGGTCCAGGGCCAGGATGCCGTTGGGGATGTAAACCCATATTGCGCGGTGTAGCCAGGCTATCGGGGTGTGTCTGCGTGGAACTGTTAGCTACCTCCTGGCCAGGTACCCATCTCCTAAGACATGCCGTTCGATGTACGGATAGGCACGATAGGTCGGTACCCGGATACCCGGATACCCAGGGAAAAAAAATTTGAAAGCTGGAAAAATTCAAAACAGAAAAATTCGAGAGTGTGTATCGCATGCGCCACTGCAGGTTGGCGTCTACGTGTCACGAATAGTTAGGTGGCCCATACCTCAAAGCCGGGAGCCTGCCGAAGAAGGCAACAAAAGTCATGAAAGTTATGGCGAGGGCGCCTAGGGCGATCTGAGCTAGAGTGCCCATTGTCATGTATGAGAGAAGAGGGCAATAGCCAATGCGGTGTCGGTCAGTCGGACATCTGGATGCAGTGCTTCGATATCGATCATGGCTGGCTGCTGGGATCCATGAACAGGCACAGGCGCAAACGCATTTGAGACAAGAACCTGGGAAATCGATGGAATTAATAAACAAGTTGACCAATATGAAAAATGATCAGAATAAGTCACATGGGAACATGGCAGCTGGTTGGTCCTAGCAAGAATAATGAACGATTATAAGAGAATCAGCTGGTGTTGTGAGACTCTAATAATAAATAAAGAAATGAGAAATCCAAGCCGTTTGCCTCATCTCGGGCTGTCTCTCTCTCTCTCACGACAACTCGGAAGTGCAACAACTGGAAGCACAGTGCGTAATAAGATACCAAGATACTTCTCTTGCGTCTTGGCACCTCACTCGGTTACATACAGTGTCCGCCGGGATCAAGTATTGGTAGGTAGGTAGTGTTGTTTTCACCCGTTGTGCCCGTGCACCCTTGCCCAAGTGGCCCATAAGTCTCATATGCATTTTCACTAATTATTGTCTACCTTCTACCTTCGTTGGCAAGCATTTTGAAGCGGTTTACCTGCGGAAACAAGTCACTCAACCGCTTCTATCTGAATTTTGAAGAAGTACCAAGGTTTGAGGCTACTACTACCTGCTAAGATGCTAGCGCCCCGAGAAAAGCATCATACCTGAACCCCACATGATATCTTCCCGACACCGATACCTGGAAATCGCGATTCTGTATCACGCGTCTCATGAAACTTATCCACGGGGCTTGGATCCAATCTGTGTCTGCCTGACCTTTTCAACTTCTTCGAGAAAACAATAAAGAAGACATCATCTCCCCGACATCTCCTATTGTCTCTTGTAATGCTTTTATTCGAGATACCGCTTCTTGACTCCGAGTAAACACCACTCCGTCAGCTAAGAGGTGCTTCAAGATTTCCACTAGCTTAAGATTGCCGCAGCCCCCTTACAAACAGCCTCGAAAAAAAAAGGCCCAAGACATCCAAGAATACAAAATAATAAACCTCGACATCCTTGGCAGCGCAGCATTTGATTTTGGCCCATACTAACTTGGTCAAACCATAAATGACGATTGATTTTGCGGGCTTCGGGCATCATCGGATTCGACAAGAGGCGTGCAGTCCTTACCCCAGGGTTAACTGAGGGTTAGCCAGATGCCGATTGTCTACGAAGGGGCTCTAGCCCCAAGAGACCCCCCGACCGATGGTTTATTCCAGAACAAGAAGTTCTGGGTAGGTCAGCGTGTTCCGGGCCGCTTTACCTACATCCAGTCAATTCAGGTTCGAAAATTTGTACTCACCGCTCCGCTTGTCCCCAGTACACTGACACCCCGCAGCATAATGGTGGTCAAATCGTCCAACTTGAAAAGGACGCCGACTTCCTCATCTACGATCATGTCAGGAAGGATGCACCACCTGGATCGATATCTTATCAGTTTATTGAGAAGTCGGTTGAATTTGGCGTCCTTCAGAATCCTGAGGAATACCAATGCCTGAAGACTTCCAGTTCTCATGAAGGTCGTACCGTCTTCGGACGCAGAAACTACAGGACAAGGTTCACACCTGAAGATGACACGATTCTCTTAAGATGGGTTACCAAGATGGAGAGGAGACGCGGTCAACCACCCACAATTGCAGTATTCAAGGACCTCGAAGCAAAGGTGAGGACTTGATTAATCCGCTACCTTGTGTCTAGTTATGCCGATGGGAAGCTGAACAATTATCTAGTGTCCACATCATTCCTACCAGTCGTGGAAGGACCGCTGGAACAAGCATCTGCAACACCTCCCACGGCCTGATGTGTCCGATACTGAACCGTCACCTCCCCCACCATCTAGCAAACCAGCCTGGCGTCCGTCCTATCCGTCTCATCCGTCTCATCCGTCCCATCCGTCCCATCCTTCTCCATCTCTCTCCGGATCGCCACCCGTTCCCTACGGCTTCAATCCCCAGGGCCCCAATCCTCAAGGCTTCAATCAAGGCTTCAATCCGCAGGGCTCCAATCCTCAGGGCCTTGACCCGCAGGGTTTGAATTCTCAGGGCCTTGACCCGCAGGGTTACCACGGACCTTTCATCGGACCTATCAACGGACCTATCCGGCGGGCCAAGTTCACTGAGGAAGATGATAGAATCCTTGTCAATCATCTTCGGGATTCTATAAGGCAAAATAGGGCCCACCAAGGGGTTAAGATCTACGAGGATCTCGCAGCCAAGGTAAATTTCCCTTCTGCAGTCTATGTGTTATATTTCGTTGCTAACTCAGCCCAGTACCCGCAGCATACGATGCAATCCTGGAGAGCTCGCTGGGTGAAGAAGCTCCAGCTTATTCACCAGGACGACATTCTTCAGTGGCGATTAGAGACCATGCCGGAGGTGGCGAAACGTTTATCGAAACGTTTTACAGGAAGCGGAGACCTTGTGACACCTCAGACTGGGGAAACTGGGGAAACTGAGGAAAGTGAGAGTACTAACCCAGGTGTGCCTGGTCGAGAGGCACCAAGGTGGCCTCGTCCACTACAAAATGTGGCGACCCCGGAGGTTATTGTGATGGAAGACGACGATGGGACCGGTAATCGACAGGAAAGCTATGCAGGGCAGACACAATACCAAGAACACGCTCCATCACTAGAGAGAGCGGCGGACCGCTCCATATCATCTTCTGGCGGTATGTCAATGTCTGGGCAGTTCCGTCGGGATTATCAGTCGTACATAGAACTCTCGGAACTCCCTCTGGTACCTTGGCATACCATATGCGGCCGCACTGTCGAGCTCTGGCAACTGTGGCAAGCTATCACCGCCCAGAACGTGGACCCCGCCGAGCGAGATTGGCAGCAGATTGCAGAGTATCTCGGTTACGACTGGATCGAACACGAGACCGTCCATCACGAGCTTCGAGTATGCTACGAGGAGTATCTTGCCGGTTTTGAGGAAGCTTTAGAAGGTTTCGATGCCGATGCCGATGTCGATACCGAGAATGATGATGACGATGATGACGATGATGACGATGAGGAAGGTGAGGTAGGAGAGGAAGGCGTGGAAGGCGTGGAAGGTGAGGTAGGCGTGAAAGGCGTGGAAGGCGTGGAAGGCGTGGAAGGCGTGGAAGGCGAGGAAGGCGAGGAAGGCGAGGAAGAAAGTGGCGAGGACAACCAAGATCAAGAAGCACCGCTTCCATCGTCGCCTCCTACCAGGCCCGAGCTGAAGCGACCGTTTGACGCTCACCGTTTATCGTCAGAACATGCGTACCCAGAGTCCCCTCGGAAGCGACAAAAACTCGATCGAAATGTCGAAGTTCCATCCACTCCCGACCATGTAAACGGAACATCTAATCTTCGTAACTCCAATGATCTTGATGCAACGCCTGGTCCTAAACGATCTACCCGACGCATCTCAGATGACGGATCCGAAGAGGAAGAGATCCAAGATACGATCTATGCCTTACCCCTATTGGCTCCCGAGAGAAAGAAAGTAGCTGAGCCAGAGACGCAAGATTTCAGGTTCGATGCTGGAACCCAGAATGTGGTCTTGGAGTCGCAGGAAAGTCCTGTGCTAGAGTCGCATGAGAGTCCCCCGGTAGAGTTGCCGAAGAGCCCTACAGTAGAGTCGCAATGCAATATCACGCCGTCGCAACAGCTTCACCAAGAATCGGATGCGGTATCTCCTATCCTTGGGCACGCTTCCCCTACGCCAAAAGCCAAGGCTCGGGCCACCGATGCGACCTTTTCTAAGCCACAAACTATGCACAATCCTTTTGAGGACGATTCCGATAGCGACCAATCGCTGCCCACCATGGCAGACATAATCAAGGCCACTTCTACCTCTGCTGCCGCCACGACAAAGGCTAAACGCCGTTCTTTACCCAAGTCTTTTGCTCGCAGATCATCACCGCCTGCCGGTCCCTCTGTTTCAATACCTGCAAAACGGCTAGTTCAAATGCCAGTTCGATCGACACTCCCAGAGTATCGCAAATCAATACCTTCCGCAGCGTCAGCTCGTTCCCCAGTTTCTAACTATCGACAATCACTGCCTACTGCAAGACCAGATCGGCCTTCAGTTCCGAGATACCGCCAATCGCTGTCTGCTTCAAAGCCTGACCGGTCTCCAGTTCCCGAATACCGCCAATCGTTACCGCGCTCGACGCCGAAAGAAGACACACCAGAGGACGTCATCGACCGCTTCTGTTCGCTGGGTTATCCGAGGGACATAGTGCTTCGATCACTACGAGCTACGACGTGGCGTCTTGGTGATGCTGGCCAAGTTATGGAGATATTGAAAAGAGGAGAGGAGCTGCCACAGAGAGCGCACGGGGTGTGGACGCAGCGTGACGACGAAATGTTGAAGCTGGTGACTGCAGGCCGACCTCCGAAGGATGAGAAGGAGAAGAAGAAACATGCCAAGGCACGGAAGCGTCTCGAGGAGAAGCATGGTCTCGAACTTATGGACCTTCGAAGTAAGTATCTTTGGGAGACGGGATAAGTCTGGAAGTTTGATTGTATTGCCTCGCCCACAGGATTCATTCTGCGAGAACTATTACAACGTCCACTCAATAACCTAGCGTGCTTATTTTACCAATCCAAACATCGTTCCATCAGGGGGTGTTGTATCTGATGCTGTGGCTGTGCCCACCGATCTCCTAAGTTATGTGTTACTACTGGTCTATACCCACGATCAGATAGTTGTTCAGCAAAAGAGATGCTGATGACTCCGTTTACGGTATTTATTCAGCATCTCTCTACGTAATTTGGCCTCGAAGATAGAAAAACACAGCCCACAACCCTTCAATACAAAGCGAATTTTATTGAAAGAGATTACATGGGACTTTAATACTCGAGATTCTCTCTAGGCACAAAGGTCAAACTCCTCGCTAGAGACTCTCGAGATGCTCGAAATCGACCTGCGATATGGAAGAAATCTTCAGAATCTCCTAGGTACAACTCGGAAGGATCCGGAGGGGTCACCAGTTCAGCCACAAGCAACGACATCCCATACTTGACGCCGCCCTGTACAACTTCCCCTCACTCCGAAGCGCCGCCCTCACACAGCAGACCATTTTGGCAGTCCTGGCTACATCTTTACAACACCTACAAACATGAAAGCCCCGAAAAGGACGAGTCGAAGCTGGTCCGGACCATGCTCCTGACCATCGAGTCCTTCTCGCTCTACGACATCACCCCCGAGTTCATGACGTGCATCATCGCCTTCGCGGAGTACTAGGGGACAACGGACAAGTACCCGGACTTGAAAAAAGTCCGCCTATGCCGGAGCCCCCCAGTTTTTAAGGGAGCTTGCGCACGCTAGGGCGCACGGTGAGGACTCTAACTTGACGTGCTTCAACGCCACCCACGAATTATGCGGGGTCGACGACGCCCCAGAGGACGAGCGGCGTTGGCGATCCTGCTCTTTAGAGACGCGGGCATCGAGGTTGGGCTTCCCCTCCAGGTGTATCCACTGTGTACCAGCAACTGTGTTAATTTGCGGCGTTAGCAGGACTTGAGGCGTTGGTGTCGCGAGTGCCACTTTGATGCTGACACCTGCTGGAAGTATATATAATGTGGAGGGGCGTTTGACTCTTCGGTTCTTACGAAGGTAGCAGGATTATGAATGAATTATATGCTTTTTACCAGTCAATACAATACTCGTGTGTGGCAGACTATCAAACCTCTCATCTCTTGTAAGAGTTCTAGTTACGTGGCAGTATGAAGGCAAATATAACAGCCACCATGGGCTTCGCACGTCGTCGATGGGAGCTTGCTTAACCCGTCCAGTACGACTATCCATATCCAACGCCCCAAGTCTTCAAAATTCATCTAGCTTTCACATTCGCATTGCTACCTAGTGTCTGATAAAGAGCAGCTTTGAACTCCCTCGAGTAGAAGCTCATAGACCAGATTTAGAAAGCATGGTCAAATTCGTAGTCATAGATCACCATTCAGAGCCTTTGATCTGCGCTCAAATAGGCGACAATCATACTTGATAGTAATTCATCGAGGTAGAATCTTCTAGCCAGAGATCCAGAGATCTCCCGTCTGAATACATCCTTTACGGTTCCCTGAACCTGAACCGCAATAAAACTTGGGAACCTCCCGGCCCTCAAAACTGATAGATGCACCCATCAACCCACGCACGCACCCGAACTCGCAAGAAAACCTCACATCTCGAAGCAAAACCGCCGCTCTCGCTCGCAGCCAAAAACAGTCCTTCAAGCGAAAAGCACAGCACAAACAAATCCAACCCAGGATACAGATGCGCTTCCCAGCATCCCGCCCACGCACCTCCAGCATCTACCGCCCAAGCACCCCACAGTCCCCTTCTCCGCCGCTGCCCGGACGGCTCAAACCTGCGCCCTTCCAGTACCCCGCGAACACACGGCGGACCCTGCCCGACCTTGACGACGACGAGCTCGACGACATAGCGGCAGTCCTCAGGGCTCTGGCGCGCGGCAGCTACCCGCGGCTCAGTGCGGTGCCGCTCGCGCTCAACGCGTATAATTGCGACCGGAGCGGAGATGGAAGTGGAAGTGATGGCCGCGGGGACGGGCCATGGGCGTATTTCCACCCCGTGACGGTGGTGGCGCCGGAAGACCGTGCGGCGGCGGCGCGGCCCGAAATCGAGCTCGACGGTGTGGTTGGGGAGGATCTGGGACGGGCCTGGGTTCGCGTACGGGGGAGTGGTGGGTATGCTGGGGAAGAAGAGGGCGAACCCGGGATGGTGGATATCGCGCGGTACAGATTCATGTGCTTCATCCACAAGCATCGGATCGACCGCAGGACGACGTGCCAGAAGGGCGTGCATACGATAAGTATCTGGGATCGGGAGGTAAGCCGCGATGCCTTACTCTTAATTTCTCCCATTCTTACCCTCTGACTTCTATACTTCAGCCTCTGTTCTCTATTCTCTCCTGTAATCTATATACCCCTATTGTCAGGTAGGTAGAAACCCTGCTGGCTGCGTGGCCACCTGACTAACTCGCACAAACGACAGTGGGACGAGCTCACTTGGCACGACACGTACCACGTGAACCGGGAGACGCGCCGGCGCGAAATCAGGCGATTCTGGGAGCGCGCCAACGCGCCGGGCCTCATCGAGAAGCAAGGGCTCACGAGGGAGCAGTTCATGGGGCGGATCCGATACCGCACGGTGTACCACATATGCGAGCATATCGAGGAGTGAGTCTGCTTTCCAGTATCAACTCTTGCCCTCTCCTATCTTCTATTCATCTCCCTATAGTGTTTCTATAGCTTTCCTGCATCCCTGGCTGAACCCTGACCCTCTATCATAATCCACAGCACGATCCGTGACGCGGTACCGCCGCGGCATACCCTCTGGGCGGTCATGTCGGCGGCGCTGTTCCACATGAACCACGCGCGAGACCCGCAGGTCAGCATCGTGCCGGACCAGCTGGAGCTGTTTGGAGGCCAGGCACGGGCGCTGCTGCCACGCCTCTTCGCACACCTGTTGCTGCTGTGCCTTGACTGCCGGCCGTGGTGGGGGCGCGCGCGCCGGGAGGCCTTCGTCGCACGGTTCCGCGTCCTGGACCGCCTGCGGTGGATGAGGGTGCGCGCCCGGGAGCACTTCGAGCTGCGGGGCTTGGGTGGTCGAGGAGGGGGTGGGAAGAGGAGTATCAGTGGTAGTGATGGCAGTAATAGTGGTGGAACCGACGACGGTGGCAATGAGGATATGGAGTCGCGGGGGTGGATTTATGGCATCTTGAAGATCTGATCCTTCGTCGGCTTTGGTATCTTGGAGGTCCTGTTAAGCACATCATTCATACAATAGATGGGGAGACTGTCCACTTACAGTCGATGGTTAGCAAGGAATGGCTTCTCGACGGGATCTCGGGCTACGGAGCTAGTACTCACCATCGGTACAGGTCCAGCTTGGCGTTGATCATACTGAACTCTCACACTTCACGGCGGGGCAAGGCAGTGAAGAGATCGAGCTGGGCCGTAAAGCCTAGTGCACACAATAGAGAAGACCAGCGAGATGGAAAGAAGATTTCGGTGGTAGCTCCGATAGAAACCCAGCCTTTGTCATTAAATCATGACCCTCCCCCAACCACCTGTCTTAATGACCGATCGTAATACATTTCCCTAGCCGTAACTCAATAACCCGGACCCAGCTTAGCTGCTGCGACTGCTCTTGCTGCTATTGCTGCTCGAGCTACTGCTGCGACTATGGCTCTTGTGCTTCTTCTCCTTCTTATGCTTCTTGTGCATCTTCTGGCCGCCGTAAGCGCCTGCGAATCCGGCCGCCGGAGCAAACCCAGAGGGTATACCGCCGTAGCCGCCATGACTACCGTACCCACCGTGTGCGTTATGTCCGCTCTGTGCGTGGCCGTGGGAGGAACCACCCATGTAATGCGCGGCTGCAGCTGCGCCGATGGCTGCTAACGGAGAAGCACCGCTCCCGTGTCCGCCATGGCCGCCTTGTTTACCCATTAGCAGGCCTCCAACCAGCGACCCGAGGCCCTTATCCTTTTCGGCGTTGGGGTCGTGGGTTTGCTGACCGCCGTGTTGCTGGGGAGGATACTGCTGAGATTGTTGGTGCTGGGGCTGCTGGTGAGCGGGGTATTGACTGCCGGTTTGGGGGTAGTGTTGGTTTGGATAGCTTGAATAGCCCTGAGGCGGGTATCCTTGTGGTGGGTATCCCTGGCCTTGCGCTGAGCCAGGTCGGTGGTCGTAAGGGGGAGGAGCGCCGGGATAAGGCGAGTGATTCCCGTGTTGTTGCGGCGCACCGTAGGGTTGCTGTTGTGGAGGGTAGGAATACTGTCCGGGGGGCGGCGAACCGTACGAATTTGGGTTCGGGGAATGCGACGGAGGGGGAGCGCCGTATTGACTGCCACCGTACTGGTTGTGCTCGGGAGGGTATTGGCCCTGAGGAGGGTGCTGGTGTTGGTGAGGAGATGAGTATTGACCCTGCGGAGGATACTGGTTCGATGGAGGGTATTGGCCTTGGGAAGGATATTGACCCTGAGGAGGATATTGGTTCTGCGAGGGGGGATATCCGCCGCCACCGCGGCCGCCGCCGTAGTAGTCTTGACCCGACATTCTAAGCACAAAGTATGAGACTTGGCTAAAGGGTTCCGTTTGTTGTCGTAACGAGGGACGAGTTGGTTATTGGCGACGAACTCTTTGAAGATTTATAAGTGTCAGAGGAGATATCTGTGAGGCCTCCGTAGTGGTAGGAAGTCACAGCACGATCCTCCCTCACAGCTGACGTATAATCCAGGCAGCATATGGTCATCCCATTGGCCAATGAGATGTGGCTATGCTGTTGGATTTGTGTGTAATGGAAAGTCATTGGCCAGTCTCTCAGCCTTGTGGGTCATGTCCAGGGGAATGGAATTCTTCCAATGTGGGGTTACTTCGTACCTCGGTTTATTAGCCGAGAGTACGAAATTCCAAACTTGCGGCTTCACATTGGCAGCAAATGAGATAGTCAACAGACAATTGGTAATAGCCTATTTATTAAATGTGTTCTTCTGCCACACACCAAATCTTATGTGGGTATCTTGAATGTGTATGAATAATTAGGTGTCCGAGCTGAAGAGACTGAAGAGATTATGAAGTAAGTCCGTGTCCAAAATCCCAACCAATTTTCTGCTAGGTAATGGCCAGTAGCCAAGCTTACAGGTCGACAAATCTTGCGCCCTTAGTCCAAAGAAGCGAAGAATGTCGTCTACTTCTCCGCAATCCCAACCGTGCTCGTCGCTTTCCGCCAGCTGAAAAATTCCAACAGCGAAAGCACCGTCACGCCTAGCTGGACAAGGAACATTGGGATCAGATTATACTGCCACCCCCTCATGACGGACAAATGACTATGTATGTCGTCTCGGGCGTCGACCAAGTCCAGCTGAAGGATGGCCGAAAACCAATTCTGCGGCGTCCAGGTATCCGAAGGGTATCGGCTGCCGTCCAGGCCCACGGCTAGGGCAGCGTCGATAGTTTGACCTTCGTGCGCATTGGTCACCGCGAACACGTAGGCTAGCGCTCCCGTTGTGAGGAGGAATCCCGGGACGTTTACCCCCACCCAAAAGTAGTAGAACGATCGTGCGAAGACTCCCAGCCCGTCCTGTTTGCTGTGGGACCAATTCCGGAGGAAGAGTGCGACAATGCCACCCACACCAATCAGTACGAAAGCAGTTCCAGCAGCACCATTGCTCGCATGTCCCTGGTCGACCATCAGGTTCAACGGTTCGCCGGCTAGAAGGTGAACCGAGCCATCAAAGTTGAAAGTGAATCCCTGGCTGGCTCTTTGGTGCAGCCATGCGACCATACTGCTAACAAACGACAGTTCGATGATCGAGTCGACCATAAGCAGGCCTACGGCGACTTTGAGAGCGAGCGATAGCTTCGACATCTTGCTTTCGATGTTCCTGTAGCGGCTTTCTTGCTCTTGGGAGCGGACGGTGGTCGTTCGGTCGGGAGTGAGGAAGACGAAGGATCAATCGATTCAGCTGAGAGAGCGAGCCTGATCGACTTTATGAGTCCCCCCAAGGCAAGGCTCCGTCCGCTACGGCTGACGACATCGAAAGTTCGGTGCGACCGTTGGTAATCTCCATCGATTGAACTTTTGCGCTACTAAGTAAGCTTAGCTATTTATATCAGCGGGGGTTCATTGGCTGACCGTCCTACGAGCGGTATGCGTATCAGCACTCTGGACCCGAGGTAATCTTGAATCACATCCACCATGGGCTCCATCCTATGTTAGCGGTCCCATCGTGCTCCAAGCTCTCTCAGCTAAGAACCGACTATGAATCCGTCGAGTATTGGTTGAGTATGGATCTGCAGCCCACAACGTGACAATGAGGCTCGCTATACCTAGTCCTGCTAGTATAGCTGATTAATTCTTCGCACGATATTACCTTATTACCTTGAGCAAGCTTGCAAGCCTGAAAGAGCTCTACGAGCATACTAGTATTCAAGGATAGTGCTTACATTCTATCGATTGCGCAGAGACGCTTCGCCAACGGTAGTTATCGTGGAATCCCGAAAGCATTTTCGAGTTGCTTGTTACCATAGGTATTCCTACGCTGACTGATAAATTACACCGTCCGCAGCTGTCGCACAGACAGCTTGCTTGCTCTGCTTAGAATAGAACAAGTTGGCAAACGAGAGATATACACAAATGTCAAGTCCTGCGAATAAACCAACGAAAAGGGTTGAGGGTGTATATCAGACCTGTATTAAGTGCAAAAGTCTGGAGTCGGCTAGCACGGATGAGGCAATGGTGCTCTCACATGCAGGATGCTCTCATCTTATGTCTGGATCTGGTAATCTAGGTACATGGTAGAAAAAGGATCGCCAGATTATATATCGCATGCTCATTGGCTTCCTTTTATCAGGAGTTGCTTCTCCTTCTGCAAGTTTTCCGCAATGTCGACTGGAATCTTCAGCGTGGTCGCTACAATACCCGCTGGCGTCAAAGCGAGCCATTGGGTCAGGGAGATATCTTCGACCCGATCGCTCTTGTATATCTCAACCCATACCAAGTCCTCGCTTTCCGACGTGTTCTCGATGTAATGGCCTTGGCTTATTAGCTGTTTCTTGTATTTGCTGTTGCGCCGTGCTGAGACCACACTAACCGCTGTTATCGGGGAACACGCCCGTATCCCCAGCTCTGAAGTCGAAAGTCCGAGCAGCTGCACTGCCTATGAATACCGTCGCGCGTCCTTGACCTTTGTGGAAGTAGAGCCATTCCTCGGCCTAGAAATCGATACCTTTAGCAACGATAAGCTATCAGGTTCCAATTGAAACTCACATTTGGATGCCAATGAAGCTCTCGCAGGCCACCGGGCTGGAGAGTGACTACGGTAGCCGCGATTGTCGTCGCGATAGGGAACGTCCTTGAATCAACGATACGGAGAGTACCTCCCTCTCCCGGTACTTTCTCAAGGGGGTGGTCCTTGGCGAAATATGCGAAAGAAGCGTTCCCGGTAAGCTCGCCGTTGCCGCCGGTCACAGTATGATTATCAACCGTCCCATTGGTGATATACGGATTTGGGGACGGAACTGAGCCAAAGACAGACTCGGGAAGCCCAAAGTTCTTGGCTAGGATCGACTTGGGGGTATGCGTGATCCAATCGTCCACATTGAAAGTTGTCCTAACCGATTAGCACACTCATCAACTTCGACCCCGTCCACGACGATAGCTTACCCCACAGCATCGAAGTCACCGTCGTCAAATATCAAAAGAAATTCGTTCTCATCATCGAGACCCTGCACCGTATGGGCCACACCTTTGGGAAAGTACCAGATATCTCCCTCCTCAAGCTTCGCAACCTGATAATGGCCATTTTGGTCGACACCCGAGACTGCAATAGACCCAGCATACAAATATCCCCACTCAGCCTAAATTCGAAATATTAATACAATAACATTGTGTCAGCGGCATTCGACTCACCACTCGATGCCAGTGCAGCTCCCGAATCGAGCCTTTAGTCAAGTGCTGTTGGGCAGACGCGATCTCCTTACTGATAGGCAAGTCAGTGACGACCTGTTCTCGAACCCATCCACCCCTCAAAATCCTCGTCTTGGAGTCCGAGAAGCTCCATTTGAGGTTCGGAACGACACCATTGTCTGTGCTCTGCTGGCCCAGATTGTCTGGATTCTGTAGGTCGAGGGCATGGTTGGTGCCGCCTACGAAACCACTCGGTCAGCGTCGATCGATGAAATATGATTGCGAATACTTATGCATACCTGACAATGGGGCACCCTTTCCATTACCGTCAATTGGTTGGCCATCCCCAAAGCCACCATTACTCTGGCGCTTTATGACGGAGCTGCCGACACGACTCACAGCGAGCAAGAGGGAAGCGGCTTGGATAACCCGCATGTTAGCTATCAGTTGACGTTACTAGGAGTAGATGTAGTTCAAAACGATATGTGCCTGAGAAAAGCTAACAGAGCATTATATACGTTTTAATCTGCGGACCTGCATCCGGCAGGGCCCTGGCATGCAGAGTGCAGAGCCGTGGCTCGCCCCTTATTCGAGGCACCCAGCCCTGAAGACAGAACTGGCAATTATCAGGCAAAGCTACCACACGGACAAATATCAAAGCGCCAAGCGAGGTCGACCCCGGTGATGTGAATGAGATTGATGGGATTTCCGTGCGACGTTGCCCATTCTACACGTGCGGGGGACCTATGATCAGCGGTGCTGCTAAATACACCATCTATATTAAAATAACGTCATGTCTTGGCAAGCAATCACGACGGAGATTCAATGCTGCGTCGACTGATGAAAGATACGCCAACGTTGCAGCAGGAGGACGACTATTTCAAGCCATCTGCACGCGTCACGGTCAGGATGTCTCGATTGACCTCTTGCGCCATATCGCGACTTGGTTACGGCATGCTCAAGTAATTGTCACAGCTGTCAGGCGTCATGGTTTAAGGGGGGTTGAACGTGTAGGTGCGTAGTTGCGAGCTCTTGGAATTGAGATCAACGACGCTGGAAATTATGGACAAGTAGTCTATTATTCTTCCTGGCCAACATGGCTCATAAGCCTATTGCCATGAGTACCATAGTTAACTACCCGACTGTGCCTCAATGGTAGCCACCAGGAACATGTCCTTCTGGTCTCTTATTCATCATCATCCTTGTAGCCGGCATAAAGCTCGACGAGGACTTCCATCACATGCGAGGGCGCCAAAGTCTTTTTGCGGCAAATAGCGAGGAGGTAGGCGAGCTTCAAGGCGTTCTTGATCTGTCTGCCGTTCAAGTAGAAATCTGAGAACGAGTCGTAGTCGGCCTTTGCAAAGTATGCGGTCGTTCCTGGCAAGTCGGCGATGAAATTGCGCCAGATCTCCTTCTGCGATGATTCGTTCAGTATCGGATAGTCAACGTGAAGATGAATATACGACTTAACGGCCGAGTCTGTAATAACTCCGGTCGTTGTGAGGAAGAGTAAACCCTGGCAGCAGTCGAGAATGCGGAGGAAGGCTGGAACATAGAAATGAGATTGTCAGCGGGTCTTTAAAGAACGGAAGCCGTCTAGGTACTCAAAAGATTTGAGTGTGAGATGCGGCAGAAAACAACTCACATGTAACCAGTTGGGTTTTCTCGAGCTCGTTAGTTGACGAACATTCTATAAACACGTCCGCGTCGTCGAGCACGAGTACGGCGTTCCACTTCTTAGCGAGGTCGACTATTTTTCTGAGAGATTGCACGGATTCTTTGATATCCGACCCGAGCTCACCCACCGTGACTTGGTAAAGTGGTACGCGCATATGTTCGGCAACTAGTTTGAGTAAACGTGAGTATGATGTACCACAGGGCCTTTATCAAGGGTGATCATACCAGCCTCCGTAGTGAAAGTCTTTCCCAGGCCTGTGTCTCCAGCGAGAAGCACAACTATACCCCGGTCCCATCATTCATTAGCATGTTGATCGTCAGTATCCCTACTAAAGCGCCAATGACTCACCTTTGCCCTCGACAATGTCGGCAAAGTTATCCTGTTGCGAGAGCTGTGTCTCGGCAAAGGCCAGGATTAACTCCTTGCGTTTTCTTGGGAGCTGAAGTCGGCTGAAGGAGTCCTTTTCCCAGACTATATCTGAAAGAAGATCGACATCGAGCTTCACTTTATAACATACTGTCAGCCTGGAACAATAAGAGAAACATGCAAAGTCTGGATATGATTACCCCACAGCTTATGAATAAGAGAGTAGCCTCTGACGCTGGGCGTACAAAGGACAAGTTGTTCCCCGGATAGGCTTTCGAAATCTATGCGAGTGAGTCAGTGACTACTCTTGAATATTGACGAAGGGTTGTAGACTTACATTCCCCTTCCCAATCGTCAGGCTTCTCGCAGTCCTGCTCGTACCTAGAATTGTACTGAAAGTAAGCTTCGGCGTCAACAACCACGCGGCCATCAATCTACTTAACAGTGAGTATGATTTCGGTTTCTGAGACTTGCTCTTCGAAATGTAGGTATATACGTACATGAACTAAATGTTTGCCTGTACCACCAGCAATATGACCAGAACGTCTCGCCATCCCTCGGTATGCTTTGTGATGCGTTCCAGCAAGCGAGAAGAATTTTTTCCCTCTGGAAAGAAGCTTGTCTTCGACCTCGTGGCAGTTGCGCTCGATGTGCCAGGGATATATGGGCAAGTCAGTAATTCTTTTCGGCCCGCGAAATTCTGATATTGTCAAGGACGTTGATCTCCTTCGGAATTTCTGGCCGTTCCAGTCGATGAATGAGCACTTCACCGAAACATGATGGGGATCGTAGGTGATGTCACTGGTTCTCTCTAAGTGGTACATCCGCGGATTTGATTCGTGCGGCTGGAAGACCAAATCGTCCGGTTTGAAAAGTGTCCACAAGAGCTCATACGTTATGAAGCCCATTCCGACCAACAACTTGTGATCATGAGTGATCTCCTTGAGTTCCTTGCGCATGATACCCAGAAAGAGTCGGATATGAGAGATAGCAGGGTCTTTCAGTTGATCAAGTGCATTTTGTCTGAGTTCGGTCCAATGATGGAAGATTTCGTAGAACGGCGCCTTGAGAACCATTTTATGGAGGTTGAAATTGAGATTGGGTGTGTATTTGATATTGTCGTGAAGAAACACTCTTATCTGAGGACTGTAGACAACGATTTCGTGAATCTCCGTCTTGCCATGGACTCTCTTGTTTCTGATGACCAATGCGTGCCGCTTCTCGTCAGTTGCACTCGTCACCTTGACGTCAGCAGGGTATTCGTCGACCCAGTCGAATTTTCCGTCTCCGATTGGTATCCCGTAGACGTTCTTCACGCCATACTTCATTCTTTGGGCATCCGACACGGGTTCATCATCATCCGAGTCTCCAATTGCAGCATAGGCCCTTTTGTAGATTGACAGATCATTACCGGTATATGTATCCCTGTTTACTGGTAAGTCATCCATGGTGATATCGATAATTGAGTATGGAGTATCTGGTATGGGCTGGTGTTTAGGTGACCTTGTTCAGGAGTCAGAGGACGTAGAGGTGGAGGTTCTATAGAAAGCTTGATATACTAGACACTTGAGGCAGTCAGGATTGAGAGTGCCAGGCACACAGCTGTTCTGGTGTACTCAGGTGCCTTGGGTAGGTAGAGATCAAAGAGATCCGTAGTATACGTAGGTAGCTACCTCAGGTAACCCACAATGACAGCTTGCCGTCATAGAAATTGACTAGGTAAGTTGCCTAGAGGGTTAGGAAAACATGTAAAAGGGGAAATTATTCCAAACGTATCTCCAAGGGCACGCATTTCTAAGTCCTGGCATCTTTGTGTGATGCATGTTCTTGAACGCCATTTAAATTTCTATCCTATCGAAGTTGAACTATGCTCAGCTACCTTGCCAAGGCATCTTCCCTATCCCAGACGTACTGAACTTGTCTATAGCCTAAGATAGATATCCTTCAAATTAGGCGGATACCTCAAGGAAACATCCGTGAAGTACCCGAAGTACCTGAAAAGGGATAAGAATGCCCCCAACCTAGACTAGCGACAGGGCCATGTATAATGAAGTTGCCTACAGGTACCTTACCTAGCTAGGTACCTGACGTTGTCAGTCGGCTTGCTTTTGGATATCCCCTGAATTGCAAGACGAATCCATCTCATCATGGGCTAGTTGCGGAAGCTGTCAATGCTGGTGCTTTCATTCAGGTGAGTTGTAAGTCGTACCACTCTACTTCGTATATGGGAAAAATATGATAAATGGAGATCAATAAAAGGAAAGAGAAAAAAAGAATCATTGTCTGCGGGCCAGATTCGAACTGGCGTCCCTGAGTATGTTGCCCCGGTCGCATCGCTGGCCCCTTTTCGCTGTGTCTGGCATCCACACTGTGTTGTGGTGTCTGGCAACCGCGTTTATGGGTTAGCGTATGAACCAGGACTGGCGCATCAGGATCTTTACCACTAGACCACCGCAGCTTTGAATTCTTGGAAGTCATTTAGCAGCTTTACCTTATAAGCTTTTGGGTCGTTACTGTTCGGTGGGACCCCGGGACACACAGCTGGGTGGGCGACGACGAGAGCCGACCTGACCTTCCTGGTTCTGTTGATGCTCGACTAACTGCCCCTTTACATAGAACACGAACATGCAGTTTCCACCATTCCGACTTCTCTACCCCTTTCTTATTGCTGGAATCTTCAATTATGGTCACTTGCGGCGATATCGTGAACTGGTACTGAAGATGATTGGGTATCGTATGTCTCAAGACGTAAATGCAGTTCACGATCTCTATTCCATCATCGTCTCTGAATTAGATACCAAATCGGATGAGAGTATCGCGTCTAGAGATCTATGTTCCGAAGCCGGATTCTTCATTAATGCAGGTTTGTCCACTCTCTGCCTGCCTGCCTACATATTTGAACTTCGTTCTGCTGATCTTTCATCTTTCACTAGGAGGAGACACAGTTTCGACTGCTCTCTGTGCGCTGTTCCTCTACCTGTCCCGCAACCCAGAGTGTTACAGAACACTGTCTGGCTACAGAAATTCGTTCTACGTTTACGAGCGGCGTTGATATCCAAGGTGTACAGAAACTTTCGAGCTGTCGTTACCTCCGCGCCTGTATCGATGAGACGCTCCGGTTATCGCCTCCAGTAACCAGTACGTTATGGCGAGAACTATCACCCACCGACGAGGGCACTTGGCCACTTATCATCGACGAACACACGATACCGCGCGAGACACAGATAGGTGTGAATATATACACGCTGCATCATAACGAGAAATACTTTCCCGACCCATCTGCCTTTAAACCGGAACGCCGGTTCTTCCCCGACGACGCGCAACAGACCGAGAGACATCGAATGCATGACGCCTTCGCTACATCTTCTATCGGCTCCCGTGTTTGCCCTGGGAAAGCAGTGGCGTATCTGCAGTCTAGCTTGGTTATAGCAAAGACGCTGTTGTACTTTGACTTCGAGAACGCTCCTGGTATTACGGGTGAGGTTGGTGTGGCCAGGACTACCGATTCGAGAAACATAGATGAGTTTCAGCTGTACAACGCTTTCGCATCCATTCACGATGGGCCAAACTTGGCATTCCGTCCTCGAGGGGATTTCTAGAAAGAGCTTTCATAGTGAGTAAAGTCCCGCTGATACCTAATGTTGCCGTCCGTCTGCCTTATGGGAGGTAGGATCCAGAGCCTTGTCAAGATGGGGCGCGGGATCGGACGTCGCAGTAGGATCTGGTACAGTCTTCAGCTGGATTAAGCTGACGTCAGTTGATATACTCCCAGAGTCTTGTCGTTATAAATTCCAAGTTTTCAATTCTCTTCGCTTCCTATATGTCGTTGAATGAACTACCTATGTAAATGAGCTTTTGTACCCCGACCTGGAAGATCGCGTTGCCCAAATGAAGATATTAAGTGATGGGTTACCAGTACATAAGAGACACGAAGCATAACATGTACTGTGTGACTCAACACGTGGCGGCTATCGGCTTCCATACCACCTTCTATATTACCCACCGAGCCAAGGTGGTTGTGTGCCTGCTCGCCTGGAAGCACAGGGCAGACTCTGGCCAATATGATTGTTGGAGGAAGCTGACCATCTTCACACACTTATCAGCACGCGTCTTGGCAGCCCAGTAAGCCCGCACGAAGCCGGCAGCCTGAGGTGGTTGTGTAGAAAGGCACGCAACCAAGGCCGGCCGATGGGACAGTGTGATGTCACCCTACCTACGACTCACTCCTCAGTAACTCAGCTCCTTTGTAGCGCTGACTCAATCAGATCCCGTTGCTGGTGTATAACCCACTTGCCACGCTGATTGACATGCACGTAAGCCGCGTGGCCACGCACGCTGCCCTGAATAGCACCACACTGAGCAGAGACACCGACAGAGATTTCAGCTATAGATAGACTTTGTTACCCACTAAACCTCGCCTTATTTCGATTTGAAAGGATTTCCCTCTCCAAACCACTTTTTGCCGCCGTGATCGCAGCCGACCATTTCGATCCCGCTCCGGCCTTGACGCTTTGGAGACAGCGGACGGAATATCGGGCGCAAGAAAGATGCCTAACGTAATGGCAGACCTTTCATCGCTGACACCGGAGCAGCTGGATGAAGCTCTCAACAGACCCGCCCTTCAACCCCCGGATAATATTACTCCCAATTTCGACAGCCCGCCAAACAAGAACTGCATTACACAAGTCGTAATACCGCTATGTTTGGCGCTCACAGTAACAGCCTTTCTCATTCGGGTCTATACAAGAGTGCTGTGTATTAAGAAGATCGGGCTGCCTGACGGTGAGCGCCTCGCGACTTTTCACAGTGGTTCCACCCCCTATATCCTGACTAACTGTTTCCCAGCATTGATGGTGGTCGCTTTCGGTTGTTATTTATCGTATATCTACTTTGCCTACCGGTTACAAGATGATCCGGGCTCATTTGTCCACATGTGGGATGTCCGCAGAAAGGATATGCCGGACGCATTCTACACTCTATTCCTCAATGCCATTTTCTACATAGGCGTCGTTTTCACGATCAAGGCGGCAATTCTCCTTGACTGGATCCAAATATTCATTCCGCTCGGCACGCGTAGCCGTTTCTTCTGGCTCTGCTACAGTGTACTGGGCGTGAACACCATTTTCTACATCATAATCCTCTTCGTAAATATCTTCGCATGCGTTCCCGTCGAACACAACTGGAACCAGTTATATACCGGCGGATCCTGTGCCGTCAACAAACAGGCTGTCCACGTCGTGTCAGCGGTGTTGAATCTCTGCTCCGATATCGTTATTCTGCTTCTTCCACAGCGCATCGTCTGGAACCTCAAGGTATCAACCATGACAAGGACTGGTGTCTCTGTTATATTCACCATTGGTGTCATGTACGTGCTTAATCGCTTCTCTGTCTATTCCTTTCCCTTCAACCGATGTTTCCCCCTTTTGGTCCAAGAGACAACTCGAGGCATCCTTCCTTCATTATCCTTGAACTGGCGGATGGACCGATACTAAGACGTCAAACAAACGCGATAGGTGCATCATTACAGCTGGTATGCGCTTAGGCACAGAGATTCAGTACACCAAGTCAGACGACTTGCTCTACAATGCAACACCAGTAATGCTATGGGCGCTCGGCGAGATGACCTGCATGTTCCTGGTCTTTGGACTTCCCAGCATGGCCATGATCACATCAGAAAGCTGCGTTGGAAGCTGGTTAGTCTCTTCACTACATTCTCTCAGGGGTAGATTACCGCAGTGGTCTAGCTCTGCAGGAACTGGAAGTGGTGCGAAGTGGTGGCCGAAATCGAGTACATCTATGAATGAGTCTAAGACGAGCTCGTCGCACACGTACTACCGCAAGATCAACTTCAACAATGGCGGAGTACTGGTGACAACCATCGGCTCGTCTCGGGGCCAAGCGCCACCTTCTTCCGAGTCGATGGAGCGGCTGAAGGACGATCCGCTACAGCACGTGATAACCCCCGAGCCCGGTATGATAATACGAACAACACAATTTGTAGCGCGCGAGGATTACGGTAGCCACGAGCGTGGCCTGGTTGAGTGCGATGGATATAATCGCCAGCACCCATGGGCCAAGGACCGGGTATAGATGTTGGGTCTTGAAAAGTTATGTAGTACTTTGCGTACTGAATAATACAGCTCGCTCTTGAATTTCTCACTTTTCTTCCGATTATATATACAGTGAAGGAAGAGGAGTACAAGGTATTTAACCGCCTTTAGAGAGCCTGGTAATATGCTAGAATTAGCTTGTTGATTGCCATGCACATAGTGTTTATAAGCGTGGTGTAGCTACCTTTACAGGCACTCGATAAAGCTAGTTCAGCATCTACGTAGTCGAGGAGCTGCTGTTCTCAGATATCTGTTTCCTCCTACGATGTAAGCTTCGTGGAGGTAGGTAGGTATAAGTCAAAAAGCTATCGGTTAGACACCCAAACGCAACTCTTAAGACTTAAGAATTTCCTCCAATGATATCAAAATATATCGAGGTAGTAATTTGCGAGACATTCTATCTTGCACAACTTCAGAGGCGGAGGCTGTGTACTCGAGATGCGCAGCCCATGTTGGACATGCCGTTATTATTGGAAGCCACTCGACCTGCAACATGTCAGCATTTGACTAAAGTTAGATACCTGCTTATACAAAGGTAGAAGGCAGTCAATGTAAATAAGCACAGAAATGCGTGATTTGATTAACTGCCACAGATGGTACGTGAGTATGAAAATTATAAGACCGCCCTTGGAACTGCCCTGCGTCCATGACGTACCTGGAGAGGAGCTATAGCTTCATTTTACTCCATACTAATGTCTACATTATAGGCCTCTAAGACCTGCCGCCGCTGACATAGTCGATGCCTAAGGTGAGTCACCAGGTCGCAGTCTCTGAATAAGGACAAGATCAAAAATTGGGGCATCAGCACCGGATCGAGAAGGAACATAAGGCTTTACTATTTACGCCAATTCGTAGGCCGACTCCATCCTGTGCAGCGCGACGTCACCTGTGGCCAGCTTACCGGCTCAACGTCGCCAGCGGTATCAACGGGGCGCGAGGTCGTGGAATACGCCGCAGGCCAAGAACTTGGGCGTTTTCGACCTCGCGAGGACTTTTCACTGGATAGATATCACGACCACGACCGCAGCCGATAGAATACGACCTACTACCTGCAGCCCCAGACTGTCTATATGAACGCTTCTTAAGCACAGCTAAGCGGCTGCTTCTTCCTTAGCATTCCGTCGATCGTATACTCTTTTGGTTTCGTCGGCGCAGCGAGTTGAATAGCCTATCACGACGTAGGTTGTCATTCGAATCCTGTGAGCGTACGGATCGGGAGCCGTACAAGGCCCTGGTACCTACTTTAGATGATGGAATCTTATGGCCGGCACATGAGTAAGAACTCAAAGAGTTGGGAGAGTTTAGGGATGATATCTACTCCTATATGGTTAGCCTGTATCCGTTTCATTGTATCAAATTACGATCCGTCAAACCTTGAACTCGGTGCCTGGCGACATTTGATGACTCAAGAAGTCAAACGTCCGACGTCTGTGATGTCTTGTGTCGCCAAGCCCAATGAGCATATCGATAAGCGGGACGACTTAATGTATCTAGGTACCTAAGTACACTGGTGGAAGTTGATGTAATGGAACGATAGAAGAACTTTGCAATGAGGAAGTTGTATGAAAAGAATTGATTGAAAAAGCATTATTTGACCACTTCTGCTGCTATCGACTCGCCCACACCGTTTGCAAAGATTGTCGTCTGTTCAGCCGAAAAAAGTTGATAATATCGTGGGATTTAGATTGCGTTTAGATTGCGATACCCACCGAGGTACCTATGTACCTATGTACATACCTACCTATGTACATAGGTACATAAAGAAGTGGGTGGTGTGGGTCAGGCGTGCCGTCCCGCATCTAACCTTACGAAGTACATAGTTGTGTTGTGGCGCTCTCTAGCGAAAGCCGTGGTGAACGCGGTGGCATCTTCCTATGAAGCACGATTCGCACGATTCAATCCTTCTGCGCGATACGCGACACGCCACACTTGGGTAACACGATGCTACCTGCGCCACCACATCATCGCCTCAGCAAAACGACCTACCCTCTACAACACCTATCCATTTGCTTGCTAGATCACCACAAGACTGAAGTATCAAGTCAAATTAAATGCTATCAAAATAGAAGAAAGTAAAGTCCCTGTTCCATCACTGCCGTCGTACCTCGCGGTTGTATCAACCGTCTCACTCGCCGGTATCTTACAGCAGTATCTAATCTACAGACTCGATCCCGATTAGCGTCCAGGCCCTACCGCAGCCGAGAACTCAAACTTTAGCCTTGCCAGATTTGCCGGCGTCATGCCAGGCCATCCACTCTTCGGTGATAGTGCGATAATCCTCTGGTCCGTACGGGTCCGACATCTCGGCCAACCGGCCACCCTTCCTGTAAGGGCTCAGCCCAAGATCGCGCTGTAACAAGTCGAAGTACGGGACCGCGTCGAAGATGATGCTGGGGTTCTTGCTGCCCCAGTCGGTGGGGTAGCGCCATTTTCCCCAACGATTCCACAGCAGCGTCTGGTATTGTAGGTTCTTCAGCGAGGCCTCGTCGTCGATTGCTGCCGCCGGGTCGATCGAAAGCTTTCCCGAGAAGTAGGCGCTAATCCAGAGTCCGCTGAGATGCGCGGTCGTGGATGTGCTGAAGTTGGATATCATACCGGCGAAAGCCACGTCGCGAGTGCGCAGAAAGCGGGCCGAGGGGGGCACAAGGAAATGGTATAACGTATATGGCGTCAGAGGCTTGTAGGGTGTCACCTCGTCCTTGCTGCTGATTCCCTTCTGATCAGTCAGGGGAACATAGGCCTTGTTCCAAACCGGCTGTCGTTTGAGTCTTGGGAAGCGTTGTAGAATCTCCTGGTCTGCGCGTTTTAGGAGTTCCTCATTGTTGGCAAGATCTTCTGCTGTTGCGCTGCCTTCGGTCCGCTGGTGAGGAATACCCAGTTCTTTCTCGATGCCTTCAGGTAGGATCTTGAACGCCGGAACGTGCTTCCAGCCAGTGCTTGCTAAGAACACGTCGGATTCAAATTCGGTGCCGTCCGAGAGATGCACCTTGCCGGGGCTTAGATGATCGACCTCACCCACGTACACGTCGACCTTGTCGCTCCGAACCAACTTAAAGATATCCTTGTCGTAATTGAGGATACTGAAGCTCGCGCCCGTAAACATAGCTTCGGTCCATGGTTTCAACTTGGCAGTATCCGGGTGCGCGTCGTAATCATTCAGCGTCAGCACATCTGACCCCAATATCTTCCAGAATGTGTCTACGACCGCGCGTCCGACGACCGTTCCGTGATAGAAGTTCCGGATGTTGTAACCGTCGGCATCGCCCCAGATGCATGGGCTAAACCACGTCAAGAGGCGCGTATCAAGACGTCCAAGTTAGCCGACCGTATTAAGGAGGTGGGCTGTAGTAACACCTACTGGCAAGCTTCTCGATCCATTTCTTCAACGGCGTCACATGCGTAGGTGCGATCCAGCATGGCCCATGGCCGCTTGCTACTCTGGGTCAGTTGGAGCTGAGAGAGAAATTACAATAAGTTCTGCGCACGTCGAATGATCCAGTTGACCTTGACCCCGGCGACGGCGTACGCATAGACGGCATCCCAGGCTGATTTGGTGGCTCCGAATACGGTAACAGCCTTGGCCGTCTTCACGGTATCACTATTTTTCTGGAAGTCTTTGCTGTGGAACAACTTACCACCGAAGGTTTCTTGACCTTCGAAATGAGGGAGAAAGGCTTCAGAAGTCAATCCTGTGGCGATTATGAGGCGTCGCGCAAATATCTTGCTTTCGCCTGTTGGCGTCGCGGCTGTTAAGAACCAACCACCCTCGCTGGTATCCTGGTGTTCGACAACGATGACCTTGTGCTCAAGCCGAATCAAGTCTCCAATTCCAAAGTGAGCAGCATAAGATTTCAGGTAGGCGTTCACGGCCTTCCCGGTGATATGCTCGCCAACCTTGACATCGAAATCATCGGGGTTCATAGGAAAATCGGGATATTCGTATGTCCCTAGCAGATTGTTGCTCTTCAGCCCCGGATACAAACGATCATCTGCCCATGTGCCCCCTGCCGATGATTGACTGTCCAAGATCGCCAATGAGCAATTCGGCTGCGTGGTGTGGAATTGCTTCGCAGCGGCCAAGCCGTACCATCCTGTCGAGGCCAAGTTCAGTGTAACGTCTTGTGTTTGCTACATCGCTCGTGGTACGTGAAAAGGGGTCATAAGGGAGAGCAGATTACGTACCGGCACCGACCACAACGCAGTCAAGCTTCTCCATGTTTGTGTCAACAAGTTCTCGCAAACCGCGCAAGCTTAACCCGCCAGTTTAACTGATGTGCAACTTTGAGATGTCGAGATAATCGCGAGACCGATGTTTGGGGTGGTCTCCAAATTTCTACAGCGGTAGCGACGCAGTGAAACTACATGTGCAGGTCAATTGTACCGTACATAATCTATCACATTCAGCTGAGCCCGTTGTTTGCCCAGATTGCCCAATGGCGGAGCACTGCGTCGACATGCCTGCGACTGCCCGGACCATGGAAAGACGCGAGGGGGAAGTGAAGGAGCGCTTCTGTAAATTTTACGATAATCCTGACCATGCACCCGGCACCTGGCAACCGGCAACCGGCAGGGGGGAAGCAAGTAAGGTGTAAGGGACCGAAGTGAGGGGGTATATCTAAAATCATGGATTACTGTTTTTCTGGTAGATTGTGCCGGACCAGACCGAGGCTCTGACCGATACTCTGACGAATTCTCTGACCGGGGCTGTCGAGAAAGGAAAAGAGAAAATAAGTAAAAGATGAAGTACTGCATTGAACGTTATGATGTTACGCTGTAGTGCTGCGATCCGCCATCCTTCTGTCTCTCGGCGTAAAGTTATATATTTTACTTCTCACCGTAAGCGTCGTGGCTTGATCCTGGACCGCATTCATCTTAGTTTCAAAAGCATACTTTCTTCCATATACTCGTTTCGTTAGGGGCGTGCTGCTCGCTTAGGCAGGCTACGGTATGGACCCAGCCGCTGCTGCTGCGGCTGAGTCGGCTCTGCGCCAGTTCGTGACAGAGGACTGGACTCTGTATGCGGTCGGGCTCGCCTTCACAGCCTTGAGGATATTTGGTCGCGTCAAGCAAGTTGGTTTTAGAGGACTCCAGGCAGACGATTACCTCGCCGTCCTCGCCATAGTCAGTTTCAACCCCTATCAGTTGGTTCGATTTCACCTTTAAGCTCAGGCCATTCACAGGTGTTCTATACGGCCGAGACAACTCTTGCATATTCAGTTGGTGCTCTCGCGAAGGGGTTGGCGAACAATGGCATGACGGACGAACAGCGACAAACGTTGGATCCGAATAGCGCCGAATATCGTACAAGGCAAGTAGCAGTGCTTCGTGTTCAAGGACCAACATGCTAACTCAAGCCAATCCAGAATCACCGGCTCCAAGATCCAACTGGCCGGATGGTCATCATATTCAGCGCTGCTTTGGACGTTAAAGTTCTCGTTGCTGGTGTTCTACACTAGACTTACGGTAATCCCAACTGTGATTCTTCACTGCCTTCACTCGCTGATTATTACAAAGGCAGGCTTAGGCCGCGGCTATATTACTCGTATATACTTTGGCTTCGGTCTCCTCCTTGCTACGTACACTGCCGGTACCTTGAACCTTTTCTTGGGCTGCCGCCCCTTTCACAAGAATTGGCAAATATACCCGAACCCTGGCAGTGAGTGCTATTCGCCCCTATCTGGCCACCTTCAATGTCACCGAATATCGGACTGACCGTTCTGCCTCCGAAGATGAATGCCAACCGGCTATCTCCAACGGCGTCGTATGGGTCTTCGGCTCTCTGAATGTCGTTACCGATCTATATCTCATTTCCATTCCCCTGCCAATGCTGTGGCAGTCATCTCTGAAGCCCGTCAAGAAATTTGGGTTGATTATTCTATTTAGTGGGGGTATATTCGTTATTGTATGCGCTCTGCTACGTGCTGTATTCATAGTCACGGTAAGACTCGATGTCTTTGGTGCGTGGATTGCTACGCTGACATACTCAAGGATCCCGTCAACGGCGCCCAACAAGCCGGGTCCTGGGCTGTCAGAGAAACATTCGTTGCCGTCATTACGACGAACCTGCCTCTTGTGTTCCCTTTCATTAGGGTCCTACTCACGCCCGTATTCAGTGGCCTTGCTCAGTCGGTACGGGGTTCGGCGGACAAGAAAACGCTCGACGGCACTCCCAGAAGCATCATTACGTGGGGTGGCGGAAACAAGCAGAATTGGCGCAACAAAGCCTCACGAACTGCCAATCCCATCACCGACCTCACATTCAGCGAAAGCGAGGAGCGCATGTTGGCGCAAGGGGGCCAGTTCAAGATGCACGAAATGACCTCGAACACTACCAAAATACCCGAGCACCGCGCTGACGGCAATAACATCATTAAACAAGTAGAGATCGCGCAAACGTCAATGCCTAGGAACGAAGAAAATCAGCAATCTACGTGCCAGAATACTTTTAGGTATGCTGTCGCGCTGCCACCACAGAGACACCCGACCTACTCTTCCAGCAAGTAGGCCGAGGTGTGCTGGATACGCACCGATGGGCAGGCAGACAAAATGCATGGTTTTGCGGTTGGATCTGATAGACTTGTACGGTAATGTTTACTAATGATACACGATGCAGCGAGGAAATGATTTTCTGGTGGTTAGATAGCTCGGCCGTCAGCTGTACAGTAATATGCAGCCTCAGGCTTATACCCAAGATACAATAGGTTGGGTGCCTAATGTACATACCGATCACTGAAACGTGAAGGACTCCATTGCATCTTTGCGGACATAAGGAAACGGAAGAGAGAAAGAAGCTCATCATATCATGAATGCGCTGTAAGCATTAGGGGCTGCGTCAAGTACATACATAATACTTCTATCTACCCCAATGAAACCCCCATACTTCGTACAATAAGCCACAAATGGTTACTCCACTCTTAGCCATGTGGTTAAGAACGGGTAAGGATGCGCGTAGGATTTCTAACAGTAAAGCTAGTTAAACAAGTAAAAAAGGATAATTTTCCAGGTAATTCACTTTTATGTACTAATAATACTGGAACTTTATCCACACTTAATTTATATATAAATCTAGTTTATATATTATTTATAATAAAATCTTATATAATATTTAAATATTTAATATAAAAATACTTTTTTTTTATTAAATATTTAATTATTTAATAAAATTATTATATAACTCGTATATATAAGTTTATTATTAATTATATTACGTAAACTTATTTATTTTATTTAAAATTTTATAATTATTATAACTTTATTTAAATTTTATTAATTATAATATTAAAATTTTTTATATATATTATTTTAGTATTTAATAATTATTATTATTTAAGCTATAAATTTTTTTATATAAAAACTTAATTAAAATTTACGTTATTAATTATACTACTTTTTTAAAGTTATTATTATATTTTTATATATATTATTAATTATATTATTTATTTCGTTAATATTAATAATACTTTTTAAATTTATAAACTTTATATTATTTATTTAAAATATTTTAAAAATATATTATTAAAATAATAATATCGATATTATTTAAATAATGTTTTTTTAACTTATTTAAATTGATTTTACTTTATTTAATTTTAATTAAATTAAATCGTTTTTTAATACACTTAAAATAACTTTATTTAAATAAAAATGTTATATTATTATATATTAAAAAATTACTTATAAAAAAATTTATTATTATTATATAATTTAAAATAATTGTTTAATTTTTACGAAGTTATTTTATTTAATTATATTATATATATTTATTAATAAAGCTTTTATATTAAAGTTATTTAAAATAATTAAAAAAAAAGTATATATAACTTAATTAATATAATTAATTATTATTAATTAAAATGTAATTAATTTAAAAAACTTAATTTAATTAATATAAAAAATAAAATAATTATATTATAAAAATATAATTATTAATATAAAGCCTTTATTACGTATTATATAAAAATTAACATATAATATATAAAAGTTTAAAAAATTATATATAATTATAAATTAAACTTAATTAAAATTAATGTTAATTTTAAATAAAAATAACGAAAAAATTTAAATTTTATAATAATAGTTTTAAAGTTATTATAAATTAATTTTATATTAAAGTATTAAATTATTAATTATTTATTTAATTATAATTTTAATTTTAATTTTATTAACCTTAATATTAAAGTTAATTTAAAATTAAACTTTAATAAATTTTTTAATATATTAAATAATAACAAGCTTTTCGAAATAATTTATAATTAAAAAATTACGGTTATATTTTAAAACGTTTAAAATATTTAACTTATAATATATTAAAAAATTAACGGAGATCTTTTAAATATTTAAGTTTTTATTAAAAAGTTATATTATTATAAAAAAAATATAATATTATATTTAAAATTTATAAAAATAATAAAATTAAAAGAATTATACAAGTTTTTTAAACCTTTAAATAATGTTTTAAAATGTAATAAAATAACCTTAAAGTTTTATTATTTAATAATATATATAAAATAAATTATTTTACTTTATTTAACTTTTTATATTATTTTGTTTTATATTTTTTTAATAAGTTAATCGATTTAATATACCTTTATTTAATATTATTAAAATTATATTATTATATATAAATTTTTATATAATATTTAACCTTTTATTTAACGAATTAAAGGTTAATTTTTAATGGTATTTAAACTATTTAAAAAACCTTTAAAAATAATATAATATAACCTTTTTAATAATAATTTTAAGTAATTTTTATAAGGGCTTTAAAAAGGCTATTAATAAGGTTTTTTAAACGGTATTATAATAATTATATATATAATATATTATAAAAAATATAACTTATTATATTAAAAAAAATATAATTAATAAAATTATTTAATAAATAACTTTTAAAAATAAATAAAAAGTGGTTTATTAAAAATTATATTAAATTTTTAAATAACTATTAATTTAATTTAAATTTTCTTTTATATAAAATATTTAAAGTTATTAATAATAACTTAAACAATGATTTTATTAATAACTTTAACGAAATTAAAAATAACTTAAAAGTTATTAAAGTTATTTAAATTATAAATAACTTAAAAGCCATTTAAGTTATAAATAATAATAATAATAAACTCCTTAATATTTTTAAATATTAATTAAACTTTTATAATAGTTTTATAAAAGCTTAAAAAGTTATTATTTATATTAATATTAAAAATAATTATTAAAAAATATAAAATTTAATAAAATAATACTTTTAATAGTAAATATATAAGTTATTTTATATTTAATTTTATTATTTTTTAATAATATAATTAAAATAAAATTTTATATTATTTTTAATTAAATATAATACTTTTTAAATAAATTTAATATATTTATTTTAAGTTTAATATTATTCGTTTTAAAATTAATACTTTTAAATTTAAGTTAAAGTTTTTTTAAATTTTTTATTATTTTATAATTTAACTTATTTAAACGTTATATTATTTTTTTTTATAACGTTTTTAAATTATTTTATTATTTATTACTTACTTTAAAAAGCTTAATATTATTATTTTATTATATTTTATATATATAATTATAATATTATAATTATTAATTAAATTAAAGTTATTTATAAGTATTTAAAATATTATATTATATATTATAATTATAACTTTAATATTATATATAATTAAATATATTTTATATATATAAATTAAAAGGTTATATATAAATTAAATATAAAAAAAGTTAAAATTAAAGTGCTATTAAAATATAATTAAATAAAAATCTTTAAACACGTATTATATAAAATAACTTTAACGTTATTATAAAAAATATAAAAGTAATATTAATTAATTTATTAAAATTATAAAGTTTAAAAAAGTTATAATATATTATAATTTTTTTATAAAGGTTTATTTATAAAGTAATAAAATTTATTTTATAAATATATATTTTATAAATTATTAAAAGTATAACGTAATTAAAATTAACTTATTAAAGTTTAATTTTTAAAAATAAATAATATAAAACGTTATTAATAATTATATATTAATAATATTATTAATTTAATTAAATAAAAAATTAAAAATTATAAAATTTTTAATTTTATTTAATTAATAAAGTATAAATATTAAATAATACACTTTAATAAGTTATTACTTGAAATTTTTTAATATAATAAAAGTAAGTTAAATTTATTTAACTTTAAGGTTTATAAAAAGGTTTTAATTCGTTTTACCTTTAATTAACTTTTTAAAAAAATTAATTATAATTAATATTAAATATTATTTTATAATAAACTTTTATTAATTTTAAAAAACATTTAACGTTAATGTAATAATAATGGCTGTAAAATTAAAATTAAAAGTAAAATTAAAATATAATAAAATATAATAAATTAATTATAAGTTAAAAATCGAGAGAATTTTATAATTATTTAATATATATATACGATATTAACGTTTTAATAATTTTAATTATAATAATAAATATTATATATTATTATAACGTTAATATATTTAATATTTTTAACGTTAATATTATTATAAATATTTAACTTTATATTTATATTTATAAAAATTTTAATATAATTATATAATGTTAATAAAATATAAAATTTATAATAATGGGTTTTTTTATTTTTATAAGTTTTATAAATTTTATAATAAAGATTTATAATATTTTTTTTACCTTTTTAAAAGGCATTTAAACAAGTAAAGTAAAAAAAATAAAATTATTTAAATTATTAAACGTTTTATTATTAATTAATTTAATTTATAACGTTATAATGTTTAATTTTTAAAAGTTAATTTATAATTTAATTTATAATTTAAATTAAGTTTTACTTAATATTAGTTTATTTTTCTTTTTTTTTTAATTATATACTTTTATTAAAAACATTATAAACGTTATTATTAAAAGTTAAATTATTATTATTATTAATTATTTATATAAAAAAAGTAAAAAAATTATATAATTTTAAAAGGATTTTTTAAAAACGGCGTTTTAAAATTACTTTTTATTTTTTTTATACTTATTAATTAAAGTTAATAATAAATATAAATTATATATATTAAAAGGTTTATATTTTATTTATATAAAAACCTTAAAAAGTAAGCTTTAAAGCCTTAAATATTTTTTTAAAGTTTCCGAAATAAATTAATTTTAAAACGAAAAAGTTTTATTTATATTATAATAATAATTAAAATAATAATTTTAACGTTATTATTATTAATTAATAATATAAATTTTTTTAAATTAACTTTAATTAAAAGTATAACTTATATATTAATTTAACGTTAAAAACGTTAATTATAATATAAGCTTATAAACGGGTTAAAAAAAAATTTAAATTAAGCTTTAAATAAAAAATTAAAGTTAAAAATAAAAGTAAATAAAAATAAAAACAGCTTTTTTTTAAAGTTAAAATTAAAATAATAATAAATGTAATTTTAAAAAGTTATTATAATAATATAAAATTAATATACATTATTTAAAATATATATATATAAGTATAAAAAAAAAGGAAAAGTTTATTAATATATTTAATAATTTAAAAATAAAAAATAAAAGTATAAATTTAAAAAAATATAAAAGTAAATAAAAATTTAATTAAATAATTAAAATTTATATATATAAAAGTATATAAATAAATGTTTATATAATTATAATAAGTTTAAAATAATTATAAAAAGTTAAAAAATATATTAATTAAAAGTTAAATTTAAAACTTTATTATTATAAATTATAAGTTTAAAATTAAAGTTAATATAATTATATTATAATTTTATTATAAACTTATATTTTTAGGATTAAATATAATTAAAAAATTAAGTTTTAATTTTAAGGTAATAATGTTACGTTAAAAATAAATATTTAAAGGGTTTATTTGTAAGGAAGGTTTAAAGTCCTTCCATTATTTAAGGTAATTTATAGTTTTAAATTAATAATTAAAGAGCTATAAAAGAGTATTTAAATATAATAAAAATATTGTAGTTTATAATATGTCCTTTTTTTTGTTTAATTTATTTTATTTTATTTTACTTTATTTTATTTTATTTTGCTTTTTTATGTTTTATTGTATTTGATAAAATATGTGGTCTTTTAGCCGTGGTTCTCCCGTAATTAGTTAACTATGCCTCATTTAGTCTTTTTAAAGTAACCGTAAGATTAGGTTATAACATTATTCCCTCTTTTTTAAGATTTTTATCCTTAAAAATTTTTAATATATTTCTTTTTATTTTCCTGTTTCTAAAATGTTGTTTAATAATGTTAATAAAAGAAAACGAAACAATTCTTCCTAATTGTTTTTTATTAAGCGTTGTAAGCGTTTAATCCTTAAAATTAAGTTATTAAATTTTAAAATAATACTTTATACCCGTTATTTTAATAAGGATTTTTCTTATAAAATAATTATTAATAATCGGTAATATCGTAAATGTTAAATAATTAATGTATTTTGTAATAGAAAAAAAGTTCCTATTAATTCCTTAACGTAAATTAAAAAAGAAAAACGTTACCTAAAACTAAAAAAAAAAGTGGAAAAACTTTACTTTTAAAAAATATTAAAGCGTTAAAAATTAAAGTAAAAAAAGTTAATGTCTTATTTAAAACGTTTATAAAAGTTACGTTATTTATTAAATAAAAAAAGATTAAAAATAATTTAAAAAGAATTTATTAATATTAAAGAATTAAAGAAGGTTAAGCATACGAAAATAACACGTTAAATAATAATAATTTTTTTAATTAATAATATTTTTAAAGCCTCCCACGCTTTTAATTAGTTTGATGTAAACTTTAACTTTAATTTAATATTACTATTAATCGTTGTTTTATAGGTTTTAGTTAGTTAAAGTTTTAACGATAAAAATTATTAAGTATTATCCTTATATTTTAAAAATATTTAATAAGTTTTTATATGTTTTTTATTAGTTTATATTTTTTCCATTTAATGAGGTATTTAATTTAACCATTCTAGATTATAAAATCCATTATTTTTTTAACCTCGTATTTATTTAAGTTAAGTTTAAATTTCATAATCTTATTAAACGTTACATTTTTTAACGTTAATTTTAATATAAAAATATAAAAAATATTAATTTAAAATCATATTAATTTAAGTAATAATAATTAGTAATTAGTTTTAAAAAGTATTTTTTTAATTTTAAAAGCTCTTAATTTCTTATATTTTAACTTGTCGTTTAATTACGTTATTTTAATTTATAATGTCTTTAATATTAAATGTTATTTATTACGTAATAAATAAACTTTATTTTTTATTTTAAACTTTAATTCTTTAATTCTTTTCTTATTATAATAATATATTATTTTATTTTAAATAAATTAAAGTTCTTATTATAATCATTATTAAAATAACTTAATTTTCGTAGCCATTCCTTTTACTTTTAATATTAAATTAATTACCATTAACGCTTTTTTATTTAATATTTATTATTTTTTAGTTATCAATTCTTATCTATATAATACTTAATATAAAAACATTTTCATATTTTTATTAATTAATATATTATATATAAATTAAGTAAGTAGTAATAATTTTACTTAATTATCTTATTAAAAATTAACATAAGTTTATAAGTATTACTCAATAAATTAATTTAAACGTTCTATTTGTCCGTTTATTTAAAGGTAAATTATAATAAATAATTTTTATTTAATTTTTAATCATTTTATAAAATTTATTTAAAATTTAAATGTAAAAAGCTTATTTTTATTTAAAATAATTTTTTTTAGTAAGTTATATTTATTAAACATTTTTCGTAAAAAAGTAAAAGCTAATTACTTAACTATAATTATAAATAAAAATAAAATAAAATAAGCATATTTTATAAGTTTATTTATTATTACTTATATACTATTATATTTAACTTTAATGATTAAATCGATTAACTTTAATAATAATATAATAAAATCTTATATTATAATGTTTTATATTATATTTAATATTTTAATTAATTAGAGTAGCTTGTAAAACTTATATCTAGCTTCCTTTATTTTTTAGCAGATATCGTAATTTTTAAATACCTTTTTAATTACTTCTTTAAGTCCTAAAAAATCGAACTATTTCTAAACTCTTTTAATAGTTTTAAAAATTTTAGCGTAACCATTTAATGGATATAAATATATTTTTTTAATAAACTCCTTTTAAATAACAGAAAAAATATACATTTTTCTTTTATATATTATTGTATTTTCTTTAATAAAATTTTTTATAGATAAAATATTTTTAATTACCTTTACTTTTTATTAAATTCATTTTTTTTATTTTTTTTTTAGTTAAAAAAAATAAATTATTAATAGAACTATGGCTTTATTAAAAATCATTTAAAATATTACTTTTTTTTTTTGAATTTTTTAATATTAAATCCTTCAGATTTATTAAAAATATTAGCTTAAATATTTTCTTTTCCTTTAATATGGTAAATTTTGAAATTAAAATAAATGAAATCGTCTACTTATTGTAATTATTTTCCACTTAAAACTTTAATTAACATTAATGTTTTAAAGTTTTTATAATTAAAATAAATTTTGAGTAATTCCTTAGTTTTAAACACTTATAGTTATCATTTTTTTAATACCTTATATATTACCATTAATTTTTAATCGTAAACTTAATATTTAGTTTTTAATCTTTTAAAAATTTTAAAAAAATAAGCCATTAAATGTTATCTTTTATTATTTTTAAATTACTTAAGGGTTATTTTTATCGTTTTTTTTAAAACATTTATATAAACTCTTTTCTTTTTATTAAAGTAAAGTAACCGTATTATTAAGTCGTTAATTATAATTTACTTAATCTTTTAAAAACCCGCCTCTACTTCTAAAATTTATTTAAAATCACTTGAATTTTATATAATGGTTATTATAAATTTTATAATTTTTTTAAAGTTTTCGATTAAAGCTTAACTATAATTAATAAAGCCGTGAAATGCTCGTACTTTTATAATGGTTTTTAGGATTTTCTAATCTTTAATTACTGCAATCTTTAAATCCTATATTTTAATATAATTAAGTATAATAATATATTTAAAATAATTAAGTTTTTAAATAAAAAAGTTATTTTTTTTTAAGTTAATAAATAGTTTAACCTTTTTTAATATTTTTAATACCGCTTATACGTTTCGTTTATATTATTTCTTAATTTTTAAATAAATTAAAATATTATTTAGGTATATAAAAATAAATTTTTTAAGGAACTTTTGTAGGATAATTTAGATTATTCGTTAAAAAGTTACTAGCACGTTAATAAGTTTAAACAGTATAATTAAACATTTAAAATAACCATATAATGTTTTAATTATTATTTTCCACTTATTTTTTACCGTAATTTATATAAAATTAAACACTACTTTAAAATTTAAAAACGTAAACTAATTGTTATCTTTAATTTCTTCTTTAAAACTTTCAATATATAATAAAGGATATTTATTTTTAATAATAATGTCGTTTAATTAATAATAATTATAAACATATCGATAAATAAAATTCCCTTCTTTATTTAATTTAAATGTCCCGTCCTTATTTTTTTTAAGAATAAAAAACATTAAGTATTTTACTAGTAATTTTAAATCTTATATAAATTTTTTAGCCTTTTTTATTTTTAATATAATTTATAAGGCTTTAATTTTATGTTTATTAAGCTAATAAATTTAATTTAGTTTAAGGTACTACCTTTTTTTAATAAGAATTTAATGATTCCATTAATTATGTTTTAATATTTTAGATTTTGTATTTAATATTTCATTAAATAAATTAAGAAATAATTTAAAAAATCGTTTTAATACCTTTAAAAGTTATATTTCTTTCTTAAGTTATATTATTAAATAAAATGGTATTAAATTTTTATTTAAGAATAACGTATTTAATTATTATTTAAATTTACTTAAATTAAATTTTTAATGCTTAAAAGCTAAATTAGGTTTTTTTAACTTTTTTTAGTAAAGTTAATTATCCTTTTAGTTAATTCATAAGTTATTAACTTTAAGTTACACTTATTTTAAAATTAAATCGTAATTCGTATTAATAATATTAAAAAAAACTTTATTTTTATATTTATAGATTAAAACAAAAAAATCTGCAGTTTTTTTTTTAATTCGTTCTTTATTATAAGTGATAAAAGTTCCATTAATATTATTAATTAAATATAACGTTTTTTTAGTTTTATATAATACGTTATACCTGTTAATTAATTTTAAATATATTACGTTAATTACGTATTTTAAGTTAACAAATACTTAAAACTTTATTTTATTCCATTAAAGTTTAATAAATATTTGTAATCCCATTTTTATTATTGCTAAGTATAAAGGTATAAATGGTTTAATTATTTTTTTTATAAGGTTATTTTAAAGTTTTTTTAACGTTTTTAATACCTTAATAATAATTTAGTTTTACGCTTTTAATACTATTATAACCTTACTTTTAAAATTTATTACTTTTTTAAGTTTTTTTTTAAATAATTAAGTTTTTTTGTTTAATTTATTAAACTTATTTACTAGTAACTTTATAAACTTTTTATAAGATTTAAGCTTAATTTTATAAAATTCATTGCTTATATAATATATATATATAATAATTTATTCCAAATAATATTATACCTTATTATTAAAGTTTAAGTTTTCTAAAATACTATTTACGGTTTTAATTATCCTTTAGTAAGCTAATTAAGCGTATGGTTAATTCTATTTTTTTTTTAAATTTTTAAAGTTTTTTAGGTTCTATAAGGCTTTTTTTATAGATTATAAGTTAATATAATACTTTCAGAATAGTTTTATAATTATTTATATAATTTTTCGTTATTATTTTTCCTTTTATTTTTTTTTGAATTTATAGTTTATAACGTATCGTTTTAATATATATTTTTTAACGAAATTAATTAAATTATAATCGATTTTTTTAATTAATTATATTAATATTAATACGTTTTCGATTGGGAAATGTATTAATTAATTTGCCTTTTAATTTTATTTGTTTTAAACTATTAACTTATGTTTTTGAATTTTATTATAATAAATAAGTTTTAATTTTTTGTTCTTTAGTTATTAAATAATAAATGTATTATTAAGGTAGTGAATTAAAAGTACTTCTTTTTTTAGTCGTTTTATTATGTCCCGTTGTTTTTGTTTTTTTAAGGAACTAAATGATTTAAAGTTAATAACTTAAGTGATTATTATAAATTAAATTATTTAAATAAAACCTTGAAGGTTTATTAAAAAAGTATTATTATATATTAATAAGGGGTTATTCGAAATAAATTACTTTTCTTTTAATTTTAAAGATTTTTTTTTTTCTCTTTTTATTAACTCGTTATTTAAAGTAATAATTATTAAAATATATAGTAATCTTAAAGTTAAAAATTTAAAAGATAATATAATAATATTAACAAGTTTTCCTTCTAAAACTTTCGGCTATTTATGTTTCTTTTTTTTACATTAATTCTTATAATAACCCATTTTACTATAGTTATAACACTTAATATTATTTTTATCTTTTTTTTTTTATTTTTTATTAACCATATTAAAATTCGCTAATTTCTTTTTATTTTTTTAATTATTACGACCGTTTTATACGCGTTATTTTTCATTTAAAACCTTTTTTTTTCGTTCTTTTAAGAACTATTAATAAAATCTTTAATTAACTTAAATAGTATAATTAACGTATTTATTAAATTTATAATCGTTATAATTTAAGCATATAAGCTCGTCCTTAACCCATTTTAAACATCCTTTATAAAAAAGTTTAAACCATAATACTTTAAAGACTTAAATTTTAGCTATAAACCGTTTAAATTTAACCGTATAATTTAAGGTTTTTTTAATTTACTTAAAAACATAAAATAACTTTTTAACATCCTGTTTTTTAAATAAATTTCCAAATATAAACTAAACTTTATTAATAAATCCTTTATAAAACTTAAAAATCTTTTTAATTTCTTTTTGTAAATAATTTACTTTTTTATAACCATTAATTATAAAGTTTTATAGAAACGATTAAAACTATAACCTTACTTTTTTTATTAAAAATTAAAATGCTATAATAATTCGTTATATATTATTAATAAAAACTTAATAATAAAAAATTATATACATTTTAAACGAAATGATAAATGCGTTAAGGTTTTTATCCCTTTCTTTTTTATAAGGCTTAAGCTACGTTAATTTATACGCTTTAACGGCTAAAAAATTTAAATAAAATATTCCTTTTAATAAGGGAAAGGATATTAATTAAATAAGTCGTTTTCTTTTTAAGTTATTTTCGTTGTAATCGTTATTTTTATTATCGTTAAAAAATCTTTTAAGGAAACTAAAGGGTTTTTGTTTGGGTAAAGTAATGTTATATTATTTAAAAGCTTTAATTTCTTTTTAAGTTTAACGTTTTTTTTCCATAATATAAACTATAACTTATAAACGGGTTTCTATAAACGTTATATTATTAATGAATATAATATTAACAAATTATAATAAATTTTTTAAAAGTAAATATTACTCCTTCTATAATGTAAGGATTTATTAATTAACGTCCGTTTATAATTAAAGTTTAATTAAATCCTTTCCGTATAACTTATTATCGTTATTTAACTTTTTTAAATATACTAAAATACCTTTAAAAATAACGTTTAAGTTAATTAACTTAAACTAAATTTAAGTATTATAATTATTAAATAATAACGCGGTAAAATTATTATAATTTTTTACCTTTTTTTTATTTACATTACTGCTTTCGCTAAATCTTTTTAACCTTTTACTTTTAATTATTTGTTAATTAAATAAGTTATTTTTTAAAATAAAAGGTAAAAATACATTTATTAAATCCTTTAATTAATTATTTATACTATATATTTAATTTATGCGAACATTAATTAAAAAGTTATTAAAATATTACAAACTTATATTTTTAGGATTAAATATAATTAAAAAATCGGATTTTAATTTTAAGGTAATAATATTATATTAGAAATAAATATTTAAAAGGTTTATTTATAAAGAAAGTTTAAAATCCTTTTACTACTTAAAGTAATCTATAATCTTAAATTAATAATTAAAAAGTTATAAAGGAATATTTAAATATAATAAAAATATCGTAATTTATAATATGTCCTCTTTTTTATTTAATTTGTTTTGCTTTATTTTACTTTATTTTACTTTATTTTACTTTCTCATACTTTATTATACTTAATAAAACATATAACCCTTTAGCCGTAGTTTTCCTATAATTAGTTAATTACGTCTTACCTGGTCCCCCTAAAATAACTATAAAATTAAGTTGTAATAAACTTTTTAAATTAATAAAAAAACATTATTATAATTAATAAACTAAAGTTATTAATAAGTTTTATATATAATAAATTACTATTAAATGTAATTATTTTAAATTAAAATTAAAGTTAATTAAATTATAATATTATAATATTATATTATATAAAAAGAAATAAAGTAAATATAATAAATAATAATAATATATTTTAAAATGTTTAATTTTTTAATCGTATTATATTAAATATTTAAATGTTATATAAAATTTTATTATAAATAATACGCGAATTAAATTTATATATAAATTAAATATAAATAAAGTTTTAATATTATTAATATATAAAAAGTGGATTATTTAAAAAATTATTTTTTTTTATTTATTTTTTTAACTTTATTAAATTTTTAAAATGCATTTAAATTTATTAAAGTAGCATTTTTAAAATATATACTTACATTTATAAGTTTTACCGGTTACGTAATTCGCGATTAACCTTTTTAAATAAAAAGCGTTTATATTAAAGTTTTAATAATCGAAAAATACTTATATTAAAGTGTAAAAGTTTAAAATACGTATATATATAATACCGTATAATACGGTATTTTATATGTATAATAAATTTATTATACGTATAATAAATATTTAATAAATATTTAATAAATAACGGAAATTTTATCGGTTTAATAAATACTTATTTTATTAAAATTATTAATTTACCGGATATTTTTATTTTACTTTATTTTTTTTAATTTTATTAAAAATATTTAAATATTTTAAACTTAAAGTTTTATTTTATATTAATTATATAATAATAGAAGTTATTTAATAATAAAGTTTTTTAATATTACCTTTAATTTTATATTACGTAATATTTATAATTAATATATAACTTTAAATATAATAATAATATAATAAAATAAATAATTATTTAAATATTTAAGTTTATAAATTAATTAATGTAATAACTTTATTTAATAATTAAAGTTAAAAACGTTAAATTTAAAAATAATGTTTAAAAATGGTAGTATTTTTATACCTTATTATACTATTATACCGGTATTATACCTAGTTTTAATGTAAATAATGGTATTATACATACGGTATGGTATAATACCGCATAGTAGTCTACTATGCGGTATAGTTTCGTTGCCTAACCTACGTACCTAGGTATGTATGTACATAGTAAGTGGTAATCTTGTCTTTTCTTTTGGGGGCCAACAAGAACAAGTCATCAACAATTTGTCTAGTGGAAAATTACTCGACAACAACAAGTTCTATCGTTATGGAAAAGATATGATCACAAGTCATTACTGCCAAGTTATTACCTAACTTTAAGGGCATATCCTTGCCATATAATACGCGTACGTCCACAATCTCGAGATGTAACGGAAACTGTCGGGAATCCACCAAGAACCAGATTCCCATGTAACCACTTACTCCAACCAGCACGATAATCTTATTTACGCCGGTTCAGAGCACGTGTTTGGGAGCCTAGAATACGGTACCTAGGACTTCTATTTTCATGACCTGTGAGACCCTTCAACAGGAATGTGGTGTTACCGTCGTAACCCTTCATTCACGCCTTCTGCATGACCTACCTGGCTGCCTAGGCAAGGCAAATGTTGGTTAATAAGGTAGAGGCTGAAAATACGACAGGAGTCAGATCAGGGCGCCAACGATGAACGCCCGCTCCACTCTGTGAAGCAGGCCATGCTTCATCACTTACAATGCTGAGCCTGCATGCTACCGCTCATTTTCTGCGCATATAGTCCGGACAGAGCCTGTCATGCGGCGGAACCCCGATTGGGATTGTTCCGCTGCTCGCACTATGTACTGTATTCCCGGTACTTGCCCATGTTGACCAGCTCTCCGCCCCCAACAACAACAACGTGTTTGCAGGGCTGTGAGCTTACGCCCGAATGTGTTGCGTTGGGTACAGGTAGCATGATTCGATAAGAACGCGATACCCGATGGCAACCACCACCTACCTCTAAGGATGGGAGGAGCGCTTTGATCGCCTCGCTAAAGTCACGATGTCTTCAGGATCCAAAACGTATCTTGACCTAGCGCAGGAGTGCGACGGGTAAGTGACAAACGAATAGGGGAGACGGAGGAAACTTGAGTTCAGATGATTGGGCCATTGTCAAACGTGATGGTCCGGGGGTAGCTCCTTCAAGGAGATGAAAGCAAACAGAGCTAATGTGTACAGACTTCCCTACCCAGACCAAGGCGAAGAATACACCAGCGTGGTCTCCAAGTTCTACCGCTTCCGCCTGCGCAAGACGTGGGAGGAGGATGCAAAGGAGGAGTCGGACCCGGTAGCGTCCTATGTCAACGTGGGCTACATGCTCCCGGAAGTCGTGGCGAAGATGCCGTGGACGAATAAGTTCCGCGTTGACCACGACGGGCGGACCGTGAGCATCCCGTGGACGAGAACGGACGACGTCGCATTCGAGACGAACGCGATCACCGAGCAGGTGGACCGGGCGCGCGAGTGCGATTGCTTCGAGATCCTGCGCAAGTGGCGCGAGGAGCCGTACCGTGTCCTCGGCGTCGGCAAGGGGCGTCGCGTGCGCATGGCTCGCGGTGCCAGTGCACTGTTCGGGATCCACACCATCGGCGTGCACGTGCTGGGGTTCTGTCGAGTCGGGCAAGGCGAGGACGGCTTGAGGTTGTGGATCCCGCGTCGCTCGCCTAACAAGCAGACCTTCCCCGGGATGCTGGACAACACCGTTGGAGGCGGCCTCACAGCAGACGAGGACCAGCTGGAGTGCCTGGCGCGAGAGGCGCAGGAGGAGGCTTCGCTACCGGGAGACTTTGTGCGAGCCCACGCACGGCCTGCGGGCGCCATATCGTACTTCTACATTCGCGACGAGAGGGCCGGGGGGATCGGGGAGGTCGGATTGCTGCAGCCTGCGACGCAGCTCCTATACGATCTGGAAATGCCGCAGGATGTGATCCCCAAGCCTCTGGACGGCGAAGTGGCCGAGTTCCTCCTCTGGACTCCGGCGCAGACCATGGCAGCGCTGAAGGAAGGGTGTTTCAAGCCAAACAGTTCGGTGGCCTGGATTGATTTCTTTATTCGACACGGGTACATCACTCCCCAGAACGAGCCAGATTACATGGAGCTGGTTGCGAGGATTCACAGAAGGATCTGTTTCTAGATTGAAATTGAACAACTCAACTCGCCTCGCCTATTTTTCTTCGTGCGATAATATTCCATATTTAACTAAAGTCGGGAAGCAAGCAGCATTGGATGCGATAGAATTGACCACTGTAATATGGACGAAGGTACGGAGTACCTATATGTGAAGCTGATATTACCTACATCTCAGTGCAGCTTTTTTGGAGCTGAATCAAAAGAATCTACCGTAAAATGTACATACCATTTCCAGTCTACACACCAGCTCTGATCTATTTCACAGACCTCTATTTTCTAAATCTAAATCTCTATTCCACAGACGGGTCCTCATCGCTTCGGGCTCTTCCAGAAGTCTTCTTTCTATCGTACCTGACCACCGCAATGAAGGGGACAATCAAGCAAAGCGAAGCCGCGGCGACAACAGCCCCGGAAAAGGCCTGCGCGCGCTGGAAATCAACGTGGCCGGGCAGCAAGTCGACCAGGGCGCCCGCGCTGGGGGCCCCGATGAGCACCCCGAGACCGCCGAACATCCAGCCCATGCCCATGCGCGTGCCCACGACGCTCATGGTGGGCGATAGCGTGGGGTGCGATATAGCGGCGCTGGGAGCGGCGACCAGCACGCCCGACACGAGCCCGTACATGACGGCGAAGGCGACGAAGCCCGCGACGTTGTGCACCGCCATCCACGCGAACAGCACCACCGCTGCCGCCACCGACGCCGCCAGGTACACCTGGACGGAGCCGACGTAGGCGGCGGCCATCATGGGGACGGTGCGTCCGACGAACGAGCCGACGCTCACGAAGACGAGCGACTCGAAGCCGAAATCGCGGCCCTGGCCCAGCTGCGCCGTCGCCTGCGTCGGCAGGTAGAAAGCCGGGATGTAGAAGGCGATGTAGTTGAGCAGCTGCGCCAGCGCAAACATGAGGAAGCTGGGCTCGCGCAGGGCGCGCAGGTCGAACAGCGCGCGCTTGTGCTCGGGCTTGTGGACGCGGTGCGGCGCGAGGATCGCGAGCGCCGCGAGCGACAGCACCAGGTTGACTAGGGCGATGGCGCGCACCGCCCAGCCGAAGCCGATGGACGGGAGCAGGTTGCGGAACATGAAGGTGTATATGATGCCGCCGACGCTGCCGCCGGAGTTGACGCACCCGATGGCCCACGGACGCGTCGACTCTGGGAATAAGGTGGAGATCAGGGCTAGTGACGGGACGTAGATGAGGCCGGCGCCGAGACCGACGGCGAGAGCCTGCGCGAGAAAGACTTGCCAGAACTGTGTGGCGAGCGAGAGTGTGGCCATTCCTAGCACGATGAGGAAGCAGCCGGCGACTATGAGGGGTCGCAGGTAGCCAGCATCGAACAGTGGGCCGGTGAAGGCGCCGAGGGTGATGACGAGAAAGACCTGGACGCTGCCGATCCAAGAGATGGAGCTGGGCGAAGTGCCGGATAACAGTGTACTGACGTAGTACTCTTCAAATGCTCCGAATGTCTGGGTGAGACCCCTTTCGGTGAATAGACGTCCGTGTCAATTTTCATGATGCTTTGGTCTTGGTTGATAAGAGCGCTCGGCTCGAGAACTCACCATGCATTGATGAACATGAAGAAGGTGGCGAGGACATAGAGCCAGGCTTTGGATATTCCCCTGCTCTTTTTTTCCTCGGGGGTATTGGGTTCCTCGATCATGGTAGCATCTTCTCCGGTGGTGAAGACTCCCTTTTCCGCGGAAGTTTGACTGCTTCGTTCGGTTTTCTCATTATCCGAATGGTTGGTAGAGGGTATAGCTACCTCATTTTGAGGATTAGCCATAGCCGTAGCTATGTCTTTGAGGAAAATAGGGGATTATTAAAAATTTGAATCCGAAAAAGATTGTGCGGTGGAAAACAAAGAAAAGAGACTGCTCGGCAGAACTAGAAGAACGACCATGGCCTCGAAGCATCAAAAATACCCAGAAGCGAAGAGGAATAGGATTCGAGGCCATGATGTAAGGGAGCCTTTTTATTCAGGCCCATCCGATCCGATGTCGAAACGAAACGAGGACATGACGGCTTCGGCTTCACATCCTTGCGAAACAAAGAATTCGAGCTGAGTGATGCGGCGACTCTGATTGGGCTATCAACGGGCCGATGGGGCTTACATCAGGTCAGAGAAGACCCACTGGAACGCTCGGTAGGCTGGTAGGTGAACAACGTTGGAACAACATCAATAATCAGACTCCAGCTTAATCTTCTTTTCCGTGTGTAATACGGGCATCGTGAACAACAGGCTTTAGACGCGTCATACCCTGCAATTTCGGGCTTGACTTTTCGCGTAGGAAGACACCATGATGTGCTCCTAGAAGTCCTAGAAGCTCTGCCGTCTCGTACTGCCGTCCTGCTCCATGGATGTGATCCACTCATGCATCGGGAATGGGTTCAGCTCTCGGTTGCTGCTAATTCCTCCCGCTTGGTGGCGTCTCCCACCCGGGTGGCTTATGTCTTGCATATATGCCGTATGCCGTGGTATCGAAGGATTAATAAGTACAATTTAGATAATGATCTGCATTCCTTATTACGGTACATTCTTACAGTACTGATGTAGTACATGACTCATGAGTTAGCAGAACGATATCGCAAAGAACCCCGTACATGCAATGGTCTCGAACTCCCGCTAGCCATCCACAGCCGTGACCATTCTGCACCACCCAAACCGATCCTCCACCTCCCCTTGCTGGATCGCCTTGAGTATTGATAGAAGTTTAGCGCAGCACGGGCCTGGCTTGCTAGACTCGCCATTGTAGGCGAATACGTCGCCTGTAGACTTCCTAGTAATACTCTTGATGGGCACCAGTGCGCTAGCCGTGCCGACTGCGAGAACCTCATCAAACCCCGAAAGTTCCTCATAAGGAACGACACGTCTTTCCGTCTTCCATCCAAGGTCTCTCGCGATTTCGCACACCGTGTCTGAGGTCACGCTCTCGATTGTCCGCGTTGGGTATGGCACAACCACTACGTAGCTGCCGCTCTTACTCGGGTCCTGCTTAATCCCGACGAAGCCGGCCATGGAGAACTCATCAATCTCAGTCCGGGTCTTGCTGTCAAGATGAAGCAGGATACCATATTCGGACGCACTAGCATCTTCAATATGGCGCACGAGCGGGGAGTAGTTCCCGCCCACCTTGGCAGGGCCTGTTCCGACAGGCGCGACACGATCGTAGTCCTCGAGAATGAGGGCTCGGACAGCGTTCACACCATACGCAACCCTCACCGGGGTTACGTAGACGCAGAAGGTATACTTGTCAGGGGAGGCCATGCTGAGTGTCGCCGAGGTGCCAAATATGATAGGTCTGATATACAGTGCGGCGCCAGCACCATAGGGAGGAACGTACGATGCGTTCTTCGCCACGGCCATATTCACGCAGCTTAGGAAGGTCTCCTCAGGTACCGGGGGGATGGAAATATAAGCCACCGAGCGCATCATCCGATTAGCGTTCATGGATGGGCGAAAGATCCGAATCTCTCCGGAGGCAGTGCGGTACGCTTTCAGGCCCTCGAACGCTTGTTGGGCTAGAGAGCCACAGTTGTCTCAGCCACAACGATCAACCCGCACATAAGAATAAGAGAGTCAAGGCCTACCATAGTTCAAAGCTGGTGTGAGGCCGTGTATTCGTAGCAGTGGGTCTGTAACAAACTGTGGCTGGCTCCATTGGCCGCTCTGCTTGCTGTAATGTGATTCGACATGGCCGTCGACTGGATGCCAGTCTCTTGGTTAGATGCGGAAGAGCGCGAGGAGGTGGTGACTAACTAACCTTCATATACATCGAAGCGAAGGCTTTCCCAGTCTGCACGCGAAACTCCAAGTCAGTACAGCACTTTATTACGTAACTAATGTTGAGAACATCGCTGACCAATGTTGTCTTTAGGGGCCGGAGGAAACATTGCGACAGCTATGTGTTAATCAAGCTACTGCAATCCTGTCATATCACGGTTCGAGATACTGATACTAGAGAATTTTCTGACTATATAGCGTGCGTGTACTCTGTCTTCGGGTGATGCTCAATTCCTAATCAAGAAGAGCAAGAAGAGGGGTAGGGAGATGTTCTCAATCACTCAACTGGATTTGGGCTTACATGCAGATGGTTTATATTACTTGAAGAAAATTCTGATAGGCCGATGACAAGTGAAGGTCAACTCCATCGTGCCGCGTATGAAGACGCAGGCTTCGGACATAAGCTAGGAAGATACTACGATGAAAAACCATAGAATCAGGGTTCTAGTAAGCATCCATCTACTAATTCCCAGTTCCTGCTGCATAGAGTTCTTACTACAATGTTTTAGAATTCATTCTGACAAGACGACAAGGTGAAAGGATTCAGATGATCTTCGTTTCTCCTGACTCTGAGTTATCAACACCGACTGGGGTGTTCGCAAAGCAAGGAATCCGTCTGGAACAAGCCATGTACATGATCAAAGTGCTACTGTAACTGAGAAGGAGCATGATATGATAGAACAGGGATAGGCATCGTTGCCTTGAAATGAGCTTATAAGGAGGCGACAGAACCTTGGCCAACCCCAGTCCTTGAGGTCTGTCGATGGTCAACTGCCTGTCTAACAGAAGAGACTGGACAGCGGCTCAACATCTATGCTCACCTAGCCTCTGAAACAGCGGTACGAATGATCCTAACCCTTCAGAGTCTAATGAGTGGTGATTGCGCCGGACCTCTTCCCCCTATACCTTGTATCTCCGAATCAGGGAGGTGGGTTTTTCGCCTGAATTGGGGTTGCAAAAGAAACTCCTTGAATAGGAAATAATATTTCCTATTCGCGCCGCCCCCAAACGCCTCGTGACAGAGGCCGTGAGCATAGTAACCCTCGGAAAAGCCGGGGCATAATTAAGTCGCTATAGATGGAGCTTACAAGGTAGGTACCTGCATACTATCTGCAACTCCTAAGATCTTACACACCACATTGAAATAAGGTTGTTCCCTGTGTCCAACGGTTGAGGCGTATGGACTTTGCATGTCGCAATGGATCCTTCTTCATGTGCTTTGGTTGCACTCCGGTCAGCGTGATACACAGAACCTCGTTGTAGGACTCCATGCATGCGAAGATACTCCAATACGATCAAACCGCCTAGAAAATCGCACAGGGTTTCCAGGTCGAGGTATGCCGCGTACCCTTTCCAGCAAGAAGCTGTGGGGAAGACGTAACGCCGTCTATTAGTCCTATAGCCTCAGTTTAAGGGCGGTAATGAGATTCGAGATGTGGCGGGAATTACAATACCGCATTTGCCGACGTTTATCGTGGAAATAATCTCAGTTGCCAACGAACATCATTCCGTTCTGGGCATGAATCATGATCACAAGCTCACCCAGTTGACCCATTACTCGCCTCTGCCAATGAGTTATTCGAGTATGCGCTCCATTACCCCTCTTGAAACCTCAACCTGCAAGTTTCCCAGAAGGCCAAGACGAGAGACGCTTTCAAAGTTGTAGATTTGAGAATACCCTTCTCTGGCCAGTTACATTTCCAGACTACTGCGTCGTGAGGCAACGTGACTGTTGGACGAACCTCAACTGGATTCTTCGTCAGACGCAGGTTGCAATGTGAGACTATTAGCTACAAACTGACCCGGCACCGCTGATCGGTAGTATCATAGGGAAGTATTTAAGATGCCAATCCAAAGGGATATTAGTTGTAGAGTCTATAGCAACAACATCTTTTCTATCCTTCCAAGTTTCAAGCTTTCCAAGTGAGAGAAGTGTAAAGTCACTATATTCTTTAAATCACATCGCTCTTCGTTAGCGCAATGGAACAGGGTCAGTTCATTCCCGCCTTTGCGGCCCCCGAGGCTCAATCAAACCTCACGATGGACACGTCTTATGACCAGTTCAGCAACGTAGCCCAGATATCTCGAGCTGACAAGCTTATGTATATCTTCGCTGCTGGAACTGGTACTGCGGCACTTTGGTTACTCTGGACCTTCGTGCTACGACTTTACCTGCTACGTCGTTATTACGAAAAGCAAGGCATCCGCTTCGTCAAAAACTGCTACGCTGTCCTCGGAGCGGAGATGCGAGTTACGGGGTTGCAAGGCAAGAATAAGAGCCATGACTGGCTATATACGGAGCGTCCGACAGAGCTGTTTGGCACTGTTCGCGGCTTTTCAGTACAAGTCAGTATCTTTCCCCCTTTTCAAAAGCTCTTTCTCCTCTTTAGAGTTATCCTGTAAATAGGGGTCCCCGGTTCGAATCGTATTATGAGAGTCTGATACGGAAGCGTACACCAAAAACAATTACACCTACCATAAAACCGAAGACAATATTGACCCTTTGTTATCCAAATAGCTCTATGGCACCGGCGCGGAACTAGCTCATTGGCAAGACAGGAAAGCACGTCGACCGCGACACGCCCGCACTCTTCTCCTTCGGTCGTCTGAGTCCCTACGCCCTGACTTTCCTTCCGATCAACAAGTGGCGCTTCCGTGAGAGGAAGGTCACCTTGACAAAAGGCATGAAAGATAATATGCGCCTATACAACATAGTCAGTCGGCAGGCCGAGGAGGCCCTGGCTCGCTTCAAGGTGAAGAACGGATCAGGCACCATGATCAACATTCGCGAACTATTGAATTACTGGACACGGGAATCAAGCGGCGAGTTCATTTGGGGAAAGAACAATATCAATCGCTACCTCGAAGTGCTAGACACGGACGGACAATTAAAAGCAATGCCGTTCATGACGGCACTCAACCAGACTTTTACCGAACTACGCTTCTACGCCAGTCGTTTCTGGAACCGTGTCTGCTTCCCCCTGGCCGCTTTGCCTCTCACTAAGGAGTCGCGTCGACTCGACTACAACATCAAGCTCATCCGTAAGGCCACCGAAGATATGATGGAAACCCCTGAAGACGAAACAGTCGCCTCCCTCGTTCAGCAGGCAAACGACGAGCTTGGAATTCCAACTGGCATGACCCGGGATGACCTGGTAACGGCTACAATCGCAGGGCTGGACACGATCAAGTCCAGTGTGATGGGCACGCTCTTCCACCTCCTCGAGCCCGAGAACATGCACTGGAGAAAGCAAATTTTGGACGAGATCAACGAGCTCAAGTCCAAGCCCGGCGACATGTTCGTGAAGCTATCGCACGCGCCGAAGTTAAGCGCCTTCATCCTCGAGACGCTGCGCTACGAGCCGCCGGGATCTCTTATCAACAACGCGGCGGTCAAAGACTTCAAGCTTTCTGCCAACGGCCAGGACTACAACATTAAGTCCGGGACGCGAATCGTCACCTCCATCCACGCGCTGCACCAGAACGAGGAGAGCTGGAAGAAGCGGGTGGCGCCGGATATGGCGCCCCTGGATCAGTTCGACCCCAGCCGCTTTCTCAATCACACCGATACCATCATCAGCTCTTTCTGCTTCCTGCCGTTTGGAAAGGGGCCTCGTCGGTGCCCCGGCCAGGGCGCAGGCCTGATGATGGTCAAGGTCTTCATCGCTGCGTTCTTGACGCACAACTACAACTGTCGGATGGCCGTGCCTGAGAACCAGACTAAGGATATTACGTGGTTCAATATCTACAGCAAGGCCACGTTTGAAATCATCTGCGAAGATGAAACTGAAAAGAAGCCTGTCCCCGTGGATGCTTAGATTAAGCACCAGGGTAGTCCACGACTACATAGGTACCTGTATGCATCGGATAACAAGATCGGCTGCAACGACTTATCTTTAAAATAGTGGACGTACGATCCGGTCGGATAACTACTATATCGTATCATCGACTCATCTTTGTGGGGAACACAGTAACGGACCCTAGGCACTCCCAGTTTGTATACTTGTGCGGGACACACCAGAGGTAGGTAGACTGAAGACTCACTCGCCCTGACTACATTGTACATAGGAAGATAGAAATTGGTATGATTGGTCAATCGAGGGCAATAAAATCAGGCAGACTGATACAGCCAATACATATGTGTCCTCTAGGCCTTCTGCAGAGTTTCGTATACTTCGTATATCTAGAAGATTCTCGCCTCCTCTCAACTTTCTGGAAAGGGTTGCTTCATAATTACATATTTTGATCGCCCTCACCCTCACACCAAACGATTCTTTCAGAAATCATAGAAGCTATGATATGACTGGGTTCAAACGGCTAGGGTCAACCCTTATTAGAACGGCACGTCGACCTGCGGTGAATTAAGCGAATCGTTAATTATGTGCGAGTATGAAGTACAACGTACTCTGATTGACTCGATTGTAAAGATTCGTGGTGTTTTCGACTTTTCCCAAGGTTGGGCAATTAAAGGAGCCGTAGATTCTCAGTCAAGCTGCTGCATTGGGAACCAAGAAAGTGTCTCTTATATGTATCCTTAACTAGAGAGCTATTGGACTTCCTAAGACTCGACATACTTGGCTAAGAAACCGCTCATTCGCTCTATGTCCTTGCAGACACCTCGTTCATGGCTTTTCCTTGCCTCGTTAGGTCTAGAGAGCTCCAGCTAGGAGTTCCGGCTGGGAAACTTTATGTGATTCCGAAACTGAGCATCATATGGACCTCTCTCTGGCATTCTCCATTCATATCATGGCGGATACGGAGACTTGTCGAACAGCAAGCGAATGGTGAACCCCTTTTTGTTCGGGTTTGGGTATCCGATGGTACGTGGCTCTATAGGTTTGCCTTTCTCCGTTCTGATGGTATTAGACGCAGGCTGAAACGCGTCGTCTCTAAGACTATACTCGTTGATTTTGGTGCTTGTTTCCAAGATAGAGTCCCCTGCCCGTTTTGGTAGCCGTTTGGAGTTATTTCAAGATCAAACTGACCAAGAAGTTGAGGCATGTTTCCCTGTGAGGTTTGGCTCAGGGCCTCGCAGGTTTATTGAGGCCACGCGGGAAAACCTGTGCTTTGCGACTCAGGCTATGCAGTGATCGAACGGTCGAGGTTGCACCGATACCGTAACTCTTGTTGTCAGTAGAAGTTTCAGAGTAAGATACCTAGTTAAGAATGGGTAGTTATACATACTTTACCGGTGCCGTCATAATTGTATCTGATAGATCTACCTTCGAGAAGAAGCACCATGTATCTTCATAGATAGAACACACACATTCGGAGAGAGTTACAGAAATACAGCATTGCTCCAGAATGCTATCAAACAGTCGCTAAAAGGTGCACTGTTTGCTTGCAAAAGATTTCATATGGTTGCGAGGAAACCGGCAGCATAGATTAGGCTTGCCAGAAGGAAATGGGCCTTTAAATAATGACAACTCCATCACATCACCTACGCAACCTGTCGACCCCTGACCAGTTTCATCTCAAGACGTAACTTACACGTTGACATGAATCCTACACGGTGTGTAACTGGGGTGATATAGATATACAGCAAACATCCAACCCACGGGCCACCTTATATGTGCTCTGCTTCTTCCTTTCCCGTGATTACTCCACCTCATCGCCATGGAAACTTGGTATCCTGCTCTTTTGTATCTAGGTAGACCTTCAACCCGAGACAAAAATTTACAGAGCTCCACTAATCAAACCTCTACCTAGGTATCTACTTAATCACGTCCACTTCTCCCAACCCAACACAACTTCTCCCATAAATCTTTCACACTCAAACCCAAGCTTGGTCAAACAACTTCTACATCTACACCAACCACTACGATCTTTCCACCACCTTCACACACACTGCTACTCTCTACAAGATCACCTGTCGACATACCTTGCCGAAATAAAGGAGCACAGGCATCCAAGAGAGTAAAAGCCTCAACCGTACCACGAGTGTATTTCGATCGCACAGAAATACGGTACTACCTAGCGACTTCGATATTGAGATTGAATCGTAAGTAAAACATCTTATTCTCCTTCAGCTACCCACAAAACCCCGAATTTGCAACAATTAATCATCACCTTGAGAAGCTGGTCATCAAGCCGTCTCCGTGATCAACTGCTACTATCTTTGCATAATCGCCGAAAGGCTACAAGTATTTGGTCTTTCTTCTCTTCATTCCTCTCCGTCTCGTCTTTTTCCTTCCCTTCAACATTTTTCGCGGGTGGATCTAATCGGTACTCTACTTTCACAGGCTCTTATCACCAACACACGAACGCCTCACCGCGATCGCTCCTCACATAAACAATACCATCCTCGACTCCATAGAGCTAGGCAACATCATGGCATCCATCTTGTCGTCCCTCTTTTTTACCTTCCACGTCCTCTTGATGGGAGGCGAAGCAGGAGCATACTCCTACTTCGCAGCAGTTACCAACCTGCAGCTGCGTCCTTACTTCAACGCACACGGCATGGAGTCCGACTCTCACGATGCCTATTTGATCTTCATCTACCTCGTCGCTGCCGCCGTCGTCCTGTGGTCATCCTTCGTACTCACTATCCGCAAGTTGTGCCGTCGCAACGAGACTTCGTCAAGCGACAACGAGCGCTCCAGCTCGCTCCTCCTCATGGTCGAAAAGTTCATCTCCCTAGTATTGGGAATCGCCTTCGTCATCTTCGCATGCTTGACGGCCAAGCGCACCTGGGACTGGTGGGGATTCTTCGAGGCCGAGGGTGTCGAGCACCTAGCAAAAGCCTGCCACGCGATGACTAGCGTGGTAATCACGAGCTTGGTCCTTACTTCTGTCGTTATGATCATCGCGGTCACGACTACCATCAAGGTACTCGGTCATTGACAAGGAAGCGGTCACCGGTACCGTCAGGTATGCAACGAATCTACTTTACCTACAAGGCTTCCGATGCTGACAGTTATTCTAGTGAGTTTTCGGGACTATGGATCATAGCACGATATACCGATTTGGTGGTTGGGTGAGGTGGACATGGCGGGAGGATCGTGATGGTGGCAACTACCAACCTACCTTCTTCACTCGCTACTAGTGCGTCTAAAAGGCTTGCTACCTAGGTCATACTCAATAAACACATTCGACCGCCCACAAAACACTGGTAATCATTCCGGCTGGGTTACTAAAGAGGCTTTATTATGTGATTTATGGCTATCAAGTATAGGCAGAAGTGATTGATATCAAGAATCGTAATCGAAGGAGGTTAGTAAGCCTCCTCCATAAATGCATATACTGAATGAATGAATGTGGGGGCTGAAATCTCAAGTGGGGCGAAGTACTTCCGTGCCCCATTAAACGCGTTTGTTTGATTATAAGGTACGTGTTATATAATAACTGTAAATTAACCGGTTAATTTTATAGTTTTAAGTTATAATTTAACTTTAAATTAAAGTTTTTTTTTTTTATATATTTAAATTAATTATTTATTAATTTATTAAAATATAACTTTTTAATATTTTATTAATTAAATTTTTTATTATATATAATATAATAATTAAAAGTTTTATTTATTTAAATATTTAAAGCTTTTAAATATAAAAAAATATATATTTATAATTAAAACCGTATATATATATATTTATTAAAATAGTTTTAAATTTTACTATTAATTTTATTATTTAAAAAATAATATATTTTAATTTTTTATTTAAATAAAAAAAATGGTTTTATATTTTTATTATTAAAATTAAAAGCCATAACTTTTAAAATTATATAAATTCTTTTTAAGTTAATAAAAATAATAAACCTTTATATATATAACTTAAAAAACTTATAAAACTTTAATTATAAAATTATAATAAAAATATATTAATAACTTTTTTAATATAAATAAAATTTACTTATATAATTACATTCGATAATTTTAATAAAACATTATTATTATTTATAAACACTTTAAAAATAACGGTTAAAAGTTATAATATTTACTTTAAAAATTAAAAAATATATTAAAATAAACTTTAAAATTATAAAAAATAATAAAATTATATCGTAATATTTAAGTTATAAATAATTATTACCGTTTAAAAAAATTATATTATTATATATTATAATTTTTAAAAGGATTTTTATATTTAATATATTAACTTATAAAATAACTTATAAATTATTATTTAAAAATTTAAAAATTAAACTTTTAATTAATATAATAAAATTATTAAATTATTTTTATAATTATTTAAAAATTAAAATATATAAATAATTATATAATAATAAATATTAATTAACGTTAAAAAAAAGAATTTATTTTAAATTATTATTTTATACTTTTAATTTATAAATTTATATAAAATATTAAACTAAATAATATTTAATTAAATTAATAATTTTAAAAGTATTTATTATATAAAACTTTAAAATTAAAATTATAATTTAAAAGCGTATAATTTTAATTAAAATAACCTTATATTTAATAATTAAAAACTTTTTTATTATTATTTATAATAATTGAAAAAATAATATTAATGTTAAAATAAAAAATATATTTATTAAAAAATAAGTTAAAGTTAATAAAAATAAAAATAAAAACTAAAAGTGTTTATTTAAATATTAACGGGTTAATATTTAAAATAATAAAAGTAATTTTAAAGTTTTAAATAAAAATAACACGTATAAAACTTATAAAAGTTTTTATAATATTTAATATTATTATTACGTGTTATTAAAAATTACACCTTTTAATTAAATTTAAAAGCTTACTTTTATAACTTTTATTAATTTAAAAATAAAAACTAACGAAAAATTTAAATAAAAAATAAAAAAAATACAACCTAATTATATTAAATTTTAAAAAAAAAATTAATTATTTAAAAACATTAAAATAATAATTATTTAAAATAATTATAATTTTTACGTTACTTTAAATATCGTAATTATTTTAAATATAAATCATTTTAATAATAACGTTTTTTTTATTATATTATTAAATTTAACATTTTTTTATATTAACGTTTTTATATTTTTTTTTTACCGTTTTTAATTATTTATTTAAAAATTCCGTTATTTTAAATTTAAGTTTTATAATATATATTTTTAATTAATTATTTTAATTTAAACGATATAAATTAACCTTTTTTAAAAAGTATATTTATATTAATAATAATTTTATATTTATTATAAATTACGAAAATATTAATATAAAAGTTATAAAATTAAAAGGCTTTAAAATTTTAATTTTATAAAAGGTAATTTATTATAAAAATTTTATTTATAACTTAATATTTTTTAAATATTTATTATAATTTAATTATTAATAAAATATTTAAAAATTATAAACTTATATATAATATTTAAATAATATTATTTTATATAAATTAATTAATAAATATAATTAATTTATAATTAAAAATATATTTATTAAATTATTAAAAGTTAAATTTTTTTATTATAATTAAACTTTTAATAATTACATTAAAAAATTATTTAAATTAAATATTAAATAATTATAATATTTATATATAAATTATAAAAAATTATAACTTTTAAAATATTTAATTTATATTTTTATAAAAGTAAAAATTAAAAAACTTATATTTATTAAATACGATAATTATAACTTATTAAAACTTAAAAAAACATTTAATTATTAATTTAAAAATTTTTTAAAAAAGCTTAAAAAATACTTTATTATTAATTTATATTTAATAAAATTAAACGATTATAATATTAAATATTTATTATTAATTATAAATTATTAAAATAATTTCTTATTTAATTATTATTTTAATAATAAAGTAACTTTAATTATATTAATTTATTTTAAAAACCTTATTAAAATTTTATAAAGTTATAACTTTAAACTTAATGTTTAAAAATATAATAATAAGTTAATTTAATTAAAAATTATTATTAATTAAAGTTATAATAATAATATAAAATTTAACCTTTTAATATTTTATATTTAAGTTTAAAATAAAGTTATTAAACGTTTAAAAAATGTAATTAAAAATAAAGTTAAAATTATATATATTAACGTTAAACTTTTATATATTTTATAAATAAAAATATATAAAATTATCGTATATTTTTATACTTATACTTTAAAATATAATTATCGTTAAAAATTATTTTATAAAAAATTTTATATTTATATTAATTATTATAACGATATAATTAAAAAATTTAAAAAGTTTTTTTAAAAATACTTAAAGGTTTTTAATTATAAAATTTACGTTTTATTAAATATATTAAAATATTAATACTTTTATTTTTTATGCTTTTATTTTATTAAGCGGTATTATTAATTATATTAATATATATTTTTTATGTTTTATTATTTTATATTTAAATAAATAAAATATATTATCTTTTATAACCGTTTATATATATATATATTTTAACACCGGAATTATTTATATTAAAACCTTTATTTAACCGATAAAATATAATTTATAAAAAAAAATAACGTTTTTAATAATTAAATTTTAAAGTATAAATTAATTACTTTATAAAATATAATTTTATAAATATTTATAAATTTAAAACTTATTTATTAATTAAATAATATATATTAAAAATATATAATTTAATAAATATAAGCTTTTTTAAAAAACTTTAAAAACTTTAAAAAATAACTTATTATATACTTTTATAAAAAAGTTAAATATTTTATTTAAATTAATTTATTAAATTAATAAAAAAATTTATAAAATAAGTTTTATTGTTTTAAAAAACTTTAAAAATAATAAGTTTAATAAAATAAATACTTAAAATAAAAAGCTTAAAGTAATTTAAAAAAGTAAAATTATTAAAAGTTAAAACTTAAATTTTTTTTTAAAAATTAATTATTTTATATATATAAAAAAACAATTTAAACCATTATTTATATTATTATAAACTTTATTTAATACCTTTATTAAAACTTTAATTTAATTAATAAAAAATAATTATAAAAGTGGTTTTTTTATATAAAAAAAAACTTTAAAGCTTTAATATACCGCGTTTAACGTTAATAAGTTAAAAATAAAAGTAAATAAAATTAACGGTAAAATTATAAATAAAGTTTAATTTTTACGTTAATTATATTATTTTAAAAAAAATATATAAGTTTATATTTTAATTAATTTATTATTATTAATTAAATTATATAAAAAAAGTAAAATTTATTAATAAAATTTACTTTTAACTTTTAAAAATATAAAAAAGCTTTATAATTATCTTTTAAAACTTTTATTTAAAAAAGTAAAAAAAATGTCGGAGGAAAAAATATATTTATATAAATATAAAATATAAAATGTAAGTTATAATTTATAATATTTAAGTTTATTATTAAATTATTAATAAAAATAAAGTTATTTAAGAAATGTTATAAAAATAATATAATTAATAGTTTGCTTTTTTTTTATTTTATATATAAAATAAAAAAACGTTTCGTAAAAAAAGGAAGTAATAATAATAATATATATATAATAATGTTTTAATATTAGGAATTTTTTTATTATTTTATAGTAATATTATTATAATAAATAAAATCTTTTTTAATTTTATTAAACTTATTTTTATATATGTAATGTTAATATATTATTATTAATAAAAGTTTTAAAAGCTTTATTACTTTTATTTTTCGTTAAATTATTAACGAAGTTATTTTTTTTATCGATTTAACGAATTTTGTAGATTTTTTATTTTTTATAGCTTTATTTAAGGGCTATAATATTAATTATAAGTTACTTTTTTTTAGTAATTTTTAATTTAATTAAATACTTATATAAAGAAAAAAAGTTTATATATATAATAATTAAAATTTTAAGGATTTTTAATTACGTGAGTATTTAAATGGTTATTATTTTAATAGTTATTATAATATTTACGTTATATATTATAACGTAAATTTTATTAATTAATACGTTTTATATGACTTTTTTTAATTTAATTAAACTTTAATGTATTAGGTTTTTTTTAACGAAGAAATTTCCGTTTTTTTTTATTTTATTAGTTAATATTATAATAAATTTAATTTATAATAATAAATTTTAATTATTAATAAAATTTACGTTAATAAAAACGAAAACTTTAATAGTTTTTAAATTAATAAAAATATATGTAATATTTTTACTTATATTCGTTTTTTATTATTTAAATTAATTATTAAATTTTATAATTGTTTTTTTATTTAATTTAATATATTATTTATAATAAATTAAATGTTGTTTTTAGTTAATAAATTATAATAATGTAAGCTTTTTTTACCTTTTATTCGATATATTATTATTATTATTTATTAAAAGTGATTGTAATATTAATAAATTTAATTTTTATTTTTTACTTTTTTTACGTAATTAATAAGTTGTTATTTTTAATTGTTAATATATTTTCGTTAAATAAAAGGGGTTTTTTTACGTTAAAAAATATTTTATTTTTAGTTATTAAATTAACCTTTTATAACTTATTTTTTTTTATATTATTAAATACTTTATTAAATAATTTAATTATATTATTTATTTATAATTTAATAATAGTAAATTTATTGTTAAATAATAATATAAAAAGGTATAAGTTATATATTAACGTGATTATTTTAAGCTTATTTTTATAATAATTAAAATATATTATTTATTAATAAGTTTTAATTTTTACGATTTTATATAAAGATTTTTTAACAATTATAATCGTATTTATAAGGTATTAATGGGTTATTTTTAATGGTAATTTAATTAATATAAGTTTATTTAACTTAGTTATTAATTAAGTATATATTTAAATAATATTTTTAAGCTATAAGTGTATTTTTTTTTAATAACGTTAAAATAAAAGCGAATATAATTTATTAACTTAATCGTTATATTATTAAAAATTAAATTAAAATAAATTTTTTATTAATATTAACGTATTTTTATATAATAAAGCGGGATTTTTTATAAAGGTGGTTTATGTTTTTATTTTTAATTTTACGAACGATTTATAAGTTAAAGATTTTAATTTTATTATATTTTAATTTATTGTATTTTTTAAAAAAAATATATTATATTTAATTAATGTTTTAATTTTTATTATGTTTAACGTTTTAAATGGTTTGTTATTTATAAAAATTAATTTTTTTTTATGTAATTTAATTATTAATTATATATTTAATTTTTTTTTTATAATAAATTATATTATTTTTTAACTTATTTTTACTTCTTAAAAACGGTTATAATTTTTATAAACTATTAATAATTTAATTAATTTAAAAATAAATTCATTATATTATTTTACTTTTAATTTAAATTTAATTAAAGTTTAAATAATATTAACGTAATATTATTATTAAAGTATAATTTAATTATAATTATTTTAAAATTTATCGGTTTTTTATTAACTTTTATTATATATGTTTTTTTATTTTTAATTAATAATTAATATAGCCTCATTTAATTTTTATTTTTTTAATAAATATATGTTATAACTAATGTAGAAAGCTACGAATAAAGCTTAGTGGGGTAAAAGAATAAGTTAAAGGAATTTAGGTTTAATAAAATTATATAATATAATTAAAGGAATTTTAATTCTGTATGGAATTAGATGAATATTAATCATTTTAATTTAATATAAAATTAAATGGATATTAATTATTTTAATTTAGTATAAAATGTATAAAAAATAAGAAAGAATATAAATTAAATAGGTTTTTTATATAATTAATTATTTTTTTATATAGCTTTTAATTTAAATTTATTACTAGTTTTTATTATTAATAAAAAGAAAAATATTATATTTTTTTAATAACCTTTATTATTATTTATATGTATATATTATTACTTTTAAATTAAAATCTTTAATGCTTAAATAAGTAAATATATTTATATATCCCTTATATAAAACGTAATTTTATTAATGTAACTTTAATTAAATAAAGGTTTATTATATTTTAAAAGCTTTTTAATTAATATAATTATATAGTTAAATGTAATATAATTAATTTAACTATAGTTTTATTACTATTAATAATTAGCTTATTATAAAAAAAAGACAATTATATAATAAACGAAAATAATTTATAAAATTTTAATATATTTTTATTTTAAATTTATTAAAATTAAAATTAAAACGAACTTAACGATTTAAAACTTATATTATTAATAAAAATTATTAAAAACTTTAATAATAAAAATAATAATAACGAAAAATTAAATAATAAATAATTAATATAATAAATGTTATTAGTAATATTAAACTTACTGTTATTTAAAAATATACTTTAATATATTAATAATATGGCTAATATTTTAAAATAAGTTAACACTTAAATATAATTTACTTTAATATAGTAATAATTTATTAATTTTACTTTAAAGCGTAATAATTTTAATTAAAAAAAAATTTAAAAATAAGTGAAAAGAAATTAGCTTTTTTATTATATTTAAAAGTTAAAAACAGCCATTATAAAAGTAACTATTATAATTAGAATAAAATAAAATTAATTATCTTTAGCGTTAATTTTAGCATACCAGTTAATAATAATAGGATTAAAGGGGTTTAAATCGAATTTACTTATATATAATAAAGAAAAATTACTTTATAAGTTTTTAATTTAAATAAAAGTTTTTTTTAAGTTTTATTAAGCATTAATCTTAATAAATAACGTTAAAATTAAGTATATTAATTAAATATTTAAAAGAAAAGCTTTAAATATATACAAGTTTTATATTATAAATTAATAAAAATTAAATAAAAAATAAAAAAAAAATTAAAGAAATGTTTAAGAATTATATAAATTTTAAATAAAAAATTATTAATTAATTTAAAAACTTAAATTAAAACTAAATAATAGAATAATAAATAATGTTTTTAGTGTAAATAAAATTAACAGTAATTTATATAGTAAAATTTAAATAATTTATTATATATATTATTATTATTAACGTTAAATTTATATTTATTTATTTTAAAAAATTAAAGCTTAATATTAAAAAGGAATTATATAAGGTAGATTAATTTAATACTTTTAAAAAGTATACCTTTATAATAATTTAAATCAATAATTGAGATTTTATTTACCGATAGAAAATATATAAAAAAAGCAGTTATTAAGTTAATTAAAAATAAAAAAGAATAAAATTAAACATATCTTACGGAATTTATTTAAAACTTATAAACATTAATAAAGTTATAAATAATAAAAGGAATAAAAGTATAATTAAGTGTTATAATTATTAAAAAATGGAATATTATAAAAATAAATGTAAAAGTTTTTAACAATAACTTAAAGTGTTAAAACTAATAATTAAAACTTATATTATAATAAAAGTTAAAATCACGATAATTAAAATTATAAGCCATACATTAATAAATTAAATAAATTACCATAATAATAATTGTTAAATTTATTTATTAAATAAATAAAGTAATGGTTATTTTCCTTTAAATAATAAAGAAAAAAATAACAGTAATAATAAATGTATTTATAAAAAAGTATCTATTTATTTTTAATATTTATAAATATGTACTTAACATTTAATTATAAAAAAAAGCTAAAAAGTAATTTTTAAAGGATGTATATATTATATGTTAGTTTTATGTAATTTATATAAAGATATTACCTTAAAAATCTTTCTTAATAATAAAAAGTTAAAAAATAAAGTATTTAATATAAAAAAGTAACTTTAAAAATATAAAAATTAAGAATTATTTATATATAAATTTAATAACTTTAATTTAATAAATAATACCTGTAAGATTTATAAAGAATTTAAATAAATTAAAAAGATTTATAAAAAAAGGTGGAAAAAATTAATATATTAAAAACAATATAAAAATAATATTAAGGTATTATAATAATTTTAAAATAAAAAGTTAAAATAAATAATAAAAAAATTAAAGAATAAAAAAAAAATAATAACTATAAATAAATGTAATAATGTTTTTTAATATTTACTTATTTAAAACCTTATTTTTAATTATTTATTAACTTATAATAATTATAAAAGTTATTAAAAAGTATTTACTTTTATAAAAAAGTTTACGTAAATATAATATTTAAGTATACTAAAAACCATAAGTTTAAAGAAAAAAATTTAAATAATTACTTTTATTTAAAAATTAATGTATATAAAAGTAAATATTTTTATATTAAAACTTATATAAGGTTTAAATTAAAAATCTTAAAAATTTAAAACCTAAAATATAAAAATTATAAAAAATTTTTATAAGTATTTTATAGTTTAAATTATTATTTATATTATATATTAAAAAAAATTAAGTATAAATTATAGTTAAATTATAATAATTAAGTTTATTAATATAATAAAATAAAAAACATTATAATAAAAATAATAAGCTTAAAAATAATTAAAATAACTTTATTCGTTAATTAATTATAAAATTATATTTATTAATAAATAATATAAATAAATTATAAAAATAATTTATATAAAATTTATATAATATAAAAAGTAAAAACTTAAAAAAAGTATTAAAAAAAGGTTATTAAATAAGTTAGCTTTAAAAATAAAAATATAATTTTAAAAATGTTAAAAAAGGATTATTAAAAGGCCTTAAAAAGGTTAAATATAATTTTAATATAAATAATAAAAAACAATAAAAGCAATTACTTAAAAAACAACAAGTTAACTAAAAAACTAAGAAAGTTTTTAAACTAATTATAAACTAAAATAGTTTATTTAAGGTTATAATAATTTAAAATAAAAATAAAATTTAAGCTTTAATTAATTTAACGGTAATAATTAATTATATATATTTAAAAATTATTAATAAATATAAGGTATTATATAAAAATAAAAAAATAATTTACCTTTATATAAATTTAAATGGATTAATTATAATTTATAATAATAAAATAATATAAAAAAAATTATAAATTTTATAATATTTATTAATAATTATAAAAAGTAAATATAATTTAATATAATAAATATAAAAGATAAAAAAATCATTTTTAAAAAACTATAGTTTAAAGCTAATAATCCTTAAATTAATTAATTAATAAATAAAATTTAATGAAAAAAACTAAAAAATTAAAAAGTTTAAATTATTTTAAATTAAAAAAAACTTAATAAACGTAAAACTTATAAATTATTAACATATAAATAATTATAAAAAGCAATTAAAATGTATATACTTTTATAAAAAAAAAAGTAAAATAAAATATTTTTAATATTAAAAAAGTATAAAAAAGATTTCTAATAAGTTTTTTAAAAGAATTAATTAACTTTAAATAAATTACCAAAACATATAATGTTTAACTATTATATTTCATTTAAAGAAAAAAAATACCTAAAAACTAAACAAATATATTATCTAAAAAAATAATAATATAAAACATATAAAAAATAAGTATAAAACTTAAAAAAGAAAGGATTTTTTAAAATATTAAAATTATTAATTAAATATTAATGTATAATGGTATTTAAACTTAAGTTAAATGGAACATTAAAATTTAATAAAAAAGGAAAATTTTAATATTAAATTATTTAAAATTATTAATATTTTAATAATATTATAATAAAGAATGAATATATTTTATTATAATAAAAACATAATATAAAATAAATTTATAAAATAAAGTATTTTATTATATTAAACGTTTAAAATAGATTTTACGAAATATAAATAGTAAAAAAAATAAAATAAAAAATAATAATATAAATATTATTTAGTTATTTTAAGTTTTTAATAATACTATAAAAACTTATAAACGTATTAGCAATTTTTTAATATATAATAAAAACTTATTTCCAGGAATATTTTAATAAATTTATTTTTATTTTTATTAATAACATTTTAATATATTTAAAAATTTATAAAAAACATTTAAAAAACAAAAAAAAGGTCTTTTAAAAGTTCTTAAAATATAAAATTTTAATTGAACTTAAAAAGTGTTAATAAAGAAAATAAAGCGTGGATTTTTTAAAATATATTATTACGTTAAGTTATATTTAAATTTAAAAAAAAAAAATCAAGTAAATTAAAAAATAAAAAAAACTATAATTTATTATAAATGTTTAGTTATTTTATAAATTTATAAATTTTATATAAAATATAATTAAAGGCTTTAATAATATAATAAAACTAATGATAAATATTATAAAAAAAAAAAACTTATTATTTAAGTTTATTAAAGAAATAAAAAGGCTTTTTAAAAATTAAAAAAAGTATTAATTAACGTATTAATTTATATGTTACTTAATTTAAATAAAAAAAAAAAATTTTATGTTAACGCCTTAAAAATAAACTATGGAAGGATTTTAAAATAATTAAAAAAAAATGGAAAATAATACTTAATAGTTTATTACTTAAAGTTATTTTAAAAACTTAAATTATAGTATTAAATATATAATAAGGAACTTCTAATTATAATTAATAAACTAAAACATTAAAAATTATATTTAGTAAAAATCAAGAAATTAATGTTAATTTTTTTAAATTATAATAACCTTAAAATTTTTATAATAATAAAGGAATTATTATTAAAATAATGAAAATAAAAAAAAATGTATTAAATTATTTTAATTTTTACATTTATTATATTAAAAGAAAAATAAATGTTTAAATTAATACTTTTAATTAATTATAAGAACATAGCTTAAGAATTTAAAAAAAATTAATTAAATGTTTTAAAAAACCTTTAAAGGAATATTAAAACTATATAAAATAATTATTAACTTAAAAAAAATATAACAATTTTAATAAGTTATAACGTAAGAAAAACAAGAAAGGTTTTTAAATAAAGAAGGAATTTTAACTTATAATAATAAAATATATATATTAAAGGCATTATAAAAAAAATCATTAAAAAATATTATAAGTACTTATTTTATAAATATTAAGGAATTTATAAAACTATAATGCGACTTTTAAAGGATTATAATTTCTTTAAATTATATTAAATAATTAAAAAAATATTTAAGGAATATATATAATATAATAAAGCTAAAATAAAATAATATAAGCTTTATAAATTATTTTAATTAATAAAAATATTAAATATACTATAAAATAAAATAGTTTAAGACTTTATTATAAAGTTATTTAAGTTAAAAAATCTTATAATATTTATTAAATATAATAATATTTAAGTAATTATTAACTAATTTATTAAATATATATATTTTATTTTATATTAAAAATTTAATATAATAGAATAACTTATATATACTTTTTTACGAGAAGTTTTTAATAAATATAAATTACTGTAAGAAATTACATTAAATAAAAATAAACTTTTTATTTTTAAATTTTAAAAGACTTTTATTAAAAGGATTAAAATAAAATAAAAGCTTTTTACTTTAAACCACCTATAATTAAATAATTAAATGGAATGTTTAAATTAAATTATTAAATAATATTTTAAAATATATATTAATTAATAATAAAATAATTAAATAAAATAGTTATTAATAAGTTAATTTAATTATAATATATTAATTAATAAGTAAATAATAATTTTACCTTATAAAACCTTATATAAATAAAAGGTTAAAATAAAAAAAAAATAAAAAATAAATAAAAAAACACTTACATTTATTACATTAACTCTAAAAATAAAAACCTTTAAAATAAAAATAAAGAAATTATATTAAAATTTATAAAAAGAATTATAATTCTTATAAAATAAAATAATTAAATATTATAATTTTAAAAAAATTAAAGGATTAATTTTTTAAAAGATAAATAAAATTTATTTATTACGATAAAAATAAAATGCAATAAAAAACACACCATAAATATAAATAAAAAGATTAAATAAAAAGTTTAATTATAAAAAACTTAAACTATTTAAAGTTAAAAAGGTGTTATTTAAATTTAACTACGAATTATTATTATTAAAAAATATAAGGATTTACCATATTAAATATATTTTTTTATTTAAATTAATACTAAAAAACATGTTATTTAAAATTAATTTTAAAATAAAAGAAAACTAAAATAAAAAATATAATGTTAAAATTATATAAGACTTTAAAATTAATAATGGTTAACTTAAATACTTTATTAAATAATTAAATTATATAAAGGAAAATAACATATAAGAATTAATTAAGCATTTAAAAAATAAATATATAAAGTCCTTATTTAAGGACTTTTATTATTAAAACTTAAATTAATTATTAGCAATAAATTAAAGTTTATTTTTTTAAAGGAAAAACTAGTAAAAAAGTTAATTATAAAAATAATAATAATTTCTATTTTTACCTGTTATTTTTTAGCTTTTATTTTTTTTAAGCAATTTAAATTATACCTTTTTTTTAAGATTTTAAGACCTCGTTTTTTAAAAATATCTTTTTAATAATAAAGATGTTATAATTTTATAATTATTTTTTAAAGTTTTATTTAAAGGTTAATAAAACGATTTTTAACGGCTTGACGTTTTTTTTTAAGTTTATTTTTAATATTTCTAATTTATTAAATAAAGGATATAAGTTTAAAAGTAGGTTAATTATTATAATAAAAAGGAATTTAAATATAATTATTATAAAAAAAAATCTTTTAAGATATAAAATAAAAAAAAGATTGAAAATTATAATAGAAATAAAAAAAAATTTTAATTTTATATTAAATAATATAATTAGTTTAAGTGTTATATTATAAACGTTAATTAAAATAAAAATAATAAAATGACTTTTAAACACCCGATATTTTATTAAAAATAAAAGGAAAAAATGAAACTTATTAGAAATTTTTAAGATAAAAATTTTAAAAAAAAAGGATAATGTTATAAATTAATGTAAAAGGTTATAAATAAAGCTTAATAAAGTAAAAAAATAAGTTAAAGGAACTTAAGTCTAGTAAAATTATATAACGTAAATTAAAAGGATTTTAATTTAATATAAAATTAAATGAATATTAATTACTTTAATTTAGTATAAAATTAAATGAATATTAATTACTTTAATTTAATATAAAATATATAAAAAATAAAAAAGGATATAAATTAAAAGGTTTTTTATGTAATTAATTATTCCTTTATATAACTTTTAATTTAAATTTATTATTAATTTTTATTATTAATAAAAAAAAAATATTACGTTTTTTTTAATAACTTTTATTATTATTTATATATATATATTATTACTTTTAAATTAAAACCTTTAATACTTAAATAAGTAAATATATTTATATACCCCTTATATAAGGTGCGACTTTATTAATGTAACTCCGGTTAAATAAAAGTTCGTTATAATTATTTTTTTTTAAAAAAAAAGCCTTAAATAATTTTAATATTTTTAAAAAAAATCCTTAAAATTAAACGAAAATTTTTTTTATTCCTTTCTTTATTTTAATTTTAGAATTAAAATGTCCATTTTATATTAAAAAAGAAAGGAGTTTAAATTATTTAATTATTATTTATTAGTTTAATAAGTGAGCACGTTATCCCTTATTAAGGTAGCACGTTAGCGATTAAACTAAGATAACAGTGGATCGCTTACACCCAATCGAATCAAACCATCTTACCTAGTGCATGGTCGAGAAAAGCCGATGTCCCCTTACTATCCAGAGTGTGGGCCCGCAATAACTCTTCGCCGAATATTGAGGTTCCATTTCGAGCTCCATCCGTGCGTGGAATCATATCGTGCCCTCGCATCAAACACCCTCTCGCGCCACCAAATACCGTACCTGGATGAAAAGACTTAAAAGATGCAATCTAGCTGCACCTGTGGCGAGGTCTATATATCCAGTCGGACGGGGACGGACGGGCAACCAGGCCTGCCAGGGTTATCTGGTTTCTGACTCTGACAGTGACACCTAACCTCAGCATATCCAGACAGGATCTGTGCTGTTCTCTTGGCACTCCTTGACTCGAAATCGCAGGGAAATGGTAGCGGCTCCAATATGACATGCGCATTGGTGGCTTCGCTGTCAAGTTCGATCACGTTCCCGGTCCTCGGGCAACCTCTTCCTGTTCATATTAAAAGCCTAAAGTACACCTGCACCTGTAACGAACATTTCATCGTCCACTATGGTCTGCCCTAGGCACGTTCTTCGGCCCCACCCGAAAGTACCTATGCATGCCCGCTCCTTCGCGGAAGTTTGGATATCGTGACAGCGGCTCTTGATATGTAGACCAATCTTTTTCCAGGTACTATCTCTCGGGCCGGCAGTTCTCGGGATCTGGATACCTAACGCTCCGGGACCCGGTTAATATTCCTAACGCACGGAGTTAGACCAACCAGATACGCCTTTAAACAACCCCAGTGGTGATCAGAACGAACATACCACTTGCTTGCCAAAATGACGGTGCCCTTCTCGATTTTCTCACCTCGAAATTCATCGTCTTGTTCCGCTTGATGAGGCACCCCTGGATAGTATGTAAGCAGACTTTAGCTTTCTCAAAAAGGTCAGGTGGCTCACCGAGAGGTGTGCCAGATCGCCATCTGAGCGTCTCTTTCAAGCAGGCTCGGACAGTAGGCATGTCGGCCAGGTCTATTTAACCTTATAAAGCAGCATTTCACGAGTCTTCTTGTAAGTCACGCAGTACTCCCAACGGGTTTGCCTACGTCATTAGGATGCAAGACCTGCTTGCAGAACCTGTACTAGAGGTTATGTAATACCCTGCAGGGTGTAGGAACACTATACACACGCCTCTCTCTACACCAGGGACATGTTATGTACCATAAGGCTTGCCTTAACGCGCTACAATCGAAGCATGAAGGTATAGGGGGGGCTCGCACTATATATTCGAGATTCTTTTCTTAGAAAATCATCACTTGTTATATCACCACTTGTGTAGCCCCGTCAATGCCCAACAGTATTTATAATATCATAAATAGAAAACGTAGCGCACAGAGAGATCCAAAGCAACTGCAGACTGGTGGCCTACCTCCAGGTAACACCCATAACTGTACATAATAGGAGCCAGCACTCACGATACTCGATAGCAATGCGGAATCACGGCCCCCAACTCCCAAACAACCATTATGGAAATGGCAAGCTACAGCTACTATCGTCATCCTGGTCACCCTGGTTTACCACACTGACATAATACTTCAGGCACCCGTCCGAAACCATGCCCCCATGGAAACCGTTATTGCAGTCGTCAATAGCCAAACGCATCGCATCTTTACATGAGAATGAAGGAATCGGCTGTCCAACATTTAGCTTATCTTGTCTCTTGCAGTTGGGATTCCGCTCAATCTTCAAGTTGTATGAAATGGGGTCGAGGAAGTCGTTGAAGGCGTGCTGGACTATTAGCGTCGTGCTAACCGCGTTGCTGGACCCGTTTATTGATTCGTAGTCGCTACAGAACTTGTCCGATTTGCTGTGGGCCGTGTCCGGGTTCACAACCTTGTAACACCCGAGACTTTGGTAGCAGCTTGCCGGCGAGGCTGGTGCCGTGGGTGTAGTTGTCGGTATAGTTGTTAGGGTTGAGGTTGGTGACGCCGGTACTGAAGTTGATGAGGCACTGGCCGAGGTGCTGACACTGGAGGTCTCGGATATTTCACAGGATGATGAATTATCTCGTTTCTGAATCTGATTAGGTATGGAAATGGACGGTGCGTCTACCATCCATTCCGAAGTGAACCTTTCAATGTCGAAGTAAAGTCGCCACCCCTTTTGGCGACACGACTGCGATACCTTCCCAGGTTTGTATTGGAGGAGAATCTTTCCCTTGCTTTTGAAGTCCTGAGTATCCAACTCGTACTCTGCGACAGATTTTGGATCCCTGCGGCCTCCAAACTTGACAGGCGTTATGATTGGTTGATAACTGATGACTTCCACGTTGACTCTATTTTCAAAGATCAGGCTGAGTTTATCTTCAATCTGTTTGACTTCCGATGGATATCTGAGCTGATCCTTCGGAAACTCTACTTTTTGACGGCCTATTTGTTTTAGGTCGGGCATAGGTCTCGGGGTGAGAATGAAGATTCTGGGCGAAAAAACATCATTGAACATAACCTCAACTCGTTTATCATCTTCAGACAGGGGCTCGACACGAAGCTCGCTGAGTCCCCAAAAATAACCGGGTTTATGGAGGCCTATACCGAGGGCGTCTATGACATTAGTTTTAAATCTTGATGTTACTTGCCCTTTGTCTTCATAAACAGGCTGTTGGAACTGAATTTGGCCTTTGTCGTCCTCGTAGGTGTAGCCTTCCTGCAGTATGTCTCCGGTGAACATTGGAACTTCCCATACTAGTTAAATTGAATTATCAGCATGGAAAGTGCTTCACTTGTTTTCAAAGATGGGAGGAAAACTTACTATAACCAATCCAGACACCACGTGTTGAAAGTACGATAACGGCTGTGCAGCCGTTAAATCCGGTATAGCCTATAGTAAAAACCTTATCTCCCCATTGTTTGACGTATGAGGACATAAGAGTAAAGTCTTGTGACGGAGTAATCACAGCGTATGTCTCGGGTTCAGTTTCGCGCATCGTGTATGCCCGATGTACCTCGCCCCTGATTAGATATGTATCACCTTGACTAGCGTAATTGGTCAAGGTAGCCCACTGTCCGTCCGGTGGATCGGTCAAACGATTGGGAGCTTTTTCCCACAATCGCTTTTTCAGGTCTCGGGAGTTTTGTTCAAACAAAGAGTCAGACCTTTTCTTCGGACAGTCATGAGTACCACAGGTTCCAGGAGAGCACAATACATTCAATGGCGTTCTTTCGGGTTCTATCGTTGTTGTGGTTGTGGTCACACTATTGGATATAGCCGATATCCCGGAACAGCCAGTAACGGTAGAGTATATCAGAGATGAACACTCTTGACGACGCTGCAAAGTCGAACCCGAACCCGGTATGGTTATGCTTGTGCAGAAGACGCTCTCATACGTAGCCGTTATTGTTTGCGTACAAGAGGTCGATGAAGTTGTCGAGTCGGTGGTGGACTGGGTGGATTGAGTGGACTGGGTGGACTGGGTGGACTGGGTGGACTGAGTCGACTTGCCCTGATTACCATCACCACCTCCACCACCTCCACCTCCTCCACCTCCTCCACCTCCTCCACCACCTCCACCACCCGCAATGATCGCGACAGGTCCCACGAAGTCAATTTTCCCAAGTGTGCCTTGAATGTCCTTAGCCAGGTTGTTAAGCGTACCCGAATCAGTTATCTGCGTAACTTTGGTAAAACTGCCGATAAGCGTTGTTGTCGGGCAGAGAATATTGTTCAAAGAACTAAACAGACTGCCAACAAGATCACGCGATCTCTTTTGAGGCTTCTGGCAGTCGCCGCCTTTTGCGATATTCTTGTCGCCGTCTGGCAGGTTGTTCACCATGCTCCCTATTCTGGTCAAGATTCCCTCTAAATCACTGCGAATGGTGGTTGCATGTGCTTGATCTTTTGTCTGTACCCACGAGGAGATTTCGGCCGAGACAGACGAGTAAGAGCTCGATATGGCCCTTGCACTGGATTTGGCTGGTTCTCCGGTCGGATTCTGTGCAATAACGGGAGTCAGTTAATCACTTTCTCAGGAAGGACCTTTGCTCCAGACACAATGTCTATGACTCCCACACTATTCCTAATAGGCGAATCTTCGCTCCCAAAACAGGCTGGAAAGGCGGAAAAGGAACTCCAGATGTAACTCACAAGGGGTGTTGGTGACTCCAAGGTTACTGGATTCGTAATGATGCCGCCTAACATGACGGGAAATATCTGAACCTGTCCATTTGATGTTGTTGTTTGCTGCAAGATGGTGGCCCCTGTTGTGGTGCCAGAAGCGTCAGACGTCTCGGGAGATGATTCTGTTGTGGCGCCTGTTATACCCGTGGTTGAGCTTGGTATATCAATTGTTGAGCTTGGTATATTTGTGGTCGAGCCGGACGTAGCAGAAGAGGTTACACCAGAGGCATGAGAAAATGTACTCATAGTCGTGGTTGAATTCCAAGTAGGTAATTGTCTATACTCGAGACGAACATGATCAGGTCTGGCTTGAGATATGGTGGCCAACGAAGTGACTAGTAAGATCACTAACCCATTGAAGGCGTGAGGCAACATGTTGAAGATTGGTGGTCTTTTCTCTTAGGTACTTGGGGAGAAAGCAGTCAAGGTATGTTACGAGGAGTTTGACGACACTATATATTTAAATAGCTTATGTATTTTTGTGTGCTATTATTATTGAAGCTGTGCCATAAACCCACTGTAGATTGTGGTGCTGGATATACCGAAGCTGAATTTGTTAAGCGTTGGATATACCCTACTAACCATGTTGAACTTTGTCGCAGGTTTTTGCAAGACCAATTAAACAAAACGAATAATAAATCCTCCAGTCCATAAATAGGAGCAACACGTCCGTGCCATATGTTATCACCGCGATCCCCTCTCAACTCAACTTATATTTCATATTTAACCCTTTGCGAAACATTCAGTTCTACCCCACTCGCCGTCGCACATGTATCAATCAATTGATTTCGTCTCAAGCAATTGACTGATCTAATTCATTTCTTTCTAGGATGCGATTTGGTAGGCGCATTCAATGTCATGTGATTGTGATACCTATGGCGTGGAGCGCATCATGTTACGTACCTAGGTAATCTTCCGTAAATGGAGCGCCTATTTATAGCGCTCCAGAGGGCTGGCTGTAGCTGCCAAACCGCCAAAGCGATAGAACTATTCAAAGTTCTCCACTTTTCCGTTTGATTATGATGTAGTCATTAGAAATAAGTACCTTGGTACCAGTATCTCTTTAATACTTATGTAAGTATAAGCTCAACCGCAACTCAGCGGCGGCTCAGCGGCGGCTCAGCGGCGGCTCAGCAGCGGCTCAGCAGATGCTCAACGGCGGCTCAGCGGAGGCTCAGCGGCGGCTCAGCAGCGGCTCAGCAGATGCTCAACGGCGGCTCAGCGGAGGCTCAACGGCGGCATAGAAAAAGCTCTAGAAATATGTATGAAAAATGGCAAATTTTCCACGCCCAGATGCATCATTCTGCGACTTCTTTTGGTCCAGGCATTGATGGCTGAATTGATTAAAGTATAAGGTCTTCCCGGATTGGAGTCTTGACTTTTAATACACTTAACGCCATATACATCCAAGTAAAAAATTAACTCCAATAACTTTGGCAAATCAAGGTTTGCAAAGCTGCAGTTTATACTAGAATTTTGCTCTTTTTCTGAGCTATTTAATGACGCCAAGCGCGAAGTTGTAGCATCAGAATTGATGGAGATGCGACTAGAAACGTGGCATATATCGCGGAAACCCCTTAGGAAGGATACTAAAATCACTCTTTTATAATTATAATATTCGTTAAAATATGAACAAAAACAGTACATATTTTAATTTTTACCAGTATTATATAATCACATAAATGGGGCAAAAGATGAAATGAAAATAGGTAGTTTTGACGCTTTGGCGGGTTTTATTATATGGCCCACCATAATCTTCAGAACACTATGAAAATCTGGCACTATATGACTACCAAGCTTTCACCACAAATTACGAGATATAGATCCATATTTTTCACTTCAATTTCTGCTTAGCCCTCTTAATTCTCTGTTCAGTGCGACAGTATCCGTGGCCTAGACCGAACGAAAGGATGGCCGCCTTATTGCAACACTGGGGGCCATTCTGCTTCTCATTTCAGCGCCACCCTCTACTCCGGATTCTGCTCAAGTCGTTCAAGCTTTAAGGTCATGACGAGACGAAGACTGCTACCGGGTCGGAGCCTTCTCTAAATTACAAGGATTCATTGAAATCATCCTAGAGAATTGAGTTCTTATCTTCGCTCTGGGAAGCAGATTCCTAGCAAAGCCTTGGCTCCCCAAAAAGTTTCGACGGCTTCATGACGCATGCACTTCATTTCAGAAGTGCAAGACACAGGTCTACGAGGAAGAGAAGCTTGCTTTTGTGCGTGAGGAATCTGGCGACCGCAATTACATGACCTCATTGGTGCGCGCCTCGCAGGACGAGCCGGCAAAATCCTCCTCGCTTGAGGGGCTTACGGAGAAAGAGATTTACGGCAACATAGTTACTTTCAACTTTGCGGGCCACGATACTATGGCGCATACATTTACGTTTGCCCTCTATTTCATGGCTACGAACCCGACTGCCCAGGACTGGATCTCGGAGGAGACCTGTCATGTCATGGGCGATAGCGAGCCTCACGAGTGGTCTTCCTCCGATTCCCCTCACCTGAAGCGATGCCTAGCCGTCATGTATGAGATGTACACGCCTGTTCCAACCTCCAAGTTCGTAGACGGACAGACGCCCCGACCGCTCCCGGTCGGGGCCACAAAAACCACCCTTCCCCGAACACCATGATTGTTTCAAGTTACGCTTCTATCCAGAATGACCCGCAGTACTGGGGTGACGTTTCTCTCGAGTAGCGGCCTTCGCGCTTCATCAAGTCGTCCACCTCGGCCGATGCCAAGACCGCCAGAGCCACATTAGATGACGAAGAGGTCCTCACTCCAGTCCGGGGCAGTTTTCCCTCGTGGTCCGGAGGCGCCCAGGACTGTGTAGGCAGAAATTCTCGCAAGTTGAGTTCGTCGCGGTCATGGCAACGTTGTTCCGCGACTGGTGGGTTGGTCGGGCGGTGGTGAGACATCCGAGGCCGCCAGGAAAAGGGTATTGAATCAGGTTGAGACAGATTCCGCTCCGGTCTTGCTCCTACAGATGCTGCACCCCGATGGCTGCCCTTCAGTTTGAAGTCGGAGGTAGCAGGTACCTTTGGGAGTCAATGTTGATCGAAAATAGGGCTGAAAGCTTCAGCACAAGCCACTGCTCTATCGAATTCCATACCACGAGGCCAAAGTCACACCGGATTCATGCCAACCATCCGTAATGGTAAAGGATTATCCATGGTAGGTAAATCATACACGAAGAGAAAGGACAGACACCAGACTTGTAATGCAACGCCATGATTTATGATCGTTTACCTACAATATGACTGTGTCCTACCCTTGTAAATCCTGACTACTTTCTTGAGATCAAAGAAAGGAAAACAATGCATTGTCGCTTATGTTCATGATTACATGGGCAACATTAAAGGATTACATAGCATCTCTTAAACTACCTAGGTAAAGGTATTGAACAATGTTGTTCACTGTTAAAGTAAACTCTACCTTTGACCAATCATCAAATCGAAGAGCAGTGCCGGCAGTCAATAATAGGTAGGTATATAGGAGTATGATAGCTCCTCGATAGAACTACGATTTCCATCTTCACACAAATCGTATTTCGAACACTCCTGCAAAACATATTAAATCATCGATCACCTGCCTTGTATTCGATCTAACTCAAGCCATGGCCGAACTAGCTCCATCTCCATCCCTGTGGGAAGACGTAGAGAACGCATTTGACACGCTACCAACAGAAGTCATCATCGAAATAGTCGACAATTTACTCGCCAAGGACCCAATAGCAGTGCTCGACCTAAGTCTTGCTTACCCCGATCTGTTCTTTTCCGATCGCTTCAACATCGCCGAACTTGATGCCAGCCGTCAAGTACAATACCAAGACAATGCACCGACAGCTCCCAATCGCATACCACTCATCAGCTATGCCGTGACAATCCAAGACGTAAGACTTGACTTCATTCAACTTTTTGTTAACGCATTGGAGTCACACATTGAGGATGTGGTCAATTCTGAATACCCTATTCCACGAACGCTTAAACCGCTACTTCACATAGCAATTGAGGCAGGCCGACCTGATATCGTGGAATTACTCCTGAATCATCCTAACGTCCATAATTTGACCAGATATACCAATCCAGCTGCCGGTTCTTGTAGGTTTACCGATACCTCACACGTACCCCCATGCGATATCAATGCGGTTACCACGCAATGCCAGGATGCCATTGAGCATGCCACACAGACCTTCTCAGCTGTACCTCCCAACCAACCTGCCAGCTTGAAGGAGGATATCGAAAGTTGCGCTATAGCTGTTCTTTCTTTCGGGGCAACTACAATTCCTACGAATCGAGTCAGCAACATGGTAACCCAGTCCTTCCGACAAGCGATAGAGTCAAATATGCAAAGGTTTGTCATCGGGACAGTCCGTCGGATACTTGAGTTGCCTGAAGAGGACGCCGACAGAAAGCTCCTGATCTCTGGTGGGCTTGGTAATATTATTTCAGTCATATCATCGCCAGACCAGTTTGAGATGTATCGATTTCTCATCAATGCAGCAGTTGCGAATGATGCCCAGATATTTGCCGGACCGGCGGCGCTTTCTGGAATAAATCCATTGATATCAGCTCTCCACTTCTTTCAAGTAGATTCTACGAACGAAGCCTCCCTTGCGGCCCTAAGAGCGATGGAGAAAGAATGCTCGCCGACGTTCATGTCGTACATATTAACCCTTCCGACACTGCCATACGTGGTGGGACGTTCGGATGCGAGCCACGCCTTCTTTAAACAGCATATTCAGCTGATGAAGAGATACGCGGGAGAAGACAAGCTCGTCCTAGGCACCCGGCAACAATTTCAACAAGGCGGGCACACACTTACAGAATATGCCATTCAAGGGCTTCACCACGCGAGACAAAACGCCGCCTATGCCATCGAGAACGGTTTCTCGACGTGGCAAGAAATGACCCGTGCGATACACAGGTTAAATGTGTATTCACTTGATCAATTGGTCAACGTATGGCGCAAGCAGGGCCAAACTTTCGACCAGGTCTACCCTACAGACCCAAGAGACGTAGATATAGCGCGCTATAACATGTCGCTATTGGAGTATGCCGTCAAGAAAAGATTCCTTAGCGGGATTATAATATTGCTAAACGCAGGGGCCGATGTTCATACCGTTGGCTCGTGGGATTGGGGCGCCCTAGCGAGTGATCTTGAGTACAGTGCCGACGAGTGGGAGCATATGGATTTAGGGGAACGTGAAGAAGTCATTTTGGCATACTTCGACGATGGCCTGGTCGATAGAAAGGACAGTACGATCCTGCCGAGAACACTCGACGACCAGACTATCTACGAGACCGTACATCATTGGCTTTTGGTATTATTACGTGTCGCAACAGAGAACTCCTCCAGAGATGTGTAAGAAGCATCGTGCCCCTTTTCTTATATAAATAATGAAGAGATACAAGCAAGGGAACTATCTTAGGAACTTCCGCTAAGTGCTTGTATGTAAGATAGGTGGTTTAATGATAAGGTATACCTATTTGCAGTTTAGATTTTTGTGGTTGTGTACATGTTATACATGTTATACAGGTGGTTTTACGTCATGACACATTCAAGTACTGAGGTACTTAGACAGGGGAATTCTAAATATAGATGGTAGCTAGATTCATATTGGTACCTATGACGTTGTTTCAATGTCTCTGCTTCGTACTTCGCAAAACGATCCGATACTGGTTCGCCCTTGGAAATTCCAGGCCCGCTTATTAGTTTATTTTCAGCATTCCAACTATTTGAGAGACTTGACCATGAAGATGAATGCCTGGGCCATGAATGCTTAATGAGCGATGTCAGCTCAAGTCTTTTACTACTTACGTCAGAGTCTTGGCTGACCGGTGGGGCCAGGCTGTTCAATGATGTTCAAGAAGAGAAGAGACGAGGGAAAAGTAGGTAGGTACCTATCTTGGTCACAGTCGCAACGTCCGTCCCGAAAGAAACCTCTTTGAACCAAGAAAGAAGAAATGACTAGAGGACTTCAGTCTTCGAAGGGGCCTGAGAACAGTCTTGAGGGTCTGCCACCAAATCTGCAGCAGGACCTTATCGCCATTGGAAATCAATTCAATGTAACTAGCGAAAAGCTGAAGCAGATTAGCGACAGATTCGAACAGGAACTCCGAGAAGGTCTCGAAAATGACGACTCTAACGTGGTATGTCAACGCCGTGTCCTTCTCCAAAATATAACGACGTTAATGGCATTTAGTCCATGAACGTCACTTGGGTCCTTGGATTCCCCTCCGGCCGCGAGACTGGTGAATATGTGACAATAGATTTAGGCGGCACCAATCTTCGCGTGTGTTGGGTGAAACTCAATGGGCAGCGCGAAGAAGTTGAAATGAAGCAAAATGCCTGTCGTTTACCTCCTGAACTGAAAACCGGGGATTCTCAGGGGTTGTGGGACTTCGTTGCGGATTCCCTCGAGGGGTTCATCGAGTCGCATGGGCTTACGGCGAATCGCGATGGCCAGTACGTAACTCCACCTCGAGACTTATTACTCTTACACGATGGGCTGATACGACGGCCAGACTACCGTTAGGCTTTTGCTTTTCATATCCAGCCTCGCAGGATTACATCGACCACGGCAGACTGAAGACATGGACTAAGGGGTTTGACATCGACGGTGTGGAGGGTGAAGATGCTGCAGGCCAATTGAGGGATGCGTTGGCTAGGCGGGTATGATATGTCAGCTATCTCCCCGAAAGTGATTGGAGACTAATTGAAATATAGAATCTGCCTTTGGAACTCGTCGCACTTGTGAACGATACGACCGGGGCCATGGTGGCTTCGCGGTACAAAGATCCAAAGACGATCATTGGTGCGATTTTCGGCACCGGCTGCAATGCGGCATACGTGGAAGATGTCAGCTCAATCCCAAAACTGAAGGCTAGCTTCCCGCCTGACACTGCCATGGCCATCAATTGTGAATACGGGGCATTTGATAATGCTCATCGCGTTTTGCCGCGGACGAAATATGATATAACCATCGATGAAGATTCTCCGCGACCGGGCGAGCAAGCTTTTGAGAAAATGAGCGCCGGCCTATATCTCGGGGAAATTTTTCGACTTGTTTTCCTCGATCTTCATCAAAGAGGCTTCATCTTTGGAGATCGAGAGGTTGCCGCTCTGGAGGAACCGTACAAGCTAGATACCGGGCTCCTGTCGGCTCTGGAAGATGAGCCTCTGGAGGCATGTCGCATTCGTCTAGAGGAATGCCTGTGCACACGAGTCACGACGGAAGAAACAAGAGTGGCTATCTACCTTGCAGTAGTCATCGCAACCCGAGGCGCGAGGCTCTGTTCCTGCGGGATTGCAGCTATTTGTCGGATGAAGCGCATTTCCTCAGGTCATGTCGCAGCGGACGGAACGGTAGCAAACAAGCACCCGAAATTCAAGAGTCGGTGGGCAAATGCACTCGGCGAGATCCTTGATTGGCCAGAAAATAGAGAAGAAGATCCAATTATCATCACTAGCGCGGAAGATGGCAGCGGGATTGGTGCAGCCATCATCTCGGCCATGACATTGGAACGGATTCTCGATGGTAACACGGTTGGGGTACGGGGACAGTAGTTTTTATGTTACTAGAGACGTGAATGAAATATACAATTGATCGGTTAGATACCTGAGTACCTGGAAACGTGTATATGATAGCAGCATGACGAAGTTCAAAGACACTCCAAAGACAACAGAAGGCCAGGGCATTTGTGTATCTTATTGAACCACCCAGCGCAGCCCATCCCTTACCCACCTTGGCTGCTTGGGGGCCTTCAAGTCTCAAGTCTCAACTTCCCCGCAGACCCAAGTAGGTAACCCGCTAGCTAGGTATTCTCAGAAATCCCATGGGATTAGGGTTGCTGATTCTATTATACGTATAATGTATTATACGTATTATGCATGTATTAATACCGTATAAAGATTTGTTATACGTATAACGGAATGGAGAAACCTTTTTCGGACCCATATATACCCACAGTATCGGGATTATTAGCTTATTAGGGACAATTTTACCACCTACTCAAACCAGTCTTGCATTCGCGAAAGCGAAAAGCTAACTAGTGTCCTGGATTAAGTAGACCTTTCCTTCGTGACAATTGCTAATTGATCTTACGTAGGTTGATCTCTGGGGGATGGTGATGATATTTGAAGGAGCGGCTCGAAGGAGTGGCTCGAAGGAGTGGCTCAAAGGAGTGGCTTGAAAGAGAGGCTCGGAAGTATGCCTTGAAGGAGTGAAAAACTTGAAAGGCGGAGTGCTAAAGGCTGCAATATAAGGTAAAAGAAATTAAAAAAAAATCAGCAGAATCAACAGAATCAGCAGAATTAGTAGAATCAGTAAAATCAGTAGATAAAGGGTGTACCAGCGACTAAACTGTTTTTGAAGGTGTAAAACGTTGATTGCGTTGATCGTAATGAAAAATTCTGGTGTTTTCGCCTCAATTATTCATTATACCGTGTATAATACCAATTTAGTATGGGTATAAGTGTATAATGTGGTATGTATTGTATAATACGGTATAAAGATCTATTATACGCATAATGATCACCCCTACATGGGATGGCTCTCTTCCCCCACACGATTCAATGGAGCATTAGATACCAGTTCCTCAACTCCAACAGCCCCAACAAGTCACAACAACTACATTGATGTATCTTTGAACATGCGGCGATAGGCATGTAGGTACCTAGGATAGGACATATGGCAATGCCGACGCCTCTGCCGAAGACTAAGCCATCCGTAAGTCCGAGGTAGCCACCGCAGGCATCTTTCAGGATGTGCCATCTTCAATTGAGGCCTGGATTAAGAGTCCAGATCCCCCAAAGCGGCAAGTTATGCCATCTAGCTCAACTTGCATCCAAACTCGCACCAAAGCTCACAACTTGTCCCAATGCCTATTGGATGATGTAATGCGTCTAGGTGAGCCCTTGACTAGGGATGATGCTGTCGTTTTCCAGGATCCCCGCACGCGCGCCGCTGATGTGACCCTCGGAATCTGATGCGCCCACTATGTACTTATTAGTGCCTCTCGGTGGAATGCTTCGACGAACTCTTGTTCTCGACACATATAACTCTTCTCTCTTCTCATTCAACACCACCGGGCATATACTAGCCAGCCTTTTTTTCCCACATAGACATCCAACGTCTACATAGTGCGAGGACCTTTCCACCTGCCAATGGCGTCCAATAACGAGGCATCCGACTTTATCAAGTCCAGTGTCACTCACCAAGAGTACCATGGGGAGAAGGAGTTCCAGGATGAGGTTCGCCGCATCGACGCCCTTGCTACCGCTACGGACACGACGCTTGAATCCTTTGCCGATCTGGACGAGAAGAAGATTCTGAGAAAGGTTGAGGCCCTTCTACACATGTGGCAAGTTCTAAGAGCCCGTGGATATCAGGCTAACTCTAATACCTTCAATTAGATGGACTTGCGCCTAATCCCAATGCTCGCTATCTTGTACCTACTCTCTTTCCTCGACAGAGGGAACATTGGCAATGCAAAGATCGAAGGCCTCCAGGAGGATCTAGGGTTAAGTCCCGACGAATATAACTGGTGCCTGACAGTCTTCTTCTTCACCTATGCCGCCTTTGAAGTGCCAAGCAATTTGCTTTTGAAGAGGCTACGTCCTTCTAGGTGGCTTCCTTTCATCATGGTTGCGGTACGCTATATCTTTCCATGTCTGGAACAAAAGATGCTAACTTGGTCCGATCACTACAGTGGGGGACAGTCATGACGTTGATGGGGATAGTAAGAAACTACCAGGGCCTGCTGGTCGCGAGGCTGTTTCTGGGGATCACGGAAGCTGGTCTATATCCTGGGTGTGCTGTAGGTGTCTTTTTCCAGACTCGGACGACCCTGATCTGACTTGCCATATAGTACTATCTTACCATGTGGTATTGTCGTCATGAGATACAGCTTCGCCAGGTATGAATTGAAATATAGTACTTCAGACAGGCTATGGGATTGACTACCAGCACCGTTTCTGACAACTTGCTAGGCTATGTTCTTCTCGGCCGCGTCAATAGCCGGTGCCTTCAGCGGACTCCTGGCTTTTGCAATTGCAAAGATGGACGGGGTCGGCAACCTTGAAGGTTGGCGTTGGATCTTCATTCTTGAAGGACTCGTGACTGTGAGTACATTCCACCCATCGTCGTAACGAGACGAGACTAAAATTCAAAGGTCATCGTCGCCACCATTGCGTTCTTTGTGTTGCATGACTTTCCCGAAACCGCCACTTTTCTCACTGAAAAGGAGCGAGCATTCATTGTATACCGCCTCAAATACCAGGGCCAGCTTCGAGGAATGGAACACGGGCGCCCCCGAGTCGCACAAGCAGAAGAGTTTGAATGGAGATATGTTGTTGCAGCTTTCAAGGACTGGCAGATATGGGTGAACATCTTCGTCTACTGGGGGGTAAGTTCCTTCATCGACTCTCGGACTTGTTGCTCGGACTTGTTGGGGCGTAGCTGATGCGTGACACATTTCAGATCGTATGCCCTCTTTATGGTATCAGCCTCTTCCTACCGACGATCATCAAGAATCTAGGATACTCGTCGAGCACTGCGCAGCTTATGACAGTGCCAATATATATCACGGCTGCGATTTTAGCTGTCGTCTTCGCGTTCTTATCGGATCGCGTAGGGAAACGCAGCCCGTTCGTTATTTCATTCCTGGTGATGATGATTGTTGGTTTCTCGATGTAAGATGAACCCCGAGACCGAGCGAGACGTGAAGTGAGAGCTAACTTTGAGAAGGTGTATATCCAGTACGAACCCCCACGTCGTATACGGTGGCGTATTTGTGGTGGCTTGTGCGATCTATCCGGCATTCCCAGGGGTAGTCACCTGGCTCTCGAACAACTTAGCAGGCAGCTACAAACGTAGTGCTGGAATGGCTATCCAGATTGGCGTAGGAAATCTTGGGGGAGCCATCGCTTCAAACTTTTACCGGCAGAAGGATTCTCCGCAATATATTCTCGGTCACGGCCTAGAGTTGGGGTTCATCAGCGGCGGCATCATCGCCGCGTTCATTCTCGTCATAGCATACGCTACTATCAACAAGAAGAGGGATAGAATTACGCAAGAGGGCGGAGAATCTCAGTATACCGCTCAAGAGCTATCCATGAGAGGGGACAAGGCGATCACCTTCAGGTATATGATTTAGCCTGCAGGGTTATGCAGCAAGTAAAAACAGATGACTGGAGCCAGGTCCATCTACCTAAGCAATAAATATCGAATCCACCTACATCAGGCATGTCTGCCAGCCCAAAGGCGTAGTAGTGCCCTCCGTTTTATTTTTCACGTTTATCCTCAGTGGATGAGAAATGTTGAAGTGGCGATTTACATGCTTCAAAGAGCGCCTAACCCATCCATTCTGGAGGTACGTCACGGCCCCATCCCTAATAATAAAGAACGCTCATTCGGACGTTGACATAAAGCTGGTGATCAGTATCAGCCGGAGAATAACGAATACTTCAAAGTCTTCTTTACACACAATCATTAACAAAGGGATTGATTCCAGGCGAACAAAAACTCGCGGGATGGCCACTCTTTGTCCAGTTCTTCAATAATAAGCTTCTAGCCTTCTTAAGCGAGAAACTTCGATCTGAGTCCATCACACAATGTGCATTATAAAAGCTTAGGTACGGAAATCTCCCTCCCTACCTACGCTATAGCGCCTTTGCCAGGTATCGAGACTCACCAAACATGGCACACTCACCGCTTCTACGGACTACGATGCGCCAGAGGCTGGATTGTAGGAGTGTAGCACTAGTAAATTATGAGCTGGCTCTCGAAGACGTCAGTGCGAACCTGCAGCAACCTCCCAACATAGACAACTTTGATGGAACACGATGGGCTGATCTCCGCAAAGCTCACGAAGATAAGAAGGCGCGGCAAACGCAGCAAAGGTTGAACGAGAACAAATTCATAGCAACGGTGAAAAGAAAACAACGCTGCGAAAGTAGATCCCAGCTTCGCTCCACTCTTCTTCGGACCTGGGAAGGCATCGTTCCGTCGAAAAACGCATCACTAAGACTGACTATCTCCAAGTCTGGGTTTACAGAATGGAGGCCGCCGTTACTCTCAGATTCTCTGCTCTTCGAGCAAAGCTGGCCGACCTCTCTACCACATGGTCGGGTCTGTGTTGCAGAAAACGGTGTCCTGGACAGGAGGCTGCTTCACCACGCAATCTCCCCCAAGTACGTGCCGAAGCCTCACTTCAAACTGGAGCGCAAGAGACTCGAAGCCAAGAGCGCCGAATTTGCCGCCTTCGTGGCGGAACAAACTTCCAGCACATCCACGAACCGCATTCTCCTACCTCGTCCCCAAGACGAATCCTCGGACGAGGGTCTCTTGTCCGTCAACGAGCTGGAGGACCCGGAGTACGAGATCACCACCACACGCGGCAAGCGTAAACGCGGTGCCGCTCATAAGCCGAGGAAGCGGACCCGGAAGCCAGCGCGATTCGTCAAGCTGTACGACTGCAAGGTCCATGATCAGGCGCAGCTGAAGTCGCAGGCGACAAATCGGTTCTCGCTGATGCAGCAAAGGCTGCCGCGCGTGGAATTCCCGCCGCTGGAGCGCGCGAGCAGAGACAGGGGCGAGCTCTGCGTCGGACTTCCAAGTGCCATGGATATAGACGAAGATCCGGCGGTGCAGGAACTACGGATCCACGGCATTTCTCTGCCGGTGCAGTTCCCTCGCAGGGATGATGACGGCGAGGAGGAACCGGAGCCGCCGACGGTGGAGGAGGCGGTCCAGTACCGTGCCTGGAGATCCGAATCCAGGCCCTTCTTCGATGATCGCGATCGCTACTTGCAGAGTAGAGTTTACAGGGAGCGGGTGTACGATCGTGAGCTTTTGCACGCTGTACAAGCTCTTACGGGATTCTGGGCTAAGGTGACCGCTTAGAGACAGATGGGCAGCTGGGGTCACTTATTAAAACACGGTACCTCCTAATAGTACCCGGTATCCAGTTATTTAGAAGATTTGGTGGATGTATATAGATGAGCCAATAAATCTGGACGTCGGAGGATGTCAGTGACAAAAGATATTGAGAATATACAAGCATATAATTCGTCTATCGGTGAAAGTGCAGTTATGTATCAAATACGAGACGAGAAAGCAAGTAAGTTACCTACCTATACAATAAAAATTCGCAATTCCAATCACAGAAGTCAAGAGTCTTCAGGACTAGAAGATGCCCCTTAGGATGGGTAGTATGCAGATTCCAGACCCAATGACACACTCTACGCCTAAGAGAATAATGTTCATATTTCTAATGGTTGCCTTTCATTAAGGTATATAGAAAGATTATGTAGCCGCTATTAAGGTGCCTCACATATATACTTCATATAATTTTGTGTCGAACGTCTGATGATACCCCATCGACTCAAGTTCTACGGCTGTGGCCATCATCTAATAACCCCCTATCGCTCTCTTCTTCCTCCAGTTCCGTCTTCTGGTCTACACTGATAAGTCCGCGGGACATGGCCACCGTGCTATCGATTGTAGAACGATAGTCAGGCTGCCAAACCCACTGTGACAACAAGAGTCAGTAAATGCTTCAAGATTTTTCAGGGGTTCAGACATGCCTTGGGAGAAGAACTCTGGATTAAAGAATTCTGACTCCTAAGACATGCAAAAGAGGGGTAAAGAAACTCCTGATGTCACATACCCGAGTATATGGGGAGAGGTCAATTCGGCCGACCTCGACGGCTGGGAATTGGCACGTCCGTGGCCTAAAACCATTATACAGTGCTGGGATGAGACAAAGGCTGTACTCGCGGTACGGGTTCACCAGATTATACTGCCAGCTCTTCATTAGAAGGTTAAGAAGAGAGAAGCCGAACCACTACGAGATACATTAGAAGTCAGTAACTTTATCGGCCAGCTCTACAGGGATGCATTCGCTTCCAACGCAGTTTCAAAAAAAAAAAAAAAAAAAAAAAAAAAAAAAAAAAAGGGGGGGGGGGGGGGGGAAATAGACTTGGGTGGATACGTACATGCCGATCGTGGAAATCGGGGCTCCCTACGTAGCTAAAGAAATAGCTACGCCAAGTGTCCCTAGCATCTACCGCATCTATGCCAGCCTCAGTAAACTGATTCTCGCCAAGTTTGTAGAGAGTTATTATGAATCGGATAGCATGATCTTCATGGGACCACTAGAAAGACAAAGGTTAGCAGTAGCACCCTTAATCTACGGGACAGGGGGTTAGAAGGGGGACGTTGGATATTTATAAGAAGACACTTGGTAATTACATGTTTCTTTTGAAGTCTATCGCGTTCCTCCATGGTCTCGCCATAGACGGCCTTTCGTATCTTCGTGATCTGGGGAGAAGTCCGATCCACCAAGGCAGGCTGTATTGTGTTCCATCTTGCGTTGCCAGTATCTTGATGCAAGAGAAGGTAATCCTCCCAGTACTCCTTGAAAGGTTCTCTGACTGCTGGAGAATTTACAAACCGCGCAATCTCAGTCATCTCGTTATTGAACTCGTTGGGATCCTCCTTATACGTGAGGCCCATTAGGCTGAAGGCGACAAGCTCTCCTGCAACATAAAGGGTTAGCAGCTGCCTCAGAAAGGGAAACAAGTCAAGAGTGGTACTTGATGTACTTACGTCGTGCGTTAGCATGTCCCATGGCCCTACCCTCGTCCGCAATCTCGGTTGTCAGCGCTCGTCTTTGTGCGCTATCGGCCCAACGAGTGAATTTAGCGTGCGCTCTTTGAACGGATATTCGATGTTCCATAACACGGAAGAAGTTGACGTGATCTTGATCGTTGATCCCATCGAATAAATCTGGATTATGAGGTGCTGGGTTTCCTCCATCTACTCTCTGCCACCATCCGCGACAGATTCTCATCATCCATCTTTGGAAAGGTATATACTCCTCTGTGTGTCCGGGAACAGAGACCCGGTGCGGAATTCCGTTTCTATGGTACCACTAGGTCAACATGAGTTAGTGAAGGTTTTCATAGATTTGTGGTTGGGACCATTTCTTATATTTCCAGTCGCAAATACTGTTACCCGAGACGTATTCAGGTGGTAAAATCCTGGGTACTTACGTCACTAGAACGACAAAGTTAGCAATTCATCACTTAGATACCTAGTTACGATAAACTTCACGCCTATCTGAAGACAGGTCTCTGGGTCATGTCGATATAGAAGCAGTGACTCCCGAGACATGAAAGGGGGGGTAGGCTTTTGAGGCTACTTACTCAGCCCATAGGTCTGGCCCGTTAGGAACACCGGGTGGACGGAGGTGCATTCGAGACCACTTCCCTCTTGGCTGATATAATGCAACATAGTTGATATTCTCGTTTTCAAGATACCATTTTGTTTCGTATTCTCTCGTGAGTCTGAGTCTCTCCGCTTCTCTCGCGCCGACTTGGCTCATGGCGAATTTGTTCGTCAATATAACTTTTGAAATTGTCTTCAGAGATAAGTCGATACGGCTCAATACACCCTGCGTGTAGACCCTTGTGAGAGACAACCTGCGCAGGTTGAAGGCCAGGTACACCTATATATCGATTCATAGTGGAAACAATGTCATTATTGATTTAACAGCAGCAATTGAACCTTGCAGTCGTGGCTTCAATGGCTTTCTTTGCCATGCTTCAAGTACTCTCGTGCACTTTAAAGAACCCGTCTCCCATCTTTATGAGTCAATTTAATCCAAAACTCTCTCATACCATCCTCGGTCTTGCTACCTCTACTTAGGTATTCAGCACGATATTATTTCGTCCCCAACTCTTGATAATACGTGCAATATAGTCCTTCATTCCTCTTCGGTCTACCATGCAAATAATCTACGTGAGTTTATCAACAAAGGTTTGGCATGGTTTTGACAATCCCTGATCAGATGAAAGAGACAAGAGCGAGCGTATGTAATTCACCTCAACAAGGAAACAAAGCCGTTGTTAGCACAACACCGAAGACAATCAATAATGGATGATGATAATGATACTGGTCTACGTCAGTGGTTCAGTATTGCAACTACACATAGCAGCACACTCTGAGATCGAACCAATCCATGATACAAGCCCTATGAATATTCCAATTACGCTGTCTGTTTATTTTACTGTCTTATATCATTAATCGAAAGTTACGGTTGTAGCCAGAGGCGATGGCCTTCGTACCTCGTGCTATCGCCATTGCATTTCATAGGGGTTAGAAGGCGAAGACAGAAGACTAGGTGAAGCTGTGCCACGCCGGTACATTAGGTCTTGATTATATTTGCAGATACCAGGATAGCGTCTGCAGTCTTCTGTACAAACTCGGCAGCCAATGATACATTGCCAGCCTGCACCGCCTCGGTTATGCCAGGGAAAGTCGTAGCAGCGTAACCTAGATAAGTAATCGTGAACTGTCAGTGTGAAGTTCGTCTCCAGGGGCTGAACGATAATATGAGCATAGACAGACCTGTATCGATTCCTGGCGCGAATATCAGGTGCTTGTAGAACTCGCGACCTGGAAGACCGCCCTGGGAGACGAAGCCACGCTGGAAGTCTCTGTATTTATGATTGACTAGTGTTAACAGCTCGGAGTCGTCTGTTGCAATTGCGTGATCTTCAAGCTCTTGCACTTCTGTCGCGCCAGTTCGAAACTCGGCTATTGCGCTTTGTAGCGCTGTTGTATCTAGAGCTAGGGAGGCCGAGTTTATCGTTGAGAGTAGGTTATCATAATACTTTTCCAACTGTGTGGCGTAGTTCGGTAGGTCGAATTGGATCCCATCTTGATTTGCGAGGTTGTAGGCGAGGAGTGTTAGGTACTGGATAAATCATCAGTTCCTCCGCGGAAGAGACCAACTTCACTTTCTCTGTAAGGAGAGAATCGGGGGGGAAATCGTACCTGAGCCATAGACTTGTGAGCGAGGAAACTCGGATCTCCAAATGTCGACATCTGTAGTGGACCAGTGTTAGTATCCGCAGTCACAGACCATGTGTGAGCCTTTCCCCTGTCAGTTGCTTACCCAGTGATAGGAGTCAAAATTGCTATGGTAGTGATAAATAGGGCCTGTCGCATCCCAACCTGCGCCCATATCCATCTAATAATAGTCAGCTACATCCAACTACTGCAGAAAAAGATGCACTTACAGAGCCGATACCGTTGTGCACAAACGAAGTGTAGTCAGAGCCACTGCCTAGAACCCCAATTGAACCTTTGTTATACTCGAACCAAACATCATACATGGTCCGGTTTGTATCCATCCACGAAATTTTTCTCATAACATCGGTAGCAATGGTGTGAAGCTCTGGGGTCGCGTCTATGGAAGGCCAGGGTCCAGACGCACCGACATCCTATGACGCCCACAGTTAGCACAGCACCTCCTGTATCTAGATCCCGCACACGATTGATTGCCTTCTCTTTGCGCATGCGGACCAAAAATATCTTGAAATACAGAGAGTCTCACTGCGCGGAAGAAAATAAACCAATCAACCAACTTCAGGGGATGCTTACAATGTTCAGGTATGACACTGCCGTCTCAGTGAGCCAGGGTACGTACTCCTCAACCCATTCAGTTGAACCTAGGAGTCCGTATTCCTCGCCATCCCAAGAGCATAGGACAATATTTCTCTTTGGCCTCCAGCCTTCGGATAGGAGCTGCCCGAATGCTTTGGCAAGTTCAACGATAATAGCCGTGCCACTATTAGGATCAGCGGCCCCTCCAACAATCCAGGCATCTCGATGGTTTCCTATTACGATTGTCTCGTCCGCAATCGTGCCATTAATGATTCCAATTGAATTCCAGATCGGGGTATATGTCTCCTCCATGAGGTTTGACATGCTGATCTTTGTACCAACAGCAGGTCCGGTGCTATATGAAGTATTCAACGCACCCACCCAGCCCGTACGGTTGACATCCACACCAGCCGTCCCGTATCCGTCAAGAGCAGCAAGAATTGGGATCGCGTCGATATACGAGATTGGAATTGACGGAATCCCTGGAACTACCTGCGAGTGGTCTGCTCGTGGAGAGCCTTCTTTCGATGGGTACCCCGGCGTCGTCGGGTCGCCGGGATATATTGAGAGAAATTGCACGCTCCCTCGCTGTACGGCGGACGGGTTCCGTGCTGGTCCATCAGGGTACGCTGCATGTCCTTTAGCTTCTGTGATATTCCCGTCGTCGGAGGTGTCCGTGAAGATGACCACTCCGACCATGCCGTTCTCCTGCGCATTTTTCACCTTCAGTCCTCTGAAAGGGCCACCATATTTCGCGATGGCAACCTTGCCTTCCAAGGGCACGCCAAGATCAATCAACCTGTCGAAATCGACTTGCTGGCCTCGTCCGACATAAACGAATTCAGCGTTAGCACTTCCGCTCGCCGAATACCCGTGAAAGGTAGGTATTCTATTAGGATAGCTGGTTGTATCATCCTCGTTCAGCACAGCCTCCACCAGAGAAGGTTCGTAAACGCTTCCGTTGGAGTACGTCAAACTCAACGATTTATTAACAGGGTAGTTGATAAAAACATCGTAGGAGGCGATACTGGTGTTCCAGCCATTTTCCTTCCAGCGGTCAGCGGTCCATTGCGCCATCGTCAGGTTTTTGCCAGCAAGATGGGCGCCATGCGTGTAATAATGTGACCATTCTGATATGGTCGTATTGGAGATCGCGTCCACGAGAACAGTCTCCTCGGGGTTCAGAGGTGATAAGGGGGTATCCTGTTTCCTCACCAGAATTGGGTGAGACAGCCGTTCATGTGAGCACGCATTAGTACAAGTAAGAAGAAAAGCGATGAGCGCTTGAGCATTCCTGATGTAGTCCCGCATCGTGTCGGTGCTGGAGGAGGAAGTTTAGATATTTTGACTATCGCCCTCCAATCTCGGCATCACTGTGCCTTTATGATGTAGGATAGAAGCCGGCAATGGAAAAGCCAGTGCCGAACCCCGCGGAACAACGCAACATATCGCCAATCAACAAAGCTCATGATGCATGCCGGTTAAGCAGTGCAACGCCGGAAGACTGCGTCGCGATACCTAGATGACCCATACGATCTCCCGACGTGCGGGGACGGTGTTTATCGAACTACCACATTGGGGGTGGTCGCGCGCATAGTGACGCAAGTTAGACTGAGGTAGTCTACACCAGTCAGTCAGATCATTGGAGACTATCGACATGCTTCAGTGATTCGGTGTATGGAGGAGAGGTCTGTCCATTGAACCCAAAGCAGATCTATGAAGATTTAAAAAGGCACAGGCTTGAAGGTCATAGTCAGCAGCCTAGTCTCAACTACGGAGTAAGCAGTGTCTTTAGATTTCTTAGTCGAGCAAAACATTATCAGAATTTAGCCCGCCTCGCCCAACTGCATAGAAGTCCAACACAAGTCAGAGATACAGAAGGCCAAAAGTCATATTCGGTCATAAGCGAACTTGCAGGCTTATTGGACAGAAAGTTTGGATCCCGTGACATGGGTGAAAGAAGGGCCCCATAAGGGCTGCCTGGTAGCTTGGTAATCCGTGCATGAAGCAACAGGAAGCGAGCATTGCGCCATGGCAATTCGAAGATAAGGTAGGAAGATTGGCCAGATGATCTTAGAAGAGAGACCCAAATAGATAGTAAAAAGAATAAAGGTCAAAGCCTCAAAGGGTCATCTAGGAAACAATATGTAAACGTCAGCGACACGTGGTGGCAGTCAACCACATACTATGTGGTATCTACAGTACCTAGGTATGTACTCCCAAAGAACAGCCGCATACCGTATTTAAGGCTTAACACCGGTGGGTAGTAGGTATTGACGGGAAGTTATAGGTTTCCGAAGCCCCGCATCTCGGGTGCCGCACCGGAGGAGATAACGAATGCCAGATTGAGCATCATACCCTATCCCCTCCACGCGGCGCAGCTGGATATTTACGTGGAAAAGCAGGCAGGGCAGGTGCCTAACTTTTCAGCCCAACTCTTTGTCAAGGATGCAGAATCTCACAGAACCCAGGAAATCGGAGCTATCGAGATCTCGTCAGATCTCGGATAAAACATTGGTTTGACGGTGTTAAGTAAGCCGGAATGCAGGCAGACCCCGAGTCCGAGTCTATGACTTGCATGGATTTCTGAAGCATCGTGTTCAGCTGGATCACATTACTAAGCTAAGATATTTCTGAAGTACAAAGTAGCCCTTGCAGGGATGGCCCTGACAGCTTGAGCCCCTTATCGTCTTTATCGTCTAGGCTCCATTACTTAACCTATCGATGAGTTTTTTTCCCCCCTTAAATGAGTAAAAATGAATCATCCTGAATCCAATTTGACACGAGTCGACGGCAACATCTGGGCAACATTTTGAGATGTAGTAACGGTGTGGTAACGGCTGTTTTCGATGAATAGGTCCTATCTAAAGAATCCGATATTAGTACGAAGAAAAATCCTTCGTAGATGTGTCACAAAATTTTCCGAAAGTACTTGTAAGAATGGATCGATCAGCCTCTAACCTACCGGAGACTTTTTTTGGTCTTAGTTCAGTATCTAGACTCGAATCCGGGCTTGACGAGGACCTCGACGCCTTCTTCACCCATCTATCTACTTCTCCTTTAATTTTCCTAGCCCGGTCCAGACTACAAATGCGGAAAACGAATTACACCGCAAATGAGTCGACCGACTAGCAACGGAGTCGGACCAGACCCGTTGCTGTGACTCCTCCCCTTTTTTTATCATCATGATTCGTGACAAATTGCAGGCGCCGCACGCATTGACTATGTTCTTGGTAGGAGTTTTATGTATTATTAATTGGCCCACGCGAGATACATGGGCCATGGTATCATCAACAGATGCTATACTATGTATAAAGTATAGCTTCTACTGCTATTATTATGATACTCAGCTCGTCTGTCGGTGCAAGAACACGCTCCCTGATATAAGTTATAAGTACCGGCTCGATTCAGAGACCTACGTTTAGTATCTCGTTCAAAATATCTCACAACAAGAACACTTGTACGCTTGGTAGACCTGGAATATACCTACCAATCTCCTAAAATAAACACCCAGGTGCCTCCTCTTTGCTCGGGTGTTCATTTAAACATGGGCATGCTCGATAAAAAAGGCCAATCCTCACTCGAGATGACATCTCAAACCTCAGTGGTAGCACCAAGCAACAACAGCATGACTGACAGCAGAAACGAAGCGAAGACAGTCACCTCTTCGTCAGAATCTACCCGGTCTATCGTCGTAGACGAGAAATCGCAATCCATCATCGGCCCAGACCCGGGACTAGCTAGACACGCGACGGCGAAGTCTCATCATGGCGATTCTATACGACAGACCCAGACGCGAGAGGACGGCTCAGAGTATCCCACAGGCGCAAAGCTAAGCTTGATCACTCTAGCATTATGTTTAAGTGTCTTCTTGATGGCTCTAGAGTAAGTATCGTCTCACCCTCGCCTTCTCATACTGATTATAGTCACACATGGCTAACACGTCTACTCAGCAACTCCATCATTGCAACCGCCATCCCCAAGATAACGGATGCTTTTCACAGCTTGCCCGACGTTGGTTGGTACGGGTCTGGTGAGTACACTATGACAATATACGTATCCGATACTACAGCGCCAGAGGGCTAACCCATCTTCCCGCCACGTAGCATATCTCCTGACTACAGCAGCGTTGCAGCTGCTTTTCGGCAAATTTTATACATTCTTGAGCATAAAATGGGTCTTCTTGACCGCCATCGGCATCTTCGAGCTCGGAAGTTTGATATGCGGAGTCGCTCAGAACTCGGTTACGCTGATCATCGGCCGCGCCGTCGCCGGTTCGGGAGGTGCCGGCATCATGTCCGGCGCCCTGCTCATCCTCGCCTACAGCGTGCCCCTTGCCAAGCGACCCATGTACACGTGAGTTGAAGAACCTGAGACTCCCACTACTATCCAGCTAACCATAAAACAGAGGTCTCGTCACTAGCATGTACGGTATCGCATCCGTGGCCGGTCCCCTGCTGGGCGGCGTCTTCACCGATAAAGTGGTAAGTCATCACCAAGCCTTCGAATATCCCAGTCATTCACCATCCCTATGCACTATGGACTGACTCTTGGACGAACCACAGACATGGAGATGGTGTTTCTTCATCAACCTTCCAATTGGTGCCATAACCATCCTCGTTATCCTCTTCTTCTTCCCCGAGCCGACACGAACTATGCCCGCAGACGAGTCATTGATGGAGCGCGTCAGGCGGTTCGACCCCGTCGGCACTATCCTCTTCATGCCCTCCATCATCTGCCTTCTCCTCGCCCTTCAATGGGGCGGCACCGAATACCCGTGGAACAACGGTCGCATCATTGGCCTGTTCGTTGTGTTCGCCGTGCTAATTATCGCCTTCCTATACGTCCAGCACATCCAGCAGGAGCACGCGACCGTACCGCCGCGAATCATGAAGATGCGCACCATGTGGGCCAGCAGTCTTTACGCGTTCGGCGTCGGATCCGGCTTCTTCATCATGGTCTACTACGTCCCGATCTGGTTCCAGTCGGTCCAGGGCCTGAGCGCTGTCGACTCCGGCATCCGCAACCTGCCGATGCTGATCAGCGTCGTCGTGTTTGCCATGATCGCCGGCATCCTCGTCACGGTATTCGGATACTACGCGCCCTTCATGGTCGTCGGCACCGTGCTCATGTCCATCGGCGGCGGGCTCCTCTCGACCTGGAACCCCGACACAACAGCCGGCGCTTGGATCGGGTACCAGATCCTGTTCGGCGCAGGCGTCGGCATGGGCATGCAGCAACCGCTGATGGCGGCGCAGACTGTGCTTGACATCAAGGACGTCCCGACCGGTACGTCGGTGTTAGTTTTCGTCCAGACGGTAGGCGGCGCCCTATTTGTCAGCGTCGGCCAGACCGTCTTCACCAACAAGCTCGTGCAAGAGCTGGCCGGCATCCCAGGTCTCGACTCCAGCAGCGTTCTGAACGCCGGCGCCACCAATCTGGTGCGTACCCTGCCAGCGGAGCTCCTGCCGAAGGTAGTACTCGCGTACAGCGACGCCTTGACGACCGCGTTCATCGTCGGAACAGCCCTCGTCGCCTTCACCGTCTTCGGCAGCCTCACGGTGGAGTGGAAGAGCGTCAAGGGCAAGAAAATCGAGGCCGCATTAGCCTAAGCGAAAAATCTCGTGCCTCGTTTCCAAGAGACCATTACTATACTATTAGACAGGAGGGGTTTTGGTTCTGGGCATCTCCACTTGTTGCATTGCGCTGTGTACTATCACCGCGGGGTTTGATACGGATCAATCATAGAACAATGAATCGGCGTTCGGGGAAGGGAGGGAGAGAAGATACCTGCTTTACTCTCGAGGGTTTTTATTGCATAGCGAAGAGCATAGGTAGTGAAGAGTTAGACGGCGGGCGGTAATAGATCTCAGGGTCAGGGTCAACCCCTGGGACTTGGGTTGGGTATTTGGAATGCCACAAGACTTCCAATTGAATATCATTTGTACAGACTATTCTAGCGAGACCGGCTCGTATTTTTCATAATGTATACACAATAATAGATTATACTATTACACTTACTTTAGGTAACACAGGGACTTGGTTGTGTTCAACTATATCTTCATGCGGCCTACCCATAACTAGGTAACTACCTGCTTCTCATCAGATGGCAACTTCGTCTCGCCTCTTGCATGATTTAGTCGAGACAAGTTCATGAACGAACAAGTCCTTCCAGCAGGAGCCACCACTGACTGGATGTCCGTTGCCCTCACTGACCATACTCCGTCTACTTAGAACCTCTATGCCTCAGGCTACTAATCGGTGTATGAATTGAGTCTTAACCAGTATTCTATGGCGAGGGCCGAGAACCCAAGTAAGAAGAGTGATGATCGACGGTGTTGATAATTATTGAACTTATGAATAAGATGTCCGACCAGGTTCTACTAGCCGTAATTATGGCCTAAGATACCATGTCTACCCTTCGCAACGTCAATCAGGATATTACGCCGCCCTAGTTACGCCGTTATACCAGTGGCTTCTACTCTAAACCCACATTATATATACCGTGGGCTCCTCACAAAACAAATGTAGCGCGCTGGTACCCACCAATACTTGTACAAACCCCGTAGATGGCCAAGTAAGCTCCAGCCACACTTAAAAGAGACGCCAATATCTTTCCCTTAATCCTTCCTTCCGAGATGTTCGTCAAGAGACGACTCTGTAGTCGTAGAGTCTGATGGAGTATAACACGAGTAACCGGGCGCATATCTGAACCCATCAGCAACGAAACGTGGATCGTTCACCCCTTCATCGTAGGCAGGAAGCTCCTCGTCAACGGATGCATAATCGGGGAAGGCTGAAGTAGGACTTGGAGGCGCGACAGCGGGAGGCTGGTCCGTTTCGCGAGAATATTCTCGAGAACGACCCTCTTCTGCTGCAACCAGATCGCCCACAACACTAGCCACAGCACGGAACTGCGCAATCTCCTGCTCCATGGTCGTCGAGAGATTGTCGTCCTCCTCGCTTTCGGATCCGTGCAATCGTCTCATGACGGCCTCCTTCTCCTCGTCTTCCATCTGCTGGCGTCTCACACTCTCCTTCAGCCATCTGACAATTTCGCAGTACTTGGCATACATGGCAGAACGTCGAGCTGCCCAAGCCTCACGGCGCTTGTTGCGACGACTGTCTCGACCAGCACAACAGGCGCGGCGATTCTCGCGAGGCTTCGTAAAACAGCGCGTGTGAATGGCGCTGATTAGCAAACCAAGTAGGACAACCACGGTTCCTAGGTGAATGGCTGATATCACGCGGATACCACGGGGGCCGGAAGGCTTCGCGGTGTTAGTACGAAGTTCATTGTGTGAAATGTCGATACTTACAGGAGGAGGTGGAGGATGGAAGGGCCGCTTCTCGCCGTGTCGCCCATGATGTGGTGGTAGACCAGGGTGGGCCAACACTGCCGGAGGGAAGTCCTCATCGTCTTCGACTATATGTATTAGCTGTCCAGGCTTACCATCGTCAGAATTCGAGGAGGGTTCCTAGTGGAATTAGCACTACGTAGTTTAACATGCATTCCACTATGCTTACCGGGCCAAGATGGGATCCGAAGACTGGGCCAGGTCGCTCATCAGATTCATCAATCCCTGAAATGTGGTGAGCCGGCGGTGGATGCCCATCATGCGGTGGATGCGGTGGATGCGGTGGATGCGGTGGATGCGGTGGGTGCTCGCCTGGAGGTGGTGGGTGTCGATGCGGTGGACGGTCACCAGGGGGTGGTGAATGCGGAGGCGGGCAATGGCAAAAGGGTGGTGGCAGGAAATGAGGCGGTTTGCCGTGTGGGTGCCAGTGTTTCCCACGTGAGACGAGGCGCATCGGGAACCAATGCGGTAAGCCATGTCGACCACCAGAAGGGCCTTCTTCTTCATGATTATGTCCGTAGAGCTTACTAAGCATATGTTTCGCGCGGTGGTACATCGTCTCCACGACGCATTTAAGGCTATCGCACTCGGCAAAAGAATGAGATTCTTCTGGTCGCCTGTGATCGAACGCGTCGGATATATGCTGCACCTTATTGGAAATTGCGTATTCGAGCGCAGCTAGCTGTCGCATCATCGACTTCAACTCGGCCAACTCATCGTCCAAGGTTGATGAGGTCTCTTGGTTCGGGGTATCATCTACGTCCTCCGGAGACCTGGTAGCCTCGACCATAGACGCGGTTCCATTGATGAGGGAAGCCGAAATGGGCGCCATCTGTTGGAACTGAACGGTGAATCTAACATCTTGAAAGTTCTTGTCATCTACTGAGATGACTTCGAATGCCATGAGCTGTCCTTGAAACTCATCTTCCAGATGGATGCAAGTGAACTCCCAATTAGCGAAAATGTTGTTGCCATGCTCGGTCGTAATCGATCCGAAGCCGGCGCCATTCTCATCTTGAGCGAGTGTTTGACCATTGAGAGTCACGTTTCCATAGCCGCATGGAGATTTCGACTCTAGAATGTCGAGGCGAAGAGTCTGAGCAGGGTAACTCAATCAGTTGGCAGCCCCGAGTAAGATATCTCAGTCTCTGTGACTTACTGTTGCCTGAAGGGCGAACTCATCCGCTGTGTCGATATCAAGGTTGATTAATGCATGTGGCCCACGGATTTCTAATTGAAGTGACGTGTTAGAGGTATGTCACAAGCTTCGTGATACACAACGGGGAACCTACCCTCCTGTCTAGTTCTGGCTGATAGAGCCGATACCAGTACTGGCGCTAGCAGAAGCTGCGCGTTTAGGTGGCCACGCATCGTTTGACCAGGCACCTATGGTATAAAGGTTTAATGGACAGAAGAGAGTTGCCTTAGCATGGCAAGGCAAGATTACGAATAGCTCTCACTCAGTGGGTATGAAGAAGGAAGAAAAGTCATAAAACGGTTGCCTACACAAGTGGGCTGTAAGGAAATACATATGTTAGACGGCCGGGTCCTCCGCAAAAGCGTTGCGGAATACGGTGGGGTGCCACGCGGTCACATCTGCTTCAGGAAATATACCGATGTACTCCAATGTTGTAGGCCTAGGTATCAGTCATTTCCTAGGAGAGAGAAGGGAGAGAAGCGTGTAGAGATCAGGAGACAAAACGTGATTGGACCTCATTTGCAAGATCAGATAATACAGTAGATGCTGCCTAGGTCCGCAATCCGCCCAGGAAACAACATATGGAAGAGCGCCGGTATGAGGCTATGCAAGCCGAACTACGACTTTGGTAGGGATGGTAGATTACAAGAGCCAATGACCTTCAACTGGCTGACGAGTCCTCTAACCCACTAAGCTGTATTAAGGCCGACCATCTTCAATGGATGCGAATGCGATCAGAAAAAATACGGAGTATCGATATATAACAGAACGGAAAGTACCTCGTCTTGAAGCTACACAGATACTCTGAGATTTACTCATAATTGAAGCCCTGAAGACCGAATCAATCCTGAGATAGTTACCCTTGATGCGACGGTGATGCGATGGTGGTGGGCTGAGTGGGATCAAATTTGACTGACCCCTGAGTCTAGGGCTGGCTACTAGCACCTACAGCTGAAACTTGAAAGTGGCTGATACCATTCACTAGTACCTATGTACATGTACGGAAATGTGGCTAGAGAATTTAACCCCACCAAATTTTAGGTATTCCAGGTTCGGTTCCCAGGGTTCCTTATCACCATCGCCTTCAATTCGTTGTCGCCATATCCAAATAATTCAATACCATACACAATCCCAAAACGTATAGCAGTCCAGTTAATATGGTAATTCCTACCCTCATAGGATTCGCAAACTCTTTTCAGGCCTTTTGCGCTAATACAAACAACTCTAGCTACCCCTCGGTCTCTTGAATGCGGCCCAAGGCCACCCGATGCTTGTCGAGCTCAAAAACGGAGAAACCCTGAACGGCCACCTAATACAATGCGACACCTGGATGAACCTGACCTTGAAGGAAGTTATCCAGACGAGCGCGGTAGGCAGCTATAGTCATACCCTACAGGCTAGTACCTCGGCTAATGTGTTAGCAACAGGACGCAGATAAATTCGTCCGTCTTCCTGAGGTTTACGTCAAGGGAAACAACGTGAGTGTGATGTCGCATCCAGCTATCTGTCTGCTTTCCTAAGGCCTTGTCTGACTGTGCTTTGCAGATCAAGTATCTCCGAGTCCCTGACGAGATTATCGACTTAGTGAAAGAACAGCAACACGGCCAGCAAGGTGGATTCAGGGGTGGCAGAGGCGGACACGGCGCGCAAAGGGGAGATCACGGCGGCAGAGGTGGCGAGAGAGGTGGTCGTGGTGGACGAGGCCAAGGAAGAGGTCGGGGTAGAGGCCGTGGTGCGTGAAAATGGGGATATTGCCCTTAATATCAATAGGTACGCAACAGAAGACCCAGAAATCCGGCCGCAGTATTGGCAAACACTACCAAACTTGCAGAGAGCCATCAGGAGTGAGGGAAGATGCCAGAATGCAGCTCAAAGGGAAAATGATACCCCAAGTTATCGAGATGGTGCTAGCACAAGCAGCTCAGGGATCCTGAGGGATGAATCATTCGATATTGCTACGAGGTTTTTCTCCCTGTCTGTAAGTAGGCAGACATGAGATCTAGGCAGCTAGTTACTAGGAGAAGAGGCAAGGAAAGCAATATACCTACAGACAACCCAAAATAATATCTAAATCTTCGTCCACCTGTTCAAGTATCCCACCTTTGTGAGTGATCAAAAGGTTATAGTACCTGCATGTACTGTACATACAGGTTTAATATTGGTTATCGATAAGGTACCTTGCAGCTGTCAGGTTCAAGTTGTCCCAATGTACCGTATGATGTATCTTTATCAACATTTTTCTCAACCCAAATCATCAAACCCCGCGACTACGAGATCGAGCGACCGAGTCAGCGCCAATTGGCTTCCAATCACTCAATGCCAGGTGAGCGCATCGTAATTGACGGGCTCTGGCGATGTTTGTGTCCCTCGATAGACGCTATCACTATCTCAAGACTGATTGGCACTCCTCGTGGCCCTCGACGACGACCGATTCCATCCATCAATAGCAATGGCGAGGCCACAAGAGGACAAGCCCGGCGGCTATTTCGTCGTGTCGCTACTGGAAGCCACTTCGACCAGAACTCCGAGGGTCGCAGTCACGATTCTGCCGAGCGAGAACGCATTCAGTACAAAGAACGACTCGCGAAGAGAAGTCCATGGGTTCCAGGAGCTCTCTTTGGAAATGTCGATGACTTTGCTGCTAAACTTCACACTATCCCGACCAAGACCATATATGCCGCCCTCAAAGACATTCCTGGGGCCGAAGGAACCTATTTCTCGGTTACGAAGCTAGTTGAATACTTAGTTAAAGAAAGGAAGGAAAAGCCGAATGCCATGCTCTACGAAAGTCTCATAAGGGCAAACGTTGACAAGAATCATGGATCTGCGGAGGTTGCCAGCCAGCTCCTCAAAGAAATGGACAAGTTGGCTATACCCACGACGCCGCAAATTTACCGCGCCCTTTTGGAGGTATGATGGTCTATCCCGAGAGCAGTCTAGTCCTCGATGAGCTGACATCGAGCGCACAGGTTACCGCTGTGCATCCCGATTATGTTCTTCGGAATACCGTACTCTTTGAGATGAAGAACCGATGGTACTCATCAACCGCGGATGACCGAGTGAATATCACCATAGGACTGTTAAGGGATAACCAGTACGAACTTGCTCTTGAAAAGCTCGAGGAGTTGTACAAGGATCCGGTTGCCGTTCCACCCTGGCTCTACGACATATTCCTCTACGTTATGGGGGAATTGGGTTTCCACGAAGAGACGCTCTCGATTCTCAAACACCGAACCAAAATTAGCAACATTACGAATGAGTCATTGTCTTCAAACACTTGGCAGTTTCTCCTCGATATGTTCAGCAGAGATGGCTTTTATGATGGGATCAAGTACATATGGGATCGCAAGGTCTCCACCAAGTATATAAACCCTTCGGATGGCGTTATCATGAACGTGCTCATCGCGGCGTCAAACTATGCGGACGCTGCCCTAGCGGTAAATGCGGTTCAGTTGCTTTCAAATCGCGGAAGAAAGCTTGAATTGCACCACTACGAGCCTCTCGTAGACATACACGCCCAGCACAAAGACCTTTTGAAAGCTTTTACGACCTTGTGCATCATGGCCAAAGCAGACTTGCACCCTGATCTGTCCTGTACGAGGTCGATCTTTCGAATGCTCCGCGAATCATCCTCAGAGACAGACAAGGCTCTAGAGATCTTAGATGAGCTGAGATCGCATTACGAAGTTCCCAGTTGCGCATTCAACGTTGTCTTAGAAGCTACTGAAATTCATCGCGGGTTCAAAGTCGCCCTAGATCTGTACAGAAGCGTCCGCCAGATCTGCGTGAACGGCCCTGACCTCGATACTTACCATATATTGCTCCGCCACTGCACAATGAGGAAATCGATGAACTTTTTGTTTGCAGAGATGGAAGCATTCTCGATCGAACCCAATCAAACCACCTACGATCATCTTATCCGGATTTCCAGTATGCAAGATAATTACGAGCAGGCATTTCAATTCCTGGAGAAGATGAAGTCTGGTGAGACGGCAGGTCTGCCTAATAATTGGTGGATGAGCAGAGCTTCGGCCCTGGCGCTCATCAGGAGGTGCATTCTGGCAGAGGACATCAGGGTGCAGGAGCTTATTGAGGAATGTCGCATACGAGGCATGTCTATTGATGCAGAGGTACAGCAATTACTTGACACCGTCCAGACGCAGAAGGGGATGGCGGAGTCAGACGCAAGCACTTCCGCCCAAGGTGTCTCGTCCACGAAGCCAGTTACTCATGAATCACCGGATAGAGCCCAACTCCGAAAGCTCAATACCATATCAAGTTGGGCATAGCGCCAGACCAACGGAACGAACCCATCTGACTTCTTCCAAATGGTCGTCTTGGATTACTATCGTAAGCTCTGCTGCCTTAGGTGTATAATAGTGCGACATCAGTAAGATCTTATATCCTCAAGGACCAGCCTCGACAGCATCACGGTCAAGGACCGAAGATATTACTTATCAACAAATTCCTTCTTTATATCTAATAACCCAGATCTGGAAGTTTCAATGATATAAGGAGTCTTAAGACACTAAGCTAATGTATTAGCACAGGCTGGGGAGACGACCACGAATCTGATTCGGACTCGGATTACAAAGCTCGGCGTAATTATAGCACCTTCGACTTGACAAGAGATGCTCCATTAAGCCTCTTCATCCTCTGGAAAGTATAGTGCGTGCTACACCTGGAATAGTCGCTGATAAATCCTTAAATGCTTATATTGCATGCATCGGCAACGGCCGCATTCGTAGACGACTTGGCTCGTTCGAGCAGAGATCGAGTGCTGTTCTACTGCCATTAGAATGTCATCTATGCCAACGAGGACACAATAGAGGAGTGAGATCTCAGGACCCCTTTTTGTGCCTCTTCTTCAAGTGCCTCTTCTTCAAGTGCCTCTTCTTCAAGTGCCTCTTCTTCAAGTGCCTCTTCTTCAAGTGCCTCTTCTTCAAGTGCCTCTTCTTCAAGTGCCTCTTCTTCAAGTGAATAGCTTCTGCACAACCTGTTTCGAAGCGGGAGATTCATAGGCCTCATATGCTTATCAGGTAGTATTCCACCATTCACACTTCTCTCAAGACATCGAAAGTACGTATACCGACGGTAAGTCAGCTCAGGTAGGACCTCTCTTTCTAGAATCCTACGACCAGCTTTCTCGAGCCTGTCTTGATAGACAGTTCACTTGGTCTGATATCAAGGCCAGGATTTTGGTTGTTGCTCGTTTCCCGTAGTACTTCATCTCTATCATTAGCAAAGAAACTCGTCTTAATTCAATCGCTATACGGCCGACGTCGATGCGATGTCAAGCGTTATCCGCGACGCCCTAGTAGGACAACTCATCCGGTTTGTCATCAGTAACCGTATTTTACACCACAGAAGAACGGTATGAGATCGACCAACGCCACGAGCTTGAGAAGACTCGGTCGTTGCCCATAATTGATCCTTGGTACTACACCGATGACCTAGACAACCCTCAAAACTAGTCAAATTGCGTCAGACCTTGGTTAACATCATCATATGTATATATGCCTTCGTCGTCTAAAATACACGCCGAGCGCCATCTATACCACCTCGATCGAGGGCTTGATTGAGGAGTTCGGTCAACCCGACTGAAGGCTCTTTTGGTTTGGCTCTGTTGGTCCTAGAGTACGTAATCGGGCCGCTGTTGTTCTCGCCCCTGCGTGAGGTTTCCAGTATCGGTAGGAACCCCATCATTATCTATAACATGTCTCTCTTCTCGCAGGGCTTCTTCGGCTCCCCCCTGTCTCGCCAACGGCGGCGCATCACTCGACGACATGTCAGCGCGAAGTCTTCTCCTACGTGCTCTTCTCCTGGATCGGATCTGCGTTCTGCGGGCCCGCCCTAGGCCCTATCCTCTCCGGGTTCTCTATGCCCGTCATGGATTGCCTGTGGTCGCTGCTTGAGACCATCTGGGCCTCATCGCTGGTCTTCCTCATTATGTTCGCCTTCCTGCCCGAAACATCGACGCCAAACCTGCTGCTGCGCCGCGCGCTGCGCCTGCGCAACCTCACGGACAGCAGCTGCCTAATCGGCTTCGCCCTGTATGCGGCGTACCTGTTCTACGTGAGACTGCTGATCGCGGCGCACGGGCAGCTCGCGCAGGAGAGCCAGCTAATCACCAGAAATGGGGGCGACGTTCAGGCCGACGGCGGGCCTGTTCGTGTTCACGAGGACGGCGCGGCTGGAGTGTCCACTGGGCGGTGCAGACGCTGGGCATCGTCGTGGTTCTCGCATCCGACTTCGTGCTGATGTAGTCCATCTTCGTCCACGTGCCCGTCAGCTACCCGCGCTACGCCTCCAGCCTGTTCGCCTACAACAACTTCTTCCGCTCTGCGCTTCGCGTTCGTGAGCATCCTGGGTTTAGTCGGCGTGTTGCTTCTATACTTTTTTGGGCGCGCGCATGAGGAGGATGAGTAGGTTTGCTACTTCTACTTGAATAGGGAGACGATGTACCTAGCGGTATAGGCCTAAGTATAGAATATCCAGGGTGAATACTTGGTTAAGGACGTAAGTGGGAGGCTTGTAAGCTACATCCAGCATTGGACCAAGCCACTTACAACTTCCAAGCCTGTTCTAGGTACGAATTGATGATTTCCAGTAACAAGCCAGCGTAGATGAGTGTTGCGGTGTACTCAGGAAGTCAACAGTCAACAATAGGCAAGTTAGGAGTATACCTAATGTGATAAGGCTAGTGAGTTGTGGTCTTTCGACGCAGTGATTCTAGAATTTGCTGTCCTACATGTAGCCAGTACCTGTACGGGTATCCTTCACTCGATGAGCAAGCAGGCTGCCTCGGGCTTGCCTTGTGGAAGTACTGGTTCAAAGAGTTTAGACATCTAATTCCATTCGGCTTATGGTCGCTAGTCAACGGGAAAATACATACTCCTGTGAGAGGTCAAATGGTGTCATTGATCTCGTGTTACCAAGTGATGAGTCCAGAGTACATGTACTACCTACCTAGCTTGTAACTCTTCTCACTGCTGGCCGCACTTGGGATTAGTAGGAAAACATTGTGAATCACAACACACAAGTATGCCCACTCATTCCGTTCATCCCGTTCAACTGTAGCAAGCTTTATACGGCACTCAACTCCGAACATGTCATCGCTTACGTCCCTTTCATTCTGCTCGCCCCCCTTCTAAGCTCGAGTTAGGCTTCTCTGGTTGCTATGGCTGGTATCAGCAAGCTTGGACCGCTTAGGAAGTCACTGGAGCTAATGTTTGAAAGTTCTAGTCGCTTGAGGTTCGAAATCTCGCATCATCATCAACTTGAAGCCAACTACCTTAGTTATGTAGAAGTGAGAAGCATCGTCTTAGGTGACGTTTTTGAAATATATTTCGATGTAACGTCGAAAAGGTACGTACAACCTCAGCTCATTGGGCTACATGGATCGGAACGCGGAACGAATATTGCCGTTTCTACCTCTTACGACCTAGGTACATGAACTAAAGTACCTTACCGGACCTAAGAACAACCCATGCAAATTAGAATGGCTTTCCCCACACAGGACCTGCTCATCCCACGCCAAATTTGTCACCCTTTTTTTTTTATTGCGACACCAGCCAGTTGGATCGCTTGGTTGCGCTTCTTGCTCCCTTTTCCTGCGAACACGAGAGCAGAAGTACTGTATTTACGTACATGCATCACTACCGTACATACTTCTCCGGTTCATGATGACGGGAATACGAATCTCTGCAGAGGTATATCTGACAAAGTGCATACGATTGGGTAGAAGCTCATCGTCTATGCTCTCTAGGTGTCCAGCTACAAGCCGAGCCATTATCTGCGGTGGAGGTGGATATCTTGAAGGACGTACGGTAAATCCATAGGTATGTACCTTAAGCACTAATAAGACGCGTCGTACGGGAATCGAGCGGAGTGAAGCTCGTGCTCATTCATGTTTGTATGTATTATGTAGGTATGCGAAGTAGGCAGGTACTTAATAAGATTTCGCTCGACAAGGCATGGATTATCCGATGCAAGTAATCAAAATGTTTTTCAAATGATTGTACATGCTTCCGACGCTTCATCTTTTCTTTCTGTATAGAAGTGAGTGAGGAAGTAGTACGTACGTACGTAAAGAAACAGGAAGCATGAAAGAATTGTCGACTGGACAAGACATAATAATATGGCAGAGTTATGATGAGGTGGCAGATGAGCTTGCAGAGCCGATGCAAACTACATGTAGGTATGATGTACGATGTACAGAAAAAAGCTCCAACCTCTTGCAGTTGATTAAATCCTCCGCCAATTGGGATGACTGGCCAATCAACGAGCTTAAACTTAGTAAAGACCCCTGTCATTAGGTCCCTGTGTTTAAGATCCCTTAGCCACACACTGACACCCACGAGTTGCTTGGGGCTGCTTAGAACTGGAGTAGGTACTTGGAGTGCAGCAAGCGTCCTTGGCCCACTTGGTCCCTGCCCACGCTAACAAGCGCTAGTCAAGCCCCTGACTGTTTCTTGGTAGTGCAAGCAGTGCAAGTAACTTGAAGCAAGAGGCCTAAAACAAGGAGTACTTGGGTACTATGCAGGGATCAAAAGCGTAAATTGATATGGTACCTGTATACTTGACCCCAAGCCCCTTTTGAAGACAGAGTACCAGGCCAGGGCGCTCCCAAATTTGAATTTTTTGAATGAGGAGAGCACTTAGGAGAACAGGAGGTCGGGTCGCACACTTTCAACAACCTCACTTTTTTTTCTTCTCCCACGTTAACTGTAAATTCTTCACTCCCGTTAAACTATCAACCCTCCTAATCTGGTAGACTGTAGACTGAGCTGCTTTCGCTCTGCCTACCATCTGCCACTCATCCAATTCATCTTTTTCATAGTGCAAAGTCGACATTCTCTAGAACGTTACGAGATACCGGCCCGCGCAGAAGTCGGTCCTTATTAGTCCAACATTCATCCCCTTCATTCACTCGTTTCATCGACGACACTTTTCGCCGTCCTGCGACGAGAATCAATAACACGCGACTAAAAGTCATCTCGGTATGTGAACATCAAAATTTCCCACGGGAGAGACGCGACGTGACGTACATGGTCTCGATCTCGAGTGCCTTTCTTTCGGCTTGCCGTGTTCCACCTTTGATCGCATCCCCATCCCTTTCCCATTTTCCCTTTCCCTTCCACGGCAACCAGTACTATTACTGTCCGCTGCTTCGCCGACACTCACATTTTCCCTTCACGAGTCAACCACTACCTTTTGCCATCAAATAGTACCGGACTCTCCTACTAAACATCAGACTGACCTTTCCGCGTCTCCAGACTAGATACCGCGCTTTCCTTCACGCATCTCTTAGGTCTTGACATCCGTTGATATATTCACTATGGGTAAGCACTTCCATCCTTTCATGGTGCATCAGCACGTTTCATCGAGGAGAGCAAATGCAAGAGTCGCCGTATTATGGAAGCAACGTCGACCCAGCTTGGTGGTGTCGACCTCTCTACATGACCGGACCGATGGCTTTGGATTGACGACCTCTTCTTCTGTCCTCATACCACCAACATCGACAGTTCACTCGTTTACCGACTTCCCATCACTCGGCTTTTTTGGTTGATCTATCACTTCTTGGGTCTCGACCTATTCTTGGTTCTTTGGGATATCCCGGCCATCGTTAGGAACAATCGTCTTTTCGAAAAACCAGAAAAATACACATAAAACAAAAAGAAACAACCATCCATACAATGCCGGCTTTCCTCAATCCACACAACAAACGAGCCCGCAGTGTTCACCTGGACAGCAAGCACTTCATGGAAAACTTCATGCCTCTGAGAGACACGAACGCAACCACATCTGCAACAATGTCCAACAGCGATCAGGAAACTCAAGAAAACCAGGAAAACTTGCCTCCCTCTGTTCGTCATTATCGAAGCATGTTGGTCGTGGATGCTCCGTCTCTTGGCCCTCACAAGCCGATTTCATACGAAGAACTCTACTTCGACCCACCAGTTGCTGGTATACCTACGCCTCACTTACCTCTTCGGCCATACTCTTGCAATTTGCTCTCGTCGCACCTGTTCTTGATGTAGATAGTCGATGCTAACTTTTCTCGTAGCTGCAAACGGATCGATAGCATCCCCGGCGCCGACCGATGGCAAGCAACTTACGCCCCAACCGTTGTCCCCGTCGAGTTCTAACCCCAAACTTACAGCTTCGGCTGCCCCGTCAGGCCCAATCATCAATGACAACAAGAACATCGTTCGAAGGAAGCTAACTGGTTATGTTGGTTTCGCCAACTTGCCAAACCAGTGGCATCGCAAGAGTGTCCGAAAGGGCTTCAACTTCAACGTCATGGTCGTTGGTATGTGCATAACCTCTCAACCACAAGCTCTTGCAAGTAATTTAACCATTTATAGGTGAATCTGGATTGGGTAAATCCACATTGGTCAACACTCTGTTCAACACCTCTCTCTACCCGCCCAAGGACCGAAAGGGACCGAGTCTTGACATAATACCCAAGACCGTCTCTATCCAGTCCATCAGCGCCGATATCGAGGAGGCTGGCGTTCGTCTGCGCCTGACCGTTGTTGACACTCCCGGCTTCGGAGACTTCGTCAACAACGACGAGTCATGGAGACCCATTGTTGACAACATTGAGCAGCGCTACGACGCCTACTTGGATGCTGAGAACAAGGTCAATCGCATGAACATTGTCGACAACCGCATTCATGCCTGCGTCTTCTTCATCCAGCCTACTGGCCACTCCCTGAAGCCTCTAGACATTGAGGTCATGCGTCGTCTCCACACCAAGGTCAACTTGATTCCCGTCATTGCCAAGTCGGATACTCTTACCGACGAAGAGATCACTGGTTTCAAGTCCAGAGTATGTTCCCCCGCCTGACCTTATCTAGTACAGCTGTCTAACATCGTCATAGATCCTTGCGGATATCAAGCACCACGGCATTCAGATATTCGAGGGTCCTCGATACGAGCTAGATGACGAGGAGACTATTGCTGAGAACAACGAGATCATGTCCAAGGTTCCATTCGCTGTCGTCGGTAGCAACGACGAGGTTACCAACGCCGATGGTCGCAAGGTCCGTGGACGTCGTTACCCGTGGGGTGTCATTGAGGTCGACAACGAGGAGCACTGCGACTTCGTGAAGCTGCGCCAGATGCTTATCCGAACGCACATGGAGGAGCTCAAGGAGCACACCAACAACTCGTTGTACGAGAACTACCGAACTGACAAGCTTACGGCTATGGGTGTCGCCCAAGACCCTAGTGTTTTCAAGGAGGTAAACCCGGCCGTCAAGCAGGAGGAAGAGCGTGCCCTACACGAGCAGAAGCTTGCCAAGATGGAGGCCGAGATGAAGATGGTATTCCAACAGAAGGTGGCCGAGAAGGAGAGCAAGCTGAAGCAGAGCGAAGAAGAGCTGTATGCCCGTCACAGAGAGATGAAGGAACAGCTAGAACGCCAGCGGTTGGAACTCGAGGAGAAGAAGTCAAGGGTCGAGAGTGGACGGCCGATAGAGGAGAAGGGCAAGCGAAAGGGTTTCTCCTTGCGAAATTAACCCTCGACGACCTGACCCTTCAGTCTTCGTTCTACGCCCGAACCTTCATGACGCCATACAATACTATCCTGCCGCCTCTTTTCACTTCGAGTTCTGTCTATTCAACTTCTTCTATTTTAATCACCCATCACCTAATGCTCCTCGTCAAATCGTCGCCTGTTGCGGCGATTGTTAGATGGGGCTTCCTCTACTACGGATCGCGGTATCGAAGATGTTCGACAACTACCATGCAAACGACACAGGGCGGGCTTCTGAGAGGCGAGATTCCTTGATGTCTATGGTTCCGTTTCCGGCGTTTTGAAAATTGCGGCGAGATATAGTTGGTTCAGGATTTTGACGAGCTGTATTCCCATTCCGTCTACCATTACACATTCGGCCGTCATATGTCTTATTACAACACTCCGAACCCCCATTCCAAACTTTGGAGATGGAGGGCAGATATGCCATATGGCGAATAGGTACAAGAGACATCATCATCTCTATTTCAATCTCTATGTGGATTGGTCGGGACCACACTTACGAAAAGCCAATGCCGCGAGGCTTTCTCCCACCTCTCCTGGAGTATCCGTCCTATCATTCACTTTCCTTGACGATCATATGTCCTTGTTTTTTCAGCAGTAACGACAAAATACCCGGAATTGGCGGAAAGTCGACAGGCGGCTCGGTGTGTTCGTGGAGGAAACGGAGGATAGTATGAGAAGAAAAAGGATCCCCGAAAGGTTAGATGCCCTGTATTTTAGGAGTAATCTTTACTCGTACGATGGAGTATCCACCAGTCTCGCTGGCTTGTGCCATCCGATGAGAAAGACCCTTCGACACCGACACACACACATCAGGCCATGAATTTGGCTCACTCTCGATTTTCCTTACGTCAACCCACAGTCCTGTGTTTCCTTGTGTTTCTAGCCTCGGTGTGTTTCTCAACTTAGGTCGTCTGAATCAAAAAGGATGATGATTTTTCTTAGGAATCGGGTATGCCTTTACCAGTGAGATAGTGTGGATTAAATTGTGCTCCTCAACTGCCTTAGGCGTGTCTATCCAACATGTGCGGTGCCTGAATGTAGCTGCTCGACTAAATTTCCAGTTGCATACAGCACGCAACAATATTTGCCATCTGCTAATCTGTGTCGATCGCTCTGCAAAGAGGCATACCTTGTCAGTTCGCATAGCTAAGAATAGTGTATGTTGAGTGAAGACTGAGTTGAAGGTGCCTGCCTCTAACTTATATTGTTTTCCCTCGTTCGGGATTTCATTACTCTCGTGTTGCAGGCTACTTGAGTCGATGGACAGATGGACAGATCAAGCCAGCAGTCATCCGCACTACCTATACGGATTAGGTGCTACAGTAGTAGTATCTGCTTCATGAACACATCACATATGCTTCGTAGCATCGAATCACAGGTTTTTCAACATGCTACGTCTGATATATGGTAATACCTCTTAAGGACAGAGCCAATTCGAGACAAGTTTTGGTAAGACTCGAGACCACCTATTTAATCTACTTAATATCATCCATTCGGTAGCTTAGGCAATCGAACACGATGGAGAGCCGGTGACGAGTTCGTATCGTAATGTACAAGTAAGCTGTCTATATAGATAGATAGATAGATAGGTACCGATACACGGAGAAGGATCTTAACTTCTTTCATTCATGCCTTAGATACATCGTTCCGTAGATGGCATACCCCTGACTACACGGTATCCCGCATCATAGGGCACTCGTCAATCCACACAGGATGTCATAGATATAGTACATTTGAAACATCGCTCAGATATTGGTGAGCAACGCATCGTCCAGCTCGGGCTCCTATTTGAGGAAGCAGTCCTCCCCCACAGCGCAGCCTGTCTCCTCCCCAAGACGTCTCAACTTAAGTCACCAGTCGGCCTCTACCTCCGCCTCAGATACCAGTTGAAAGCAAGCTGGCCAACCTGGCGGCTGAACGGGGTCGGCACCTCGGCGTAGCCGACGCGGGCAACGGGGTGGCGCAGGTATACGGCGGAGCAGACCTTGTGGTTAACCTCCAGGTACCGGGGTATGAAGGCGAAGGGTGACATGTAGTTGCGCGGGCGCCAGGGGGTCTCGTACGGCTTGCTCGGGTCGTGCGGGTTTTCCTCCTCCTCGCGCAGGTGCTCCGCCATGCGCTGCTCCAGCTTCTTGAGCTGGTACTTGCTGAGGTCCGCGATTGGGTCGGATGGCTCGTCTGACTCGGCCGCTGCGGCGTCGGGGGCGCTGTCCGTTAGACCCAGGCCCGAGAATAGGGCCACGACATCTTCTGTGATTTCGGTCGCGGAAGCGTCGGCACGGCCCGCGCGGGAGAGGAGAGGGCGTACGTCTTTGATCAGTTGCCGGAGCTTGATTTTGCGCTTCACGCCAAGGGTTTCTTCCTCCCTGAGAATCTGCTTAGCTCGGTCTGCGATCTCCTGAATTTGTTTCCGCGTCGGCTTCATGTTTTCCTGGACGGGTTCGGGCGCGTCCGTCGTGTCTGGATCTTGCTTTGGGGCTTCTGAAGCCTCGGCCTCAGATGCTTCTTCCGCAGCTGCTTCGGCTTCCTCTTCCGACTGCGCCTCGGCATCGTTCTCTTCGGCGTCGCCTGCTGAGGACTTCTTCTTGGGTTTTTTTAGACCGGTAGGCTCCTTTGGCGCACCAGTTGCGTACAATACACGTTCGGGTTCGACCTGGAACATATCACCAGGATTGAGACGGTAGGCTGGATAGATCATCTTTTGGCACAGCATGCATTAGCAGTAGTTTCGATATATCTATTGCGGGTGGCGACATATACTCACCACTAATCCATTCACCTTGACAGCGCCGTGGATGCAAAATTGCCTGGCCTGCCTCGTACTGCTGGCGAACATAGCTCTAAAGATAGCTGTATCCAGCCGCCTCTCCAGGGGTGCGAATGTCATCTGCATGTATGGTGTGAGAGTGCGTTGCGGCACATTCCCCACGTCGTGGGTAGAAGGCTTGTCTTTGCCAGAGCCTCTACCGGCAGCCAACTCGGACCCGTCGTTTTCGGCCATGTATTTGGTATCCATATTAACGACGCTCAGCAGGCGACGGCTGAACATGCGCTCCCACTTGCGCTCGACGACTTGCTCGCCGTGGTAACCGCGTAATAATCTCTTGGCCCTCCATTTCTGCTGGAAGAACGTCTCGTGTTCGCTTGAGCCGAGCCTAGGTTCAGGTTGGCGGACGATATTGTAGAGGTTAAGTTTGTTCCAGCTCTGCCGTAATTTCTGATGTGGAAGGGAAAAGTTAGCGGTCGATTTGTACGAGATAGTGAGACCAATTGGTCGGGACTTACCGGTCGGTTCAGACCGTGGAATCTTTTAGCCCTCATCTCGGCTGTTGTTCCACCTGTGGGATGTGAACAGCACCAGTTCTGCCTTGGTCAAGGTGCCTCTGATGGAGAGGATACGCGATGTTGGAGCCCTCGACTTTTTGCCGCAGCTGCCAAAAAAATTCTAGACAGGTGGTCACGTGCTATAGATTTGGGGAGTTTGCGGGCAATTAACTAGGTAGAGGTCCAAGCTTCCGTGTTATCTATCTTATCGATAAAGAAAACCATTCGGGCAATTTAACACCTCATCCCGATGGTAAAGGGCAAGGTACCTAGGTACCTACCCACAAAGCTGCAAGTATCTTCAGTTGTCGTGCCGACTCGGCGAGAAGAAGTCAACTATTCATAGAGGCATCTTAGGCTAGAGCCTCTCGTCTTATGTTCGTAAAGTCCGTCATAAGGGATGTAGGTGATGGACCAACTTCAGTCCGCTTTCACCTGTTTACCCGGCATTACCAGGTCTTATCTCCGCTCAAGGTTCTCCCCCAGTCGCTGCTCCGCTCTAGTAAATAGACTTCTGTAGACATTACATCAGTTGTTCCATCTCAAGACCGATACCGAGAGAGCAGTTCGTTACTTGGTCTAGGTATGTGACAACATGGTCAACGTCGCTGGTTATATCTCGTAGGTATTAGATTTGACTCCATAGGTTCTTAAAGACTTAACTTACATTGCAGTTTGCTATCAGACGACAAGTCTCGTGATAAAAGGCAACTGGCAACTGGCCTACCAAGATGGAAGGTAATGTGGCCGCCTTCGGTACCGAGCACCGGGAAGCCTAACCACTTACTATGCTACGTCCTGCTATCCTCCGGCTCATGTGTATATACCGACCCAGACGAGATCGGAGAGAGGTTGACCCACCTTGATTGGGCAATGCCAGATCCCTCGCCTCCAGAATTACCCGACATGACTGCCTATCGTCTTGCTTGTTAGTCCGTAGGCGATCGGGATACTATGTCCATTCATTTGCGGTAGACACAAGTCTATAACTCTTTGATAGGTCCGCTACCACCGTATTCATTCCCGACCTGTTTCCCACCGCTCTCTTCGAGGCCGTCCTAGCCCGAAAGCGCAAAGCTAAAGTAGCATATTAAAAGGCTCGCCGCCAGTTCTTCGTAGATATCTTCATAGATGCACCCAACAACATGTTCTTTACCGCCTGCTAACCCTATTCTCGGGTCTTGAGCAGAAAGCCTTCATCTGATCAACATCTACCTAACCGATACTAGCCGGCTGCTCTATTGCTATTACTCGGGTTTTAGCATATAAGTTTGGACAAGAGTATTCAAAGATATTGATAGCTACTCCAACTTGTTAAAGCAACTACCCCCTCATCTTCTCATAGTCGTCGTTGTGACCTGGAATACTCTACCAGGGGGATTGTGAGTGAAAATTGGAAAGGTCATGAAAGACTCGGCGATAGGAAAAGAGACCGAAGCTGGACAAGATAGGCAAGATGGATTGAACTTGGATGCGGGGGTAGGAGATGACGCTGGCGAATTAGAAAAAACAATTAGCAAAGAAACCAAAGAGAAGTTGGATACAAACAGTAGTTCGGACACTGCCAGTACCTACACACAGCAAGAAGACATCAATGTCATTGAGCGGCCGTCGTCGCGGGCCCTTTCGCGCACCGTCTCCGAGGTGCGAGACGGGATCGAATACCGGAGGGATCTCGACTTAGAGCATGGCCAGCAGGGGGAGGAAGAAAAGGCTCCCGTTGACGCCGCAGCTGACCCTGATCTCGTAACATGGACCGGTCCGGACGACCTGGAGAACCCCAAGAACTGGGCCTTCTCTAAAAAATGGGGTGCCGTAGCGATCGTCTCGGTCTTCACCCTGGTCTCGCCAGTCTCCTCAACCATGGTGACCCCATCCCTGACCGCCATGGGCGAGGAGATGGGTATTCCTGAGGGATGTAAGTGTGAAGATATCTCTCCCTTAACCTCCTACCCCTTTCTCGTTGATAATGTATTAACAACGTGGCTCTATTCAAGTCCAGCAGAACATAGTCCTCTCGATATTCGTCCTCGCCTATGCTCTAGGACCTTTAGTGTAAGCTTTCCTCCCCCTCTTGCTTGTTTGCCCACCCAACTGTCTGTCTGTCCTTCTAGCACTTTGCTAACCCCGAGAGATAATAGCTGGGGCCCGCTCTCCGAGCTCTACGGACGCGTGCCAATCCTGCAACTGTCGAACCTAGGCTTCTTAGCGTTCACGTTCGGCTGCGGCTTCGCGCGCACCAAGGGCCAGCTCATCGCCTTCCGCTTTCTCTCAGGACTAGGCGGGTCGGCCTCACTCGCCATCGGCGGCGGCGTGCTAGGGGACTTATTCGCGGCCGAACAGCGCGGCCGCGCCATGTCCGTGTACTCGCTAGCGCCGCTGCTCGGCCCCGCCATCGGCCCCATCGCCGGCGCCTTCATCACCGAGAACACCACCTGGCGCTGGGCCTTCTGGGCCACCGCCGCCGCCGACGCCGCCATCCAGGGCCTCGGGCTCATCTTCCTGCGCGAGACCTACGCCCCCGTTCTGCTAGACCGCAAGAGACGCCTTTTACGCCGCCAGACCGGGAACCCCGCCCTGCGTACTCCGTACGACGACGACAAACGCTCCTCGGTCTGGGCGACTCTGCGCACCGCCATGGTCCGCCCCTTTCGCCTGCTCGCCACCCAGCTCATCATCCAGTGTGTTGCGCTGTACATGATGTACCTGTACGGACTCATGTACCTAATGCTCGCGTCCTTCCCGACACTATTCACGTCACCTGCCCCCAGCGGGTACGGGATGAGCATCGGCACCGGCGGTCTGAACTACATCTCGCTAGGCCTAGGTTTCTTCCTAGGCGCACAAATCTGCGCGCCGCTACAAGACCGCATCTGCGCCGCGCTAAAACGCCGCTACAGCAAAGCCAACACCAACAACGGCGGCCCGGTCCAAAGCCAAATCCAAGGCCGCCCCGAGTTCCGCGTCCCAATGATGGTCCCGGGAGCGCTCCTAGTCCCCATCGGCCTGCTGATCTACGGCTGGACAGCCGAGTACAAGACGCACTGGATCGGGCCGAACATCGGGGCCATGCTCTTCGCCGCCGGCGCCATCATCGGCTTCCAGTGCCTGCAGGGCTTCCTGGTCGACGCGTACCAGCGGTACGCCGCGAGCGCCGTCGGTGCCGCCACCGTGCTACGGTCCCTCGCCGGCTTCGCCTTCCCGCTCTTCGCCCCCTCCCTGTACGACCGCCTCGGCTACGGCTGGGGGAACACGCTGATGGCGTTCTTGGGCATTGTTATCGGCTGGCCTAGTCCGTTGTTGTTGTGGAGGTATGGCGAGACGCTGAGGAAGAGGAGTCCTTTTGCTGCCGGTGATTAAATTAGGTAGGCAGGCAGGTTGGGAGGTGCCTGTCAACCAGGTACCTACATACCTTAGGTCAGGCAACGAGGTAAGTTATAAAAGGTATGGTTACTTTGGTAAGTGTCACAAGAAGACGACGTGGTTACACTTATTTAGATGATTTCGGTTTGAATTTAGACTACCACTTCGGTGTATAGTGTACATACATACATTGAATGTAGCGGCATCCTCATCGAATACCGAAAGTATTGAAACCACCTTTTTGCAAATCAGAAACTCTGTTCCACTGGACACATCCCTTTCCAGTGTCCATTTGAAGTACCTTCAGAACGCCTCGTCCAGTGAAAAAAAAAAAAAACGCTATCATGTTCGGCCTACAAATGCAGCGCCGACATGCTCTATGCATGTAAAGGAAGAAGAATGGGAATCGTGGGTGGGAAGGTGAAACAAAGATACGAGAAATGGTGCCTGGGCTGCCCATGCTGAATGGCAAGCAGACCCTCTTGTGTTGCTCATGCACTAATAGTGCTCTTCGTGTCGGCCTTCTTGGCAGTCGGAGCATCTGTATGATCCTCCTCTCTTTGACGCTTCTTACTGTTGACTTGAGCCTTCTTCTCCACCGGCTTACTCAAGTGGATAGTGGGCTTTGGAAACTCGCGTGGGGTATGCGGCTCTCCGTTGTCGTTCTGAGAACGATTTCCGCCTCGTCCGCGGTTGCCACCGCGACCACGGACCCGGTTGTCTCGGCGGTTATGACCTCCGTGAAAGCCGTTTCGTTGATCTTCGGAACGACGCTTCTTCCAATCATTCGAATCAGAACCTCGGTGGTTGCCTCGAGATTGGCGGGCTCCTCTGCCACCTCTACCACCGCGCTGGCCGTGAGAGTGTCGGCTATTGTCGGGGCCGTTCTTGGCCGGAAGATCCTCATTATCGCTGTCCCAATCCGGACCCTTCTGTCTCTTGTACTCAAGCTTCGGCATGATCATCAGAGGGTGGTCCTTCCATTGAGGCGTTGGATCGACCTTGTAGAACTTGTCTGCGGTCTCCTGGTCGGCCCACTCGATGTAGATGGAGCCCTTGAAGGTGGCCTTCTTATCTTTTACACGTCGCAGGCGGACCGAGCTGAATTCTCCATAGTTGGCAACAAACTCCTCAACGTCGAACTGTGTGGAGATGATTTCCTCCCCAATACCCTTGATGTAGGTAGTACGCTCTTCAATCTCCTTCAATCGGCCTTCGTCGTGCTTGTAAGGTTCTGCTCGACGAATCGTCTCTTCACCTTCGGAACCCTCCACGACAACAAGCTTGCTGGTCTTGAGAGCATCGACGACAGCCGAGTAGGGCTTGAATCGGCGCATTCTGGAGAAGCTGCAGATCAGGGAGAGCGGAACAGACTTGTTGTTCTCGCCATCGATCTGGTCCCATAAGAACTTGTCTTTGGGGAGATTGCTGTCGCCGAAGTAGAATTCGACCTATGGCATGATGGTTAGAGGCAATCATTTTTGTGAAGAACGGCAGGGTTGCTATTTACCTGCTTCAAGATGGCCTTAGGATCATCCGAATCTGGAAGGATGGACGGATCCGACTTGGCTCTCGTGCTGCAACCGTGGCGGTTGACCTTCAGCAAGCCCTGGGGAGGCTTGTAGATTGAAGGCCAAAGATTCGTCTCCTCGTGTTCCTCCTTCTGGTTGTCGACCTTGGCATCGTCCTTGGTAGCTTTGGCCGGTTGGACCTTGTCGCTCTTCTCCAGATCGTCAGCCTTGGGGTCCTCCTTGCCAGCAGTGTCCTTGTTGACAGTGTCCTCGTTGGCAATGTCTTCGTTGGCAGTATCATTGTTGATAGTGCCGTTGTTGACAATATCCTCGTTAACAATGTCCTTGTTGACGACCTTATCGATAACGCTCTTGTTGACTTCGTCGAGTTCGCTCTTCTCTTCGTCGATATTGGCATCGGTCACTTTCTCTCCTTCGGTGCTGAGAATGTCGGTAACCTTGACAGATTCGACATCTGCAGTGGTACATGCGCTGAAGGTCTCAGTTGGAGTCTCAAGACCCTCGACAGGCTTGGTGAATTGGTCAGTCATGTTGGCGATTGACCGGGAGCTTGCAGTGCGCAATGGCTCCGAGATGAGGTATGACGAGAGAAGTTTCTGAGACCAAGGCAAGAGAAGATAGTACAGTGAACTTCAATGCAGAATGGGTGAAGTGTGTAGTAGAGGAGAAGAGTTTGAAGGAAAAGAGTGTAGATAGTAAGGTAGGAAATAGTGAGGATGAATTGATGTAGGGTATTGGTCTATCGATTAGCGGGGCAGTAAGAGTCACGGCGGGGAGTGACTCGACTTGATATGAGGCTGGCTCGCTGCATATAACGATGAGAGGTAATTGGATATTCTTAAGAAAGTTACCGTTTTCAAATCATTCGGATTGAAACGGCGAGGTCAGAGGGGATTAAATGGATTTTAAATCACCATGGTTTGCTTGGTGAAAGTTGATGGGGAAAAGAAAAAAAATTGAAGCTTGCGAAATCAAAGGTGGGTAGGTAGAGGTACAGTTAGTTAGTACGGTAGCTCTCAGATGCAAAGTCCGTGCTCTCTCTTTTTATTTTTTTTCCTATACCGTTTTGGGTAAGGCGGTGTACGAGGCCACAGTGCCTAGGCTGTACATACGTAGGTACCTTAGGAGTACAGTTTCTACGATACATCGCAGCATTAGTACTATGTAGGTAGGTGTATGTACTTGTATTGAACCTTGCTAATTGTTGGCAGACGGATAACCTTATGCAGCCGCCACTACCTAATCTTAAAGCATTGGTCATCTCGATATATATACACCACGGCTGTCTCGTGCGCTCAAGCAAGCTCCTCGATGTCTTGAAGATAGGTTATGAAGATAAGGTGAGGTTGTCCTGGGAATTTGCACTTCACCCCGCCGTTGTGGAGGGCTTTGCCAAATTCAGTTTCATTCTTCACCACCACTCTGAACCTCGACCTGAGTCGTGATGCTCAAACTCTACATGATCTGTAGAAGTCTACATAGTGCTCATATCAGAGTCTCTCATGACAGTCATAAGTCACAACCAGTATTCAGCCTTCCGACAAACCAGCCCGAATCAAGCCGCCACATGCCCAAGCGCCTCGCGGCGAGACTTAGAGTTCGGATCAAAATAGGGCTTCTCTCCGATAGAGACAACTCGGTTGCCCTGACGCTTTCCGACATAGTCACTAGACAATAATTAACTTTCATACTCACAATGACACTAGGTACCTGGAATCTGGAGTGATTGAGAACTTGTGACTTACTTCGTGGCTGTATGGAACACGGAGCGGCTAGGAGTGACAGGTCAGCGCTATGTGCCAGTTTGAGCTAAGGCATACTCACTTGTCCCAGATCGCTAGGTCGTTCTTGTTCCACCTGAACCGAACTTGGAGATCGTGGTTTTCGACGATCAGTTGGAGGACTATGTTTCTGTCAGTGCCCGTGCTTGGTTGGGATGGCGATAGTTTCGGGTGAAGTACAGTATTGCTTGAGGATCTCGCTCTCTCGCTCCGTCACGCCGTTGATCCATCCACTTTCAACTTGACCAGCCGCGCCGAAGAGGCTCTTCCATCCTGTCACTGGGTTCGTACGAATAAGAGGGCTGCCAAAGTTAGTCGAAATCACCTAATTACCTTGGCCAATGGCGCTTACTGCTCTGCAGTGAAGTCAAGGCCGTTGTTTTCGGGAGAGCCTCGGTTCTGGTCAATAAGTTCCTCCCCAAAGTCGTTCTGAACCTTGACGAAGCCCGGTTGGTTGTGAGTAGCCGTTAGTCCCTCAGCAAGCTTCTGAAGAGCCGGCGACAGGCGGTCATAGGCCTCGTAGCCTGAAGCCCAGAGCGTATCGCCGCCGGCATCCTCAGGGGGTAGGATGATCTTGAGGATGGCATAGTCTGAAGGAATGTTCTCAAAGGTGATACTGACTCTACTGTTAGCGTTTTCCCATCTTATTGACGGTTTCGGTTTCACACATACTCTGCGTGCCAGCCCTGGCTCGCAATCTTCTTGGAGAAGGCAGTGAAGCGATCCTTGTAGAACTTTCGGTTCTGCTCAGAAGATATAATAGATACCTCATCATCGAGACGACCGTTTTCGTCGACGGGAATACCCCTTTTGCTGTTTGAGAGGGCATGGCGGTGAAGACCAGATGTTTCAGGCTTGCCAGTAAGCTCTCCAAGTCGTTGACCCAAGAGCTTTTGACTGTCGATGTCGAGGTCCTGGTTACGGAAGAAGACAACACCCCTCTGGGATACTTCCTGGCAGTCAGCTTCTCAACTCATTCTATCTGTTGCATCTTGACTTACCCAGAATCGCCAAGTCCCGAATCTTGGCATCGTCGTGCAAGATCTCGCTCAGCTGGAGGTTGGTGAATTCCCGGCCGATGATCTTGGTAACGTCAAACTGCTCGTAGGAATCTAGAGTTCCAGAGTAACTCAGTGGTCCTTCAAGTCTAGAGCTAGCTGCTGTTTTGACAGGTGTAGTACCAACCGACTTCTTAGTCTGGTGGACTACCGTGTCGGATTGCACATCAATATCTGCTGCGGGAGGAGCCATGACGATAATTAAGACGAAATTCGATGGCCTTGGAGCTGGTTTCAGTGAGTTTTCACAGTTTCAGGTCTGTTGAAGCTGAAAGTGATGCTGTTTCCAATATAAGAGGCAGCCCTTGAGATATCTCGATCTATCTTCCATCTTTATACACATTTCATAACCTACATCCCACGTCCACACCAAGCACAATGATTGTCTCAATCACCGAGTTATCACGTCAACGAGCCTGCTATCTTTGACGAATCGTCAAGGCGCAATGACGGCATCTCCAAATGAGATCAGATACCCCGCGAATAACGTCAAAACTGAACAGCGAGCCGATTGAGGGGCTCGCTATCAATTTTTGGCGAATGAAGTTCAGACGTCCTGCTAACTGTGAAAGCTGCATTCTTGATACTCATGTTGCGCAACGCGGGATCACATTGGCTTTGCAGTTGTAGATACGATGTATGTATCCCTATTTGAAGAGGCAGCTTTGCTTGTCTCTCTCCCTCGCTATCTTGCAAGCAACTCTTATTAGTGCAGATGGTGTCATGTTCGACGATATCACATGCTATCCTGTATAGACTCGTATCTCATGTGTAATATTGGGATGTAATACGAGACGAATGTCGAATAAGATAGGTATCGTCCTTACGTATGTCCATGTGTACATCTTCACTTGGGAGATTATTGTCAACAACCACAAGTAAGTAACTTCGTATCTCTGGTTACATGTTCAAGATTGCACCGACTTGCTATCATAGGTACCTATCCATTTAGTTGAGCAGGTCCACATCCTGTGCAGTGCAGCTCAGACCAAATACCAATACAAGAGTAAGTAGTAGACGAGCATAGCTCTGTTGTATATGTCCTCTGATCTATAGCAGCGCCGACTGGACTCTTCCTAGTCGGATCAAAGCAGAGTAAATCTGGATTCTCTAACATGCAAGAGGGAGCGAGTATGGCGCTTATCACAACTACACCGCGAGATCTGCCATAAGGATTAGGTGGCCTGCGTACCTACCTACCTACCTAGGTAAGTACCTAGTCTCACAAAAGAATACTCTTGTATGATCAGATGAAATAATGTAAGGTGTATGTGATCTATTTTATAGAAAAGTCCCTTACTCGAGGCATGTGATATGACTTAGCTGGCGCATATGACCGAGCCACTACAAATCCTACAACCTCGATTTATATCAGCTACTCAATCAGTGGCAGTATCGTTTCTGCCGTCCTTGCCAGCATTCCAGAATAGTAATCTTCCCTCAGAACGCCGCTAGCATGGTCCTTCAGGAACTGCAGTGTCCCTGGATCCACATCCCACGGCTCCGGCTTCATCTGGCTCGATCCAAAAGCACCTCGTGGAGTCCGATCTATCGGTGGCATGGATTCGAACGCCAGGGCACCGTGATAGCCAACCTCACGTAGGGTCTTGACGATGCGGGGCCAATCCAGACTCCCGTCTCCAGGGGCAAGACGGTTGTTGTCGCCGAGGTGGACGTCGAAGATCTTATTGCCGCACATACGTATGGCGGCGAGAAGGTCGGGTTCTTCCATGTTGAGGTGGAAGGTATCGAAGGTGACGCCGACATTTGGCATGTTCACCGTGTCGACGAGCTGGAGTGCCTGAGACGTGTTGGTGATCAGGTATGTCTCGAACCTGTTTAGGGGCTCTATGGCTATGCGTATCCCCTTCTCAGAGGCGTGTAGCGCGACCTCACGCACGCCGTTCACAACCCAGTCCCACTCGTCGGACGAGCTCGCGCTCGGCTGCAGCTTGCCCACCGTACAAGGGACCAGAGTCACTATCTCGCCTCTTAATCCTGCGGCCAGATCGACGACATTCTTCATATAGCTGATCGTGTTATCTCGCTGGGCTTGATCCACTGCAGCTAGGTTCCGAGAGCCGTACATGAGCGTGACCGCACCCCAACAAGTCAGGTTGTATTTGCTTAGGAGTGCCGCTGTCTCATTGACGGAGTACCGATTTGGCTCACCGGCGAGCTCGATTGATTTGTAGCCAAGGGAGGTTGCCCTTTTGAGGGTTAACTCAAGGGGCTCAGGTCGCATCCATGTGTGCGTTGAGAGATGCATGTCGAAGGTATATGGGCTTTATGAGTTGAATGCAAGCGGAGCTCCCTCGAGTTGGCTATGTGAAGACTTGCAAGTTGCTACAAGAAAATCCATGGCTCGACTCTTTGTCCATATTTATACACATGCCGGAGTGTCTTAGCCAGCCGGTATTCGTCGTGAGACATTGCGGTGAGCTACCACACGTGCGACTCGCAGATTTAATTTAATAAAGCCTGTTGGTTCTCGTATACATTGTAGCGCGGATGATCTGCGGACTTGCCGGATTGAGCAGGTCCGCATATTGCTAGCTTTGTGGACATGCTCCGGACGGACGGATACCAAGGCAAACTTATCCTATAGCCTGTCAGCACAAAGGCATGAAGAGAATCAGGTTCCTCGGAGACGGCGGCAATTGCAGCGGGTCGAAAAGAAGACAGGTGAAGAGGGCTTGTGATTCGTGTAGGAGAGGAAAACGCAGATGCAGTCATGGCCATATCGAAGCCTCAGTCCATCAGGGGGGAGACACTGACCAAGTTGCGATCACTACACCGGAGTCATCGGAAGATCATAATCGGCTCCTTGATCTGAACCACCGGTTACCAAAACCAGTGAGCCTAGGGAGACCTGATAGCTTAGAGAATGAACGAATTTCCTCGTCCATATCACCTTCGGGATCTGTATTTCCTTTCATCGGACCTTCGTCAGGGCACGGTCTTCTTCTATCCGCATGCACAAAGCCTATCATGAAGGAAGTCGAAGCAGAAATGGATGCAACGCGCCATCTTCCCCGCTCGCGTGCCCTTCGGCCATCCTTTCAAGATATGAGGGCCCCTCCCTCTGAGCGCCGCCCCGGTGTCGCTCCGGGAAGCTTTCCTATGGTAGTGAGGGCAGTTCTACCATATCTGGAGATCGAATGTCTCCAAATTCTTCCTCCTCAGCACGACCTCGATGCTCTCATACAGATCTTCAGGCAGGAGGTTCATCCCATCTTGCCCATCGTGGATTTCAGTACCCCGTCACTCGCGGATCCTGTCAATCGCGATAATCCGGCGAGCATCACGCTAAGGCAAGCTATCTGCCTAGCCGCCTGCAAGAACGCTTCTGCGAGGCAACATCTCCAACTTCCAGATTCCGAAGGTGGACAGTATTCTGTCAAGACGCCCCGGGACTTTGCAGACAGACTTTTCGGCGCTCTCAAGATTGCCTTGGACATAGGGCTCGTGGATGATAGGCTGGAGCTCGTGCAGGTTCTGGCGCTGATGACCTTCCACTCGTATGGTCCCGACGGCGACGACGAGGTAGCCAGACTATGTGGTCAAGCCGTACATTATGCGTACTCTGCCGGAATACACTACCCATCCCGGTCAAATGGCCGTATTTCGGAAGAACGGCGCGTGGAATTGCTTTGCTCTCTCTTCGCCCTTGATAAAATCATCGCTACGATCACCGGTCGCCCGGCCATAATTCGAAGCAGCGACATATACCTGCCTGCACAGGACGATGTGGCGATGAAAGCTCTTTCCCCTGGTCTCAGGTTGCTATTCCGGTTATGCCAGATGCTCGACCGCGTGCTGGATCTTTATCGAGCATGGCCGCCCGAAGAGATGGCACAGGGAAAATGCGTATGGGAAGATTCATGGCTGGAGTTTGAGGATTTAGCAAAAGATTGTAACATTCGAACCTTGCAACCTCCTCTACAAGCCTGTCTAGAGGTTCTCTACCATGTCATAGGTGTCATATCTTACCGCCCGCCCCAGGTCTCAACATTACAAAATATTCCCTCTGAGAGCATAGCATCTTCCATACTTCGAAGCTCAAGGGTTAGATATAAGCACTGCGCCCAGCAGATATCCTTTCTTCTTGGCTCAGAGACGTCCAAATTCCCCTTTATTCCGTATGCAGCCTCTCTCTCCTTGACGGTGGCTCTACGCAACATACAGCAAACGAGACTAGAGAGCACCAAGAGGATCGCGAAGGAAGATGTAGAGAGGAACCTTGGACTACTAAAGGAATTGACGGAAACTTACTGGCATGCGGAATCTGCAAGCATCGTGGGCCGTCAGATTTTGCAGAGCCTTTAATGGTGCTAAGAATCATGATACATCCCATTGGTTAATGCTCTGTCACGTCTCTCTGTCATAACACTCAATCGAGTGGTTGTAAGGCAGTAAAGAAGTCAGCGGTTGGTTGAAGCCCACTGTTGGCAACAATGGGCCAGAGGGAGTACCAACACTCTCAGAGAAATGGAGTACTTGGAGTTCTTCTTGGTCGTCGTACATATCAAATGCACATCTCGCCAATAGAAACGCCTTCCAACAGTCTACGGCCGCGCGTCACGTACCACAACATGACATTTCCTCGCCCAACCCTCCCCTTCAATAGCGGGAAGGGAGTTGGCTTGAGTTCATAAGATAGGGGCAGGATTTCGTGAAGCACACAAATATCGACCGGTCTCTGGTTCGTAAGTTGGACTCCTATCGTCGAGTATGGGCGTAATTCAAGTGTGGGCATTCTGTGCGACTGGGTGGTGCTATATCGCTTACACAATACAATGCAGCAAACCCTGCAGTGTCTCAGTTTAACCGCTCATACCCAGGCACGCGCCGTAGCCTCTCCAATCCGCGGTGAGCATGGAGCCAACCAGCGATGCAGTTGGAACGACATGCAGTGCTGGGTGGGGGGGCCGACAGCCATGTTCAGCCCCTATAGGATCTATGGAGCTGTAATATCAGTTGCTCATGAATATAAACTGATCCTCACCTCACAGAATCTTCCCTCGAGTCTCGTTCAATTCCTTGATCTTATGTGAATATATATATATATTTGTACCTGTTATAACATCATGAGATTCGTCAATACCTCAACCCTTTCTATTGAGTCTGTTAGTGATTCGCAGGTCTCAGGATCGAAGTTCTCATATGCGATTCTGTCGCACGTATGGGGGCCCGATGAAGTCCTCTTCCACGAAGTAGGAGCAGACCAAAAACACATACGCGACAAGGCAGGATGGGGCAAGATAACGAGTTTTTGTACGATCGCGAGAAAGCACGGATTTAAGTACGCGTGGATCGACACATGCTGCATCGACAGACGTAGCAGCGCCGAACTATCGGAAGCTATCAATTCCATGTACCAATATTACCATGACGCCAAAGTCTGCTTCATATACCTCAAAGACGTACATAAGGCAGGAAGCCGAGACCAAGTACTCGCCGCGGTACGCTCCACGCGCTGGCTGACAAGGGGATGGACTTTGCTAGAGCTTCTGGCACCGGCACAACGACGCTTCTTCACCGCAGATTGGTCTGAGATTGAAGGTGGACAGGACTTACTCAATGTCCTCGCTGGTTCTACAGGCATTAGTAGATCGCTTCTCGAAAATAGGGACCTGTTACCTACCTTCTGTGTCGCGGAGCGGATGAGGTGGGCATCTAAACGACTCACAACGCGTGGAGAGGATATTGCATACAGCCTGATGGGGCTCTTCAATGTCAACATGCCGGTACTGTACGGAGAAGGAAAGAAAAATGCATTCAGGAGGTTGCAACGAGAAATCATGGAGGCGACGTTTGATATGACCATTTTTGCGTGGCGAGCAGGCTATGAAAACAGTGGTCTTCTAGCCCAGTCTCCTGCTGATTTTGCGGACAGCCCACCCTTGAGGCTATGGGCACCATTGAATGTGTCGCCATATTCAATGACCAACGTTGGGCTCTCCATCCGCCTGAACATCGTCCAAGCCGAACCGTCAGCATTAAACAACTCCCAAAGGCCCGCCAGAGGCAAGGCGAGATATCTTGCAGCTCTGCAGTGCAACGTCCAAAAGACAACTGGGGAGTGGCATACTCCCATGGTTTACCTCGAGCCAGTGGGGACGGGTTTTGTTATCGATGGCAAATCTTGTAAGGCATATCGTAGGGTTCAAGGTTCGGAGTGGGTGACGATGCCTCATGAACAAGTTCACGCTATCTCTTCTGAGCACGCCTTCATCCTACAGGACGAACAGTACGAGCAAGTTCATCGGGCGACAGAGGAACGGCTTTCTCGGAATACTTGAAGATGGGGTACATATAAGAGTAATGGGTTTTTTTTTCATAGTACTATCTGGATATTGGGTTTCAACACACCTGGCAACAGCTGCGCATTATTTGTACTAATAGATCTATGGCCTTTATTTCTGCTAAGTGATTCCTAATAAGATTCGCCGTTTTTCACTAACAAGTAACAACGATACAGTGCAAAATGTAATGTGCAGTAGTGAATGTATAGGAGGCTAGGATTGGATGACACGATTACAATCTAAAAGCGGTTGGAGCCAAAGAGACAAAAAGGTTCATTCTCGAGAACACGAGGCAATCGTCTTAGCGCCGTCTTGTCAGTCAATAGTAGTACTGTAATAGTCTTATAAATCGTTGATGTGCAGCAATTGGGACTTGTTATAAATAGATCAACCGTGAAATTTACTTGGGTGACGGGTCCAATACGAAGAACTTGATCTGTTGAAAAGTTAGAATGAGGAGCTGGAAGTGCATGGCCCGCGTCACACTAATACCTAAGGTGTGTTCAATCTTGCTCCATTACATCCATACTGGCATGACCCGAGAGCACCGGGGCATTCCTTAATATGTACTAGTTGACTGGCGGCAAAGAAATTGTACCTGCTTTAGGTACAAATATTTAAATTCCCCAAGAGTGGTCGTCGTAAGTCTTTGTGCATCCGATCCATTGTCAATTGTGAGTATGGATTCTAAACCTAAGAAGTACAGTACCTACACAACACCATGATGCATCTCGGGTGAATGATGCAACGTGTGTTACCAAAGCCTGAGAAGTTGGACGCGGGAACCTGCAGCAGAGTACGACCACCAGTCAAGGCACATAGGTATTGTACAACACACCTGTGCATAAAAAGAGATATGCCTTGTCAGATATCTTACCAGCCTGGGGATGGTTAGCGGCCTCCATCGTGCCGAATCGCCGCTCCTATTTTTCAGATTTTTCAGTTGACTCTTGGCTATGCTGCCCCGGCCCCCGGCCCTGACACTGCCTGAGCACCTCACTTAATCTGGCATGGGGGGAGGTACATGTATTACCTAAAGTCTTAGTTGCAGACTCAAGGTTTTCTCTTTCATTCGTTTCTTGTCAAGTCAGCATTGGCAAGACCGAAGCATTGTTCATGCCCGTTCAGCCGTTAGTAGCGCTTCCGCGCCCGTTTCTACCTCCTTTTCCTCATTTGATAGGTCACACGCCTTAGATCCCGTGTAGATTCGTCACTTTCATTTTCTTTTTCTCTCTCCATCTCTCCATTTTCCCTCCTATCCTCTCTACTATCTGGAAGTCCCAGTGTCACTTGGTCTGACATCGCAATCCACATCACATTCGTTTAATCTAATCCGGAGAAGAAGAATAAAAATCAACATGTCGCAGCACTGAACAAGAGGAGGAACTAACAGCCAAGACATCGGTCTCTCCTCACTCTCTTCATATTTCTTCGCATTCCGCATTCCCTCCCGATCATCCGCGCTCGAGTCGGGGAATACGTAGCTCTAATCCTCGACAACAATAACAACAATCGCGTCGTCATCATCACGACAAATCCCGAACCTATCGGATTAGGCTTGTCGAAAGCATAGTTGCAAGTAGATTACCTTGAGTGTTGATATCTTGATTCATTCTACGGCTTTGGTTGGTTCGGGACGACAAACATCGTACAAATCATTCGCCCTCCCGCTGCCGTGATACTGTCGAATAGCAAGGCCGTCAACCACCACGTCTATCCAAATCCACGAGTCGGCTTCCGCTGCGAGAACTAGCCAGCCCTAGTCAAGCTGTTTATCCACCTTCAAAAGAAGAAAACGATTGATTACCTTATACCCGAGATTTCCAACGTTCCTAAATAACATCTCGTCATGCGTATGTCTTCCGTCTAAACCCTGATTGATGATGGGCTCACTCGGACTCTTCAATGTCCGATGGGGCACACCATGAATCGTCAGTAAAATGAAAGTGGTTTATGCCAACTAACACAATCCATTAGCCCAACCCGTGACGACAGTAGTCCCATTTGCGTCCCTGCCTTCGTGCGCGGGCCAATGTGGTCCCCTCTACGATGCCAACGGTGCTTGCGTACCCCCAGCGGCGCCGCAAGCTGACGCGGCTACCTACGATAACTGCTTCTGTGCCTACAACGCGCTTCAACCGTTCAAGCAGGGCGCTTCCGGCGTATGCGACAATGCGTGTACTGCAGACACTGCCGGATTGTCGAGTATACAAGGATGGTTCACCAGTTTCTGCAACAACAAAGCTGCTGCAGCCACGACGACATCCACCTCAGCAACAAGCTCAAGCACAAAGGCTCCTGGTTCAACTAACCAAAATGGCAGTGGGGACTGGTATGCGTCTGAAATGTAGCCGTTTGACTTGCTCGATAACTAATATCCTGACTATAGGCTGTCGACTCATTGGCAATGGGTTATAATGATCGTCATCATCGTAGTTGGTATCATAGGTATCTGGGTTGGAGCTTGCATATGGCGTCGCAAATACCTCAAGAAGAAGGATCGAATGTACGAACTCGGCAAGGGCCTACCAAGTAATGTCGCGATCAACACTCAAGGCAACCTGGTCGGCCCCGGTGCGAGGGACAGTAACTATTCGAACAACCAAGGCATGTTCATGTCAGGATCCGGAGGCGCTGGCTACACTGAGAAACCGAAAAAGGAGCGTAAGAAGTGGACCGTTACCTCGCGAACATGATGGATATGGTGACAGAAAAGTTCGGTATCTCATTTACGACACTCCTTTTGCAATTATGCATCATACCGCCCCTTACCGAATCGCCATTCAGTGCACCTCCCTTCGCCCCTATCATCGTGGGTTTGTTCCTTACCATATCATCGGCTTCGAAATTCACATTTAAGGCGTTACGGACGGAGAGGCGGTCTTACTACGCCATTATACCGATGCGGGTTTTTACTGTCTGTTCTTGAATAATCAGGCGTGCGGGGCTTGATCTGGATAGACCAAGAAAAAACAGGCTAGGCAGCATTGGATGGACTGATATCACATTATAGGGCCTCCTTAATAGGTAGGTAGTCGAAGGGATTGAGAGGAAAAGGATGAATGGCTTACAATCGGCCGTCATAGCTGTTGTCTCGCTGGAACGATGGACGAGGATTTTTGGTCGAGATGGCTGTCTCATCCTCCACATTAAAATTCGAGTCGATGCTAGTTTCTGTACAAAGGTCTCGTACATAGGTACTTTTATCCCAATATTCTCTCTAGCCTTCAGGCTACGACTACCTAAACCCAGTACTGCGCTTGTGATCGTGGCCACTTTCGAGGCTAATGCTGGGGTCATATGTGATACTCCCAGTAACCGGAGAGGATTTCCGCTAGGTGGCAGTGCGGGGATACAAGACTTAAGTGTCACTTGTCCCGTTGTTACACGTCCTCGATATTATAGTTCTCGCGAAGCTGGCCGATCTCCCGTCCCCACGCTGATGTTGTGATGAAGGAGGTGTAAGTAAACATATGGATAACGAACGAGCGGCAGCAATGTCTATCTGTGCCTACGCAGTATCCAGAAGGTAGACAGCTGTTTTCCTCGGGCCTTACACCCGTCTTCTAGCAATCACTATCTCGCAACGTTGCGCTCTCACGAAAGAGATAAATGATCTAGGTAACTTGGTGTCGACTGCCATGCAATCCAGTATTCACGTAATTATGCTTCGTATATTCATATTCGTGTATGTATCCTATATAGGTAGGTATGTACGTAGGTAGGTTAGGTAGACGTACGGTATCCATCATGCCCTGTAAGCAACCTAAAGAAGAGAAACACCATCCCATCCATCCATCCATTCATCGACGTGTATGCGAGTCCATATCCCAACCAATAGTCCCTAACCAAAGTCTTTCAATGTAGCAAGGACACTCATGCCAATGCCATGTTTTGAGAATGCCATGCTATGTGGAGCGTCAACTGATCATGTCTAAGATGCTTTTTCAACTCCCAACCGCCCTTCTGCGCCTCTATTGCTTAAACATCCTGTTGCACAATTATGCAATTCATTCCGACCCGTACTCGGCAGCATCCATATAGAGGTCGATCAGACAACCGGAACTCCAAGCCTGCGTTGGGCTAGAGTCGTCGCAGAACTGGCCGTCCTTCTGGGTGAGCTCTGTGAGGCCGGCCCAGGGGCTGTCGCGGATCATCTGCTTGCAGGCGCCGAGGCGGCGGGTGACCTGCTGGAAGGCTTCGATGCGGCCGTGCCGGGAGTCGCGGCGCATGAGATCGAACTTGAGCAGCGCGCGCAGAAAGAAGCCCGTCGGCCACAGCCATTCAGGCCCTTGGTGGTAATTCCTGCCCTTGGACGTCGAGAAGTCCGTCGAGTCCTCGCTGTTGATGTAGTACGGTCGGTAGTTAAGGTCGCTCGGGTCCAGCGTCGCCATGCCCGTTGGGCCTCGCAGGACCTTGTCCGCCAGGACGAGGGCACCCATCGCGTGCGAGGGACTGAAGAGGTCGGGGGCTACCGTCATGGCGATGGCGAAGTTTGGCCGCAGCTGGTAGTCTTCGTATTCCTTTCCGGAGCGGTAGAGGTCCTTGTAAATGCCGCGGCGATTGACGACCTTTGAGTTAACATCGTATTCGCTGTCTTCCGATGGATCCAGCGGCACGTAATAACTATGCTCGAAGCTTGACTTGAGCAAGTCTGCCCAGGCGGAGAATGTGATCTCGGAGCCGTCGGGTTTAGTCACGCCCTTGTATGGATACTTGCCCTCCGCATTGAGCTTTGCAAGCCATGTGAGGGTACTGTAGAGAAGGCCGGTGATTTCAATAGCTGCGCCATCACGAGGAGTACCCGGGATGCCCTTCGATCCGGCACGTTCACTCTCGCCCATCTTGTCCATCCACGTACCACAATTAAACTGGTTGCCGCCAAAGATGATACCATTTGACCAGTCAACGTTAACCTCGATATTGAAGCCTTCATCGCGCATCTGAGAATCGATGCTGGGGCCTGCGTTAGCTTCGCGGAATTTCAAGCCAGATGCGTGCCTTTGCATCGCTTCCTGGATGATATCATGAATCAAAGTCTCCTTTGAATACGCTCTTGAATCATCGGAAGGAAACCAGGTATCATCATATGGTAGGAAGCGTCGTTTGACTTTTCTTGTTAGGAGACTCAACCCATCCGGCGCGTGTCGGGTGTAATCTTGAATACACTGCAAAAAGAACCAGACTGAATCTCGGCTGTTGTATCGTGGGAGGTTACCGCTGCTGAGAAGATTGGGAATCATGCCATGCTTCAGCACACTGGCAAATGCAAATATGTGTTCCGCAGCCTCGTCAAACCGGCCTGTCCCGAGGTAGAGACCACGCAGAGAGATGAATACGTCACGGCCCCAGCACCTCGCCCACTCCACGGCAAAATGTGGCAACCCGGCAGCCAGTGACGGTACGAACTTCTTCGGCCACAGAGACCCAGACTTGACCAGTCCCGTCATCTGCACACTGGCCATACTTAAGCTCTGAATGAACCACTGACCGGTTTGTACCTTGTCGTTCATGAGCTCCAAGCCTCTATCCCAGGCGGCCTTGTAGGCGGTTCGTATGACAAGTGCAAAGTAACGCGGCAGAAGGAAACTGGGAATGGTGCGAATTGCATCGAAGCGTTCCTTGAGCCAAGCAGTCGGTTTCGCGAGACCGGCGAACTCCGGCTGCTGACTTGCCCTCTGAAGGCGCCCAACAGTATAGTCCAGCGCCCACTGACCATCGCGCAGATTTTGACAAAGTGGATGGGCCAGATTGTTATCTTTGATGATGTCCTTCAGTAGGCTCCACCAACCTTGGAGGCCAGCGTATACGATCTTGCCATAACCCGGAATGTCGTAGGTTCCATCCTTACCATCGCTGCCGTCACGCTCCTCAGCTTCGCAGCGGTACAGCAAGAAATTGAGGTCGACTAGGTCTAATTCGGCCATGGTATCCTTGGCTCCGGACGTGACATAGGTGTCCAAGCCGGCGGAGTGTTCTGCCGCCGGGATCCATGTTTCAAACAAGGCGATACTTCCTGGTGGGAACTTATCACGCACCGTAATGACCGTCTCGTCTGATTTTACTTCCAATCGTATACCTGGTACATCAACTACACGACTCGGAAGGCCTCGGAGGCTTTTGCTGTCGCCCTCGACTTCCTTTCTGGCTTCCTCAGTCGCATCAACCTCCAGCATCCAGCTTCCTAGATGACGCGCTTTCGTGCCACCAAGGCGCACTGCACTAAACGCGCCATTGCCATTTCCATAGCCAGGATAGGCAGTGTGAGCAATGAGAAAGTATCCTTTTCTCGATTCAGGATGTACTCTGTGGACCGTGACATACTGATCTTCGTGATGTATATGCGCTTCGTCGTACCCATCTTTGCCCATCAAAGTATGGATTTGGTTGAGCAGCTTCTTGACGCCTCCAATACCGCCCTTGCCGCCGCCAACCTTGACTTCCTTGACAGAAGACGATTCGGAGGTGTAAAGTCGGGTCTCATGTACTAGATCGACAAGCTTCGGATATATCTCGTCGTATCCCATGACACTCCCTGTCGCGCTGCCACACATGCATACCAAGGCAGCGTTTGGTAAAGTATCCCGCGCATCTCTCTTCTGCGCAGGGACTTCGTTATCGTGCGTGCAGTCCATGAACAGGGCCTGAACTGGGGCAGACTTGATTGTGCGGATTACCTCCCGAGTAGAGTTACCATTAACCCCAGGGCTAGTGGGAGCACTTCCAAGGTTATTGCTCCCTTTCGAGATTTCATCAACCTCAAAACTACCGATGGGGCGTCCACCGTAGCGGTGTACTAATCTACTGAGCTCCGCCGTGCTCCAAGCCTGCATAGCTTCTCTGATCAACGAGCTCAGGCCCAACCTCTTGACAAAGAGATAGTCCATCTCCTCCGAACCGGTGAAGAGCTCTGCGACGACATATAAGTTGGGTCGGACGCGGCGAGCCTCGTCGAGTATGTGTTCCGCAACGTGGATGGGAGTAGAATGGCAGTTATCTATTCGGAAACCAGCAAAGTACTTTGCTAGCATCCGAGCGTATTTCGTCATGTGTTCCCACAGCCATGGGCTATCTTGCGGACCGCTCCCGTACCGTAGTTTGACACAGTCACCCCACACGATGACTTCGCGTCGCAGATACACGCGCGATTGGGGTCCAGCATTGTCAACTAGAGCATTCCCAGCCCAAACCCAACCGTTGTTGACAAGAACCAAGTCTTCAGGTCGGAGTTTGTTGGGTGCTTCTGCCTTGTTTAGACGAGTGAAGTATGTTTCGATTAAAGGAGACTCTTGGGTGATAGGACCAAGCTTGGGGCCATGATCGTCGAGGCGAACATACTTGATCCTGTTGAACAGCTGCTGTAGAATTTCCCCGATCTCCTTGTCGTACTCCTCGTAGAACGGAACATTGATGACGTCGAATATCTGGGCTATTTTAGAACGGATAGCCGCCTCGTCTGCTTCTCCCCTATACTTTCCAAACAGAATAGCAATCAAGCCAGCCGCCACCTTGGGATCAATCCGCCGTCGGAAGCGTTCGCCAAATCTGTCATTGCCAACAAGGCCATTCTGAACTAGATATGTAGCTTGGTCTTTGACCGGTACGTCTCGCAGATTTTCTGGATCATTATTAGCCGTTCCTGAGGGAACGGTCAACTTCCCTACGCTCCAAGATTCGATTGCAGCATCGACGTCTCTGTCAATGTCGAGCGCGTAGTACTCCCACAGGCGAATTTCAGAAACGACATGTTTCTTGATGCCGTCCATGATCTTGATTAGATCGTCGGTAGTTTGGAGCTCTTTGGGATATCCCAGTTCCTCAAGCTTGGAACTGAAGAGCAGAAGTTGAGTGTCGAGGACATAGGCTGACTCTAGCCAGGGCGCGGTAGTGAGGTTATATCCAGCCTCCGGGTGCTCCAAAAGCCATTTGCTGTTGTGCGCAGTGTGGTTGAGGACAATGTCGGTCAAACTCAGAAGAGAATGGTTGTGTTCCAGGCTATGCACCATCTTTTGCACATCTTCTTCTCCCTTAGGAAAACAGTCTGGGTCCCACCCGAGCTGATCATATAAGCTGTAGGGTGAATTCGACGCTCCGCGAACTTGAAGAGGCGTGAAATGTATCATGTTGTACCCGCGACCACCGATGCCTCGCAAATGCTTCTCCCAGTCAGACGGATATTTGCCCATGAACTTGCTGATGGCAGAGAAGATCGACAGTGCCGGTAGCGGCAACGGGCGGCCTTCCAGCGATAATCGAGGAGCTACATCGATATAGTATACTGGTGTTTTCTGAGATGCGTCTGATTCCGATACGGCCGAGTCCAGTGTGGAAGACAGCTTGGGTAGCTCGGCGTACGTAGTGTAGTAAGCGAAGGCGCCGGCTTCGAAGACTGGGATCGAGATTTCGATAGTTTTATTGAAATCTGGATGCAGTCTGGAAGCGCGATTAGCGAGGCATCCAGAGAAATCTTATGAAGCGACCAGTCTGCCTACTTGTATTCGCGAAAATGATCTCTGCGAAACTCAACTCCTTGCTCGGGTATGTTGACCCATAGACTGCCTTGTCGACATATAGAAGAAGTGCCTTCAACAGTGAACCGTATGGTTATAGGATCGTTCGACTTCGGTGCCAAGTAGATGTACTCTCCAGGGACATCAGGAGCACCGTCGTCCTTCAGAGGTAGAATGTAGACCTCATTCGAGATCACTGTCCGAGGAATCATGGTGTCCAGCTTGTTCTCCTGAGATCATGTAATGCTAATGCAACGGATTCGAGGACTGAAAGGCTGAACAATGCTGAGAAGAAAGAGAAAAAGCCAGGGACAAGTTACGTAGGACAGCTTAGGTTATGTACTGGAGCTATGCTAGTATTCTCAGAGATGAGAAAAGCTCATGGTTCTTAAGGTAATCTTCTTAAGGCGGGGCTTTTGCTATCCATACCTAATAGCCCTGGAGCTCTCGAGGTTAGGGAGTACCTAGGTAAGGCACATAGCGGCTGTTAGTGAGGAAGATTAGCCCGAACATTGAATCGCTCAACTGGTGCTACCTTACTGAGGTGGGGCTATCTTCCAATGCTGCATGTCAGTGACGTAATGACGTAAAGACTGACCGCTCACCGTCCGGACCGTCTGGGGGGCAGAGGGCTTCTTCATGCATTGTACTTGTACCTGTTGATTGCTTCTGAATCAGCATTGGCCCATGGCGGATTTACGACAGGGGTTATTCACTTTCTCCAAGGAACGCAGCGGCTCCGCTTCCTTCCTCTCACCTCTTCCATTATCACACAAGTGTATCACGGGAACTGATTCTCTACGACAATGACGTATACAGGAGACGAGTCTACTCCTCTTGTCATCGTCTTTCCTTCTACATGCATGATCAGGGGTTGGCTCGGCAGGGTTATTGAACACTCGTATGGCAACTCGTTCTCAGACAGATTACTAATAGTAGACAAGTCCGACTTCTTATCAATCTCTTAAGATATGAACTACGAACCAAATAACTTCTGAATTCCCAATTTGTTCACGTCGTTCGGCTGTTACCAGTTACTACTATGTCAGAGGCCTCTGCCTGGGAAAATTTCATCGTACTTTGTCGTTGACACTGATGGCGGATCCGGAATTGTCACAACCGCAATTCAAGAGCTTTTCCCATGTGCGCCTGATTATAGCATGACAACATTGGGGTTCTTTAAGAGGCCCAAGTTTCATGATCAACTATGTGCGCTCAGCAGAGTACAGGTTCCTGAGATTCCTGCCAACCAGTTCCAATCAAGGATGAAGTTCCAGCTGGTCTGGCTATTGTAGGGAAATCATCAGGTATCTGCAAGCAACAGGCCACATTATGAGTCTGACACACGTAGGCTGGTTGAGTTAGCTAATGTACATACCTATAGTGCTCAACCGGGCTGGGTCATTAAATGTCGATAACAACCAAGTCTCGGGGTTCTATTTGGTCCTACTGTTCTTCAGCATGTGAGATTAAAGAGGTTCCATCTGTTCAAGGGCCCAGAAGCAGAGACATACGACATTTAAAGGTCGACAACAGTACAATGAAGGAAGCATGGAAGATGTGATGTGGCGAAGAGAAAGGAAGCTAGGAAAGGGTCCGTTTCCAACTGATCTCACGGGCAGCATCTCTAAACTGCCACAGGTTCACATTAGCAAAACTCCAAACTCACAAAGGTTTGGATAACCATAGTTTGGGTGATATCTGCCTGTGAAGTACGTTGTTAGTCATACTGATCCCTGCTTGGTCAGTAATCACCTTTGCAATGCCAGGATCCAGGGTAGTTGCCTTAGGTACCTATATGTATGTGAGTGCTTTCTGAAGCGGCTAGATTCGGGTGCCAAAATTCACAAAAAGGCATACAGATAACAGGCAGCTATGTTTCCTAAGGATTCTCACAGATCTGATCACTCTTTTGAAACCATGTAAGATACCTATATAAGGTACCTGTACGTAGGCAGCCTCACCTCCTTGCTCCAAATTCTAACCTCACTTCTTGCCCACATCACAGTATCCTATCTGTCAACATCATGTCACTCCCTGCCTATACTCCAGTCGACGCCTACGACCTTGATGATGAACCCTTGTCTAGGTTCCTTGAGTGGAATCCTGGCGTCCACTCCATTCGTTTCCAGTGGCTCGACTACTCGAATATGCTCCGTTGTCAGGTTTACACCAGACGAGCCGTGGCGCGCTTGTTGAACTCGAAAGTGGGTTTCTCGGTTCAAGAAGGATCTTTGACCATGCTAGAGGATGAAGATGGCAAACCGTCTCTCAACCTGGCAGAGGCTATGTGTCAGTCACCTCTGATACCCGACTGGCATTCCCTGGGCCTATGTCCTTGGGCAAAGGGCCATGCATTCGTCCAGTGTTATCTTGGCAAGAATAATCCGGAACCTCAACGAAAGGGCATAGAGAAACTCTACTATGAGGAGATGTGCCCCCGCTTCGCTCTTCGGAGTGCGATTCTCGAAGCAGATTCACATGACCTCGAGATTGAAGTCGGCTTCGGAATACAGTTCTGCGTCACCAAAAGATCAAAAAAGGGGTCGTCTAGCACCCATCCACTGGGCCCATATTCTCCCTTTACGGTGGACGCTCTGGAGGGTCGCGTGGGGCCCGTGATGGGCGAGATAATGGAGTGTCTGACCGATGTCGAAAACGAAGATGACGAAGAGATCGATGCCCGGGTTCTTACCTACTATGCCGGAGGTCAGAGAGACCAATACGAGATAATCACAAGACCTTTATCACCCCTAGAAGCAGTGGACGGGCTAATATTTACTCGCCAAGTAATCCGCAATGTGTGCAAGAAACATTCTCTTGTGGCTACGTTCCACCCCTTAGTACCGGCTACTAATGGGACGCATGTCAACATATCACTCCATGATGGTAAACACCTCGATACCGTACACGAGGAAAGCTTTCTCGCGGGTATGATAGAGAATCTCAGTGCCACTCTTGCCTTTACTTTGCCACTGCCTTTGAGCTACCATAGGACAGTGGCAGGCCAGAATGTATTTGGTCAATTTCAGCTTGGCCGCTTCCAAAACAAAAGAATGCCCACACAAAAGAAAGGTCCAGCTCTCATGGATGCGTGTGCCAATGCCTATCTGGCGGTCGCCGCAATGATCGTATCGGGAACAGCTGGCGTGAGAGACAAGAGAAAACTGAAGGATCGAAAGGTGTTAGGTATCGCCCACGAATTGCCGACTTGCCTCGAGGAAGCTCACTCATCGCTACGAGAGAACAAAGTGCTGAAAGATGGTCTGGGCAGTCGTTTGGTGGAGAGATATCTCCAGCTGATGGCCGATTTTGCCGACACTCTTGAGAAAGTTGGGGATGTCGACTCAGTTGCGCAGCGGGATTTCCTTAGTACTCGTCTCTGATTTGAGAGTTTCAAGTGTGGTTTACTCAATTCGCAGCAGTTCAGCACCCCTGTCTCATGTATAAGTTACTTACTTGACTCCATGGACGTATTCACTCTTTAGATGGGAGCAGGATCCGCGGGGTGGTATATTCATAAGGCAAACCTGCCTATTGTCTTTCCTTTCATCACCACCACGGCAGCAGCAGTCATTCTCTAATGGTATCAGCTATATGAACTTTATATTGAGCACTACGGACTACTCTATATATTCCATAGTTACGTTCGCTTTGAGTAAAGAAAATTGAGACGAATCATCTCCTCCCCTAGACAGATAACCTTCCGGCCGGTTAGAGGTCAGATAATTTGTTCTGATTGATGTGAATAAGATGAGAGTACACTTCACTTCTTAGCGCCTTGTCCCATCACCCCCTGGCCCCGTCATGCTGCTCTCAGCACGTAAACGATCCAGCACGTAAACGATCCAGCAAGGACACTGGAAGTAAGATTCTGCCCATCGATGTAGATATAACTAGGATGCTGGCACGATATAAGCCACTGAACTGCAAGGGGACTGCCTGGGCACCTAGGTACGCCGTCGAGACTGCATTGGAATTACTACAAAGCTGCGGAGAGTGGCAACACTTCAAGCAAGGCATCATAACTAGGGAGGTAGTCATAGCAGCGAGAATACTGGCCGAATGAGGTGAACATTAAAGAAGTATATTGTCATCTGAATCCATACTCCTGGATTGGATCCTGTTGCCCATAACATCCCTTCATGTCTCGCGACAGGAAGCACCCTAGTCTACAATCATAGGAATACTGCTCGTGGTCATGCGATGGTATCTAGCTAAGCGAATACATACGCCCACTTCACATGAGCAGCCTCCAAGCACCAAGCAGTAATGCCGCAAAGCCAGTGCAAACGCCCATCAGCCACTGGAGTGTCTGGAACTTGACCTGTTCCAGCTTTTCCCTTAGAGCGGCAACTTCCTGTTCGATCTTGGTTTCTGTCTCCTTGATCTTCAGCTCCTGGTTTACGGCTTCTTCTCGTATGCGGCCCTTCTCCAGGTTTAGATCGAGCCGCACCGAGGCCTGCGTTCGACCTATTTCGTCGCGCAGACGGCTGTTTAACTTGGTAATGTCATTCGTAAGTCGTTCATGGGCGGCGCGCGTGGTATTCGACTCGGTGCTGTCTGCGGAAAGGAGTTCAGAGCGGAGCTTGGCAAAGTCGACTTTCTGGGTGTATGTTGCCTTGGCCGCATCTTCGCGCAGGACCATCGTCCGGGTCAGGTTTTGTATGCTGGAAGCCTGGTCAGCGAGGGTGGTCGTCGGCTTAGTGATAGTAAATGACGCTTGCCTCTCCTGGATGACATCGTTAAGCACCTTCATCATAGCTACTGACTGCTCCTCTGTAAATCCTTCGCTCTGAAGACGTTGGACGAACTTCAAAGTATCGAAGTGATGGTCTCTGCTCCGCGGCGCTGTAGCATGGAATGACCTTCTCAGGCTCGGATTCTGGAGTAGGATGGATGGTCTCGTCGATATCTCCCCCGACGAACACCGGGATACATTTCTATACGAATGAAATGAGGCTGTGTCGTGTCTTTGCCATGATCGTCTACTCTCAAAGGGAAGAATTGTAGCTCGAAACGCTTGCGAGGGACCAGTCGATCCTATCCAGCTCAACCGCGGAAGCAGAAACCTTGGCAACGTTTGGACCGCAGTCCCAGTGACGCCTGCCATATCACCAAGTCTGTGGTAATTTAGGTACCTAATTAAGTGGCCGAAATATCGCGATGAGCGAGTTGTGTAAATGTGACCGAATATTCATGAGTGTGATGTTCACTGGAGTTTGCGACGTTCGGAGCTCTTAAGTTACTAAAGAGACTTACCCAACACCTACTAAATGCATGATAGCTATTAAGTGCATGTGGCTAGGTAACTATGGGAAAGTGGCTGGTGCTCCCGCTAGTGTAGAAAAATTCGAGAATTTCGCGAGCTCGCTCAGAACTTCTTTTTCCCTTCATTCAAAATGAACAACGCAAATAATCACATTCTCGAGACACGATATTTGGTGCGAGGTATCCTCTCTTCTGCGGTGGCCCACGACCACTGAAGTTCTTGGACAGAATGGAGACTAATCCAGCGAACAATCTTGGGTGCGGTGCTTCTCTGTCCTCTCTGGACTATGGGAAGGACCGCAATGATTGAACGTACATTCGTATCATCAAGGCTAGGCCTGGATCTGGATTTTCTGAATTCTCAAGTCTAAATGAACACTGAGCTTGTGTCTCTCGAGTTGTTCCTTTGACATAGTCCTTCAAGAAGATAGATCATGCACACCGTATGTTTCGTTTAATGTATCGTACTAAGCGTGTCTACTCCGTAGAAGCTACATGTCTTGCTTCAAGTACGAAGGTAGGAAGTAAGTACTGAGCGTGGTCACCTTTTCAGTCTCGTTATGGTAGGAGCATGGATCACTCTTGAGTTTCAAGGAGGTTGCGTCTTGATAGATGGGGTCATCTTGAATCTTGGGGCTTTTATACACGTACGTAGTACCTTCAGTGTATATTCACGTATTGACGGCTGAGACCAATGAGGTGGATTAAAGATAGGGTTTTGGCTTGCCGGTTGAACTATGGCCTAGCAGCCGTTGATGAATATAGTAGTGGAATAACCTCTGGACGTGTATTAGTCGACTTCATTATTTATAAAGCAACAACTTGAAGTATTTCAAAAATGCACTCCCCTGCTGCCTACCTGGCAACTGGAACAAATTGACTAGGTAGTACCTAGAAGTTAATAGAAGTTGGCTCCAAGGTGGCTCGTGCTGGTACGTACTGCAGCTGCACCTTGGTCCTTAGCTGCTTGGGAACAGGTAACCCGTAATATTGGAGAACTGAGGTCTGAGGATATTACTTCGTACACTTCCGTACCTTACCTTACCTACACACACACACACGTACACTTAACTCCTACTAGAAATTCTAACCGCCATCACGACTAAGCCATCCCATCTATCATCTTTCATCCACCTTTTGTACATTACTTCATATCATCACCGTGCCCTAAACCTCGTCAACATTGACACTTGCACGCGTGTCCTTCTCCTCTATTTCCTGTCTTCGCCCACATAATCAAGCCCCTGGAGGTTTCTTCTGCTAATTTGGCACTTCATACCTTCCTTTTCACCCCTTTCTACTCCCCTGTACAATCTTCGCCAGGTCTATCTTCCACTCGGTCGCGTTCGTTAGGCTTTGCCAGTACTGCGCCAAAACTTGGTGCACCATATTCCGGCACGCCTACCTGGTCTTGAACAATCGACCATCCGGTACCGCGTTTGCGCTTCACGATTGTTTGACCAAACCGACCTATGTAATCTGGAATCATGGCGCCGCTTCCCATCAAGTTCCAGGAGCTGTTGACGCTCAGCAATGTTGGTGTCGACAATAGCGCCATTGGATTTAACTCCTGTGTAAGCTCTGGTGTCAATTATCTTCATTTCTTGTTTACCTCGAGACTGACCTTCATCATCGTACCAGACCCTAGAATCCGACTCCTTCGTTTGCATAAGAGAGAAGAAGAACGATGCGGCGCCAACCGAGGTCATCATCATCGACCTCAAGCAAGGAAATAACTTGACGCGACGACCCATCAAGGCCGATGCTGCCATCATGCACTGGACAAAACAGATCATCGCCCTCCGAGCCGCTTCGAGAACGTTGCAGATATTCGACCTAGAGAAGAAAGCAAAGATGAAGTCTGCAACCATGAATGAGGATGTTGTCTTCTGGAAGTGGGTTAGCGAGTCAGCCCTGGGCCTGGTTACGGAGACTGCTATCTTCCTCTGGGACATATACGATAATGCCCAAGCTGCTCCGGTCGAGATCACCAAGCGCAATGCTAACTTGAATGTAAGCGTCTGAATATCCCCTTCCAATCTTCAAGTCGCACAAGAAAATTTGTTGGTTGACCTTTTTCTTACGTTAGGGATGCCAAATCATCAACTACCGGACCAGCAGTGATGCCAAATGGTTGTCAGTAGTTAGCATCTCCCAGCAGGGGGGGCGCGTGGTTGGTAGCCTCCAGCTCTACTCCAGAGACAGAGGTATCAGCCAGGCGATTGAGGGTCATGCAGCCACGTTTGGTACCCTCAGACTAGAAGGCGAGCCTGCCGATACCAAGGTCTTCTCTTTTGCCGTTCGTACCGCGACCGGTGCCAAGCTACACATCGTCGAAATAGACCATCCTGAGGGCAACCGACCCTTCCAAAAGAAGGCAGTCGACATATTTTTCCCTCCCGAAGCCACCAACGATTTCCCAGTTGCCATGCAAGTCTCTCAAAAGTACGGCATCATCTACATGGTTACGAAGTATGGCTTCATTCACCTCTACGACCTAGAGACCGGTTCCACCCTTTTCATGAACCGCATCTCGAGCGAAACCATCTTCACAACCTGCGCCGACTCCGATTCCACCGGTATTCTCGGCATCAACAGAAAGGGCCAGGTACTCTTTGTGTCCGTAGACGAAACTACCATGGTGGATTATCTCCTACAGAACCCGGCAAACTCAGAGATCGCTATCAAGATGGCCTCCCGTGCCGGTCTTCCCGGAGCAGACCAGCTTTATACCCGCCAGTTCGATCAATTGTTTAGCTCGGGTGATTATGCTGGTGCCGCGAAGGTTGCTGCTAACTCCCCCCGGGGTTTCTTACGAACCACGGAGACTATCCACAAGTTCAAGAATTTGCCTGCGCCACCGGGCGGGATGTCCTATATACTCCAGTATTTTGGCATGCTTCTCGATAAGACTAGCCCGCTGAACAAGACAGAGACTCTCGAGCTCGCCGTGCCTGTGTTGTCCCAGAATCGCAAACATCTTCTCGAGAAATGGGCGAAGGAAGGCAAGCTAGACTTTTCCGAGGAGCTTGGAGACCTAGTTCGGCCTCATGATCCTAACTTGGCCCTGGCTGTCTACCTCAAAGCCAACGCTGCTCACAAGGTAGTCGCTTCATTTGCCGAGCTTGGCCAATTCGAAAAAATCCTACCCTTCTGCGATAAGACAGGTTATCAGCCAGACTGGATTCCATTGCTACAACACATCGTTCGATCCAACCCGGAACGCGGTGCGGAATTCGCATCATCCTTGGCTAGCCACCAAGGCGGCTCTCTGATCGATATTGAACGCGTGGTCGACGTCTTCCAAGCCCAGGGGATGGTCCAGCAAGCTACGGCTTTCTTACTGGAAGCCTTAAAGGACAACAAGCCGGAACAAGGTCACCTACAGACGAGACTGCTGGAGATGAACCTGATGAATGCGCCTCAGGTAGCCGACGCGATCTTGGGAAATAACCTGTTCTCGCATTTCGACAAGGCTCGTATTGCGAACTTGTGCGAGCAGACTGGCTTATATCAAAAGGCTTTGGAGCTTTACGAGGACCCTGCGGCAGTCAAGCGAGTCATCGTCGGCATTCCCGGCACTCCAAACTTCAACGCAGACTGGCTTGTCGAGTATTTTGGCCAGCTCTCTGTGGAGCAATCCCTGGACTGTCTCGATGCGATGATGAAGTCTAACATCCGCCAGAACCTGCAGTCCGTCGTGCAGATTGCTACCAAGTATTCCGAACTCCTCGGTCCCACTAACTTGATCGACCTCTTTGAGAAGTATAAGACGCACGAAGGTCTCTTCTTCTACCTTGGCAGCATCGTCAACATGTCCCAAGACCCGGACGTTCACTTCAAGTACATCGAAGCAGCTACCAGAATCGGCCAGTTTAACGAGGTCGAGAGAATCTGCCGAGATAGCAACTACTATAACCCGGAGAAGGTTAAGAACTTCCTCAAGGAAGCAAAACTTACCGAGATGCTCCCATTGATCATTGTCTGCGATAGGCACAATTTCGTCCACGACTTGATCCTATACCTCTACCAGAACCAGCGGTTCAATGCGATCGAGGTATACGTACAGCGTGTCAATCCTGGCAGAACCCCCGAGGTTATTGGCGGCCTGCTCGACGTGGACTGCGACGAGTCGGTAATCAAGAACCTTCTCACTACTATCAACTCCTCGTCGATTCCCATCGATGCCCTCGTGCACGAGGTTGAGACTCGTAACCGCCTGAAGCTGTTGCTTCCTTTCTTGGAAGCTACCCTAGCCGCTGGCAATCAACAACAGGCTGTCTTCAACGCCCTTGCTAAGATCTATATTGACTCCAACAACAACCCGGAGAAGTTCCTCAAGGAGAATGACCAGTATGACACGCTCAGCGTAGGCAAATACTGTGAGAAGCGAGACCCGAACCTAGCTTTCATCGCATATCAGAAGGGTCAGAACGATCTCGAATTGATCAACATCACGAACGAAAACTCGATGTATCGAGCCCAAGCCCGCTATGTCTTGGAGCGTTCAGATCGGGAGCTGTGGACGTTTGTTCTAAGCGAGAACAACATTCATCGCAGATCGGTCATCGACCAGGTCGTCGCGACTGCTGTTCCTGAGTGCAACGACCCTGCAAAGGTCTCGGAGGCGGTGGCATCTTTCTTGGCGGCCGACCTCCCGGGCGAGCTCATCGAACTTTTGGAGAAGATAGTATTGGAGCCGTCGCCTTTCAACGACAACCCGAGTCTGCAGAACCTGCTCATTCTCACTGCCGCTAGAGCCGACAAGAGCAGGGTCATGGACTACGTACATCGGCTGGATTCCTTCAACCCCGATGAATGCGCGCAACTGTGTATCGATGTTGGCCTCCACGAAGAGGCCTTCGAGATATACAAGAAGGTTGGTAACAAGACAGCAGCTGTTGATGTATTGGTAGATCACGTTGTTAGTATCGACCGCGCAAGCACATTCGCCGAAGATGTAGACATACCGGAGGTTTGGAGTAGAGTTGCCAAGGCTCAGTTGGATGGTCTTCGCGTGGCGGATGCGATCGAATCGTATATTAGAGCCGGCGATCCTCGCAACTACGGCGAAGTCATCGAGGTTGCCACCCATGCCGGAAAGGACGATGAGTTGATCAAGTATCTTCGCATGGCAAGGAAGACACTCCGAGAATCGCCGATCGATACTGCTCTTGCCTTCTGCTATGCCCGACTTGATCAGCTCGGGGAGCTGGAGGATTTTCTTCGTGGCACGAACGTGGCCAACATCGAAGAGTCGGGTGATAAAGCTGCCGAAGAAGGCTTTCATCAGGCCGCCAAGATCTTTTACACCAGCATCTCTAACTGGTCGAAGCTCGCCACGACGCTCGTTCACCTCGAAGAGTACCAGGCAGCGGTTGAGTGCGCGCGAAAAGCCAACAACATTAAGGTCTGGAACCAGGTTCACGCGGCATGCGTCGCTAAGAAAGAATTCCGGCTCGCAAAGATCTGCGGTCTCAACTTGATTGTCGATGCTGAGCAACTCCATGCTCTTGTCAAGCAGTACGAATACGAAGGCTACTTCGACGAGCTCATCGATCTCCTCGAGCAAGGACTCGGTCTTGAACGTGCCCATATGGGCATGTTCACCGAGCTGGGCATCGCACTCTCGAAATATCACCCCGAGAGACTTATGGAACACATCAAGCTATTCTGGAGTAGAATGAACCTGCCTAAGCTCATCCGTGCTTGCGAAGATGCCAACCTTTGGCCTGAGTTGGTCTTCTGCTATTACCACTACGACGAATTTGACAACGCTGCTCTTGCCGTGATGGAACGTGCGCAGAACTCGTGGGAGCACCAACAATTCAAGGACATCGTCGTCAAGGTTGCCAACTTGGAGATCTACTACCGAGCTATCAATTTCTATCTGGAGCAGCATCCGTCTCTCTTGACCGATCTTCTTCAGGTTCTTACCTCGCGTATCGATGTCAACCGAGTTGTCCGAATGTTCCAGAAGTCGGATAACCTACCACTGATCAAGCCGTTCCTGCTCAACGTCCAGAGCCAAAACAAGCGAACGGTGAACGATGCCATCAACGATCTCCTGATCGAGGAGGAAGATTACAAGACTCTGCGGGATTCGGTAGAGAACTACGACAACTACGATGCTGTTGATCTCGCCTCCCGCTTGGAGAAACACGACCTTGTCTTCTTCAGACAGGTCGCTGCTAACATCTACCGCAAGACCAAGAGATGGGAGAAGTCCATAGCTTTGTCGAAGCAAGACAAGTTGTACAAGGATGCTATCGAGACAGCTGCCATTTCTGGCAAATCTGAAGTCGTTGAGGAACTCCTTCGCTATGTAAGTTCCCGTCCCCCTCCTCGCCTTTCTCCTTTGAATGACTTTTATCCTAACAACCTTTCTAGTTCGTTGACATTGGTAGCCGCGAGTGTTATGTGGGCATGCTGTACTCGTGCTACGACCTCATTCGCCCAGACAAGGTGCTTGAGCTATCGTGGCGTCACGGCCTCACCGATTTCACAATGCCATATATGATCAACCTTCTCTGCCAGCAGACCAAGGATATCGCAACCCTCAAGGCTGACAACGAGGCGCGAAAGGCCAAGGAGTCTGCCCAGGAGAAACACGAAGATGAGACACCTATACTCGGTAGCAATCGCCTCATGATCACTGCTGGACCTGCTGCTAGCGGTGGACGAGTTTCTCCAGCCCCGTTCGCGCAGACCAATGGGTTTGCACCTCAGCCCACCGGCTACGGCTTCTAGGTAAAGCCAGGAAAAGATAACGCGCCGTCGACGGTCAGGGCTCAGTTATCCCATCACACAGGCGTCTATGAACCCTTTGAGAACCCCAATTGATGGTACTAGTGGTATCGCCGGAATGATGAGTGTTGGGGTTTATCGGGGAGTTTGTCGTAAAAAACGGTTGTACGCGGATTTGCGATAATATAGCTTCATTCGAAGGAAACCCGGTCAAAGCTGAAGCTGGGGGAATCTTTTCCGACGACGAAGAAGAGCTTGGCACCAAACGAAAGTCACAGATTAATACTCCGATGATCTCGAGTATATCGGATATCCGCTCATGATGAGATATTACCTACATCCTCGTTGCTGTACTTGTATGATATTGACAAATGAGACTCTTTTTTTTTTTTACCGTCTACAGATTATACCTGATGGCAAGTGCGAGTAAACGAAACCTGTGACATATAATGATCTACATACATATAACTAGGTAGGCAGGTAGGTACATAGTATATAGCTGCAAAACAGTAAACTGTGAAGAAACGATAGATGCCGTCGAATTATCATGACTGATGGGTCTGAGGCCTTGATAATTATGTTCTGACGGACGGTCGACCCGTTCTCTTTCTGGACCATCTCTACATCCTATAAGTCGATGCACAATAACAGAAGTGAAGTCTGTACCCGAACAAAGTATATCTGAATTGAAACTATGATTCGTAGCATAAGAATAGGTAGGTAACTATGTTTTTTTTCTTTGCCCATTGCGACGTAAACTTAGGTAGGTAGCCTTTGTAACAGAGAAGTCCGCTCCACACCAGCCGAAAGCCTCGTGAGTAGCCCATATCCGTTGCTCCGCTCTTGAAATCAAACTGAACTTGTGAGCTATCCTTTAACCCGTGATTCACGCTTAACCCTTCACAATCTTGCATACTAGGTCGGAGCCATCGACCGAGTCGCCCTCCCTGACCTGGAGACCGTTGACCTTGCCATTGTGTGGAGCAGAGATGACCATTTCCTACCGTGAGAATCAGCAACTTATTCTTATAAGCAGTTTCACAACGCAGGAGAAAGTGCCTTACCATCTTCATCGCGCTGAGGACAGCGAGCGGGTCTCCCTTCTTGACTTCGGATCCCTCGTGAACTCTCAACTCGACCAGAACACCGGCCATGGGGGCACCGACTTGGCTGGAATCGCCGGGGTCGGCCTTGGGGCGGCTGACATTCTCGACACTGGCCTTCTTGTCGTCGACGGTGACTTGACGGACCTCACCATTCATCTCGTAGAACACCTCTCGCTGACCAGTGTTCTCTGATAGAGGACCGACAGCCAGCAACTTCAAGATCAACACTTTGCCCTTCTCCAGCTCGACGTGGAACTCCTCGCCGATTTTCGGTGCGGAAAGGAAGTACTTAGTCGGCAAGACAGATAAGTCGCCGAACTTCTGCACAAACTTCTTGTAGTCTTCGTACACCTTGGGGTACATGAGATATGAGGCCACATCAGTCTCGGTGATCTGACCCCACTTCTGCCCAAGCTCAGAGCGCGTCTTCTTGAAGTCGACAGGGTCGAGGTAAAGGCCAGGCCGCTTGTCAAACTTGCGACGGTTTCTGAGAGCCCTTGAGCGCAGAGGCTCGGGGAAACCACCGTACGGCTGGCCCATCATACCTTCGAGGAACTCGAGAACCGAGCCGGGGAAGTCGAGCTCAGCGGCGCGATCAATGACATCCTGAGACGAAAGCTTGTTGGAGACCATGAATTGCGCCAGGTCGCCCACAACCTTGGAGGTTGGAGTGACTTTGACAATATCACCGAGGAGGTCGTTTGCGTGCTCGTAAGCCTTCTTCGTCTCCGCCCATTGAGAGCCGAGACCGAGTTGGGAGGCTTGGAACATCATGTTGGTGAGCTGACCACCGGGAATTTCATGCTCGTAGACTTCAGGGTCGGGTCCAACAAGGTGAGCCTCAAAAGGCGAGTACAGAAGGCGAAGCTGCGACCAGTAGGTGTCGAGAGCACGGACGTGGGAGGCATTGAGGCCGGGATCATGTTCGCTGCCCTCGAGCGATGCGATGATGGCGTTGATGCTTGGTTGCGAGGTCATTCCAGACAAACTATCGGTGGCAGCGTCAACGGCATCTGCGCCAGCTTGAGCGCAAGCCACCATAGAAGCAACACCAGTACCAGCCGAGTCATGGGTGTGGACATGGATGGGAAGGTCGGGGTACTTCTTTCGGATAGATCCGATCAGAAGGGTAGCAGCACGAGGCTTCAGTACACCAGCCATGTCCTTGATGCCAAGGACATCAATATCCAAGGCCACCAGCTTGTCGACCAAGCCCAGGTAGTACTCGAGGTTGTACTTCTTCTTGGGGTTCTGATTATAGAGTCAGAGTCAGCGAACACTGCGCCCTTTCTTATACCACATGATGGACAGAACTATGTATGGGACAAGGAAACCTTTGGGGGCAGAAAGTTAATAAGTTGATAGAAACAACGTACCAGCATATCGCCTGAGTAACACACAGTGCCCTCCGCTACACCGCCGGCCTTCTGAACGGCCTTGATGCCAACCTCGAGCTGGTCGATATCGTTCAAGGCATCGAAGACTCGGAAGATGTCGACACCGTTCTTCTTCGCCTGATCGACGAATTGCTCAATGGCATTGTCGGGAAGCGAGGCATACGCCACACCGTTTGCTCCTCGCAGAAGCATCTGGAAGGGAATGTTCGGAACAGCCTTACGCATCTTGCGGAGACGGTCCCATGGGTCTTCGTAGAGGAAGCGCATGGCGACGTCAAAGGTGGCACCTCCCCAGCATTCCAAACTGTATAAGTTGGATAGAGCATGGCTCGTCTCGTGCGCAATTCCTAGGAGGTCGATAGTCCGAACACGGGTCGCCAGTAAAGATTGGTGGGCATCACGCCAGGTCGTATCCATCAGCAGACAGCCCTTGTATTGGCGCACAGCTTTGGCAAACGCCTTGGGGCCTTGTTCGACGATAATTTGTCTCCATCCCTTGGTGCAGGGCTTCGACACGTCAAGCTTGGAGCCGTCCTCCTTCAGGAGTTCTGGAAGGATAATATCACCCGTAAACTTAGGCTCGCCGATTTGGCCCTTGATACTGCTTCCGTTGACGGCAATGTCGCCAAGATACGCGAGCAGCTTCTGGGCACGGTTCTGGCTGCCGACCAGGTCGAACAGCTGGGGCGTATCATCGATGAATGTAGTCCAGCAGTTACCGTCGATGAAGGTGGGATGGGTAAGCAGCGATGCAAGGAATGGGATGTTGGTCTTGACGCCACGGATGCGGAACTCGATCAGAGATCGAAGGATCTTGCGGCGGGCGATTTCGTATGTTGAGCCGTGGCATGTGCACTTGACCAACATAGAATCGTAGTGTGGTGTGATGACGGCACCGGCGAACCCATTACCACCATCTAGACGCACACCATTGCCACCGGCGGACCTGTACACCTCGATCTTGCCAGTGTCTGGTTGGAACTGTTTGGCGGGGTCCTCAGTGGTGATTCGGCATTGAATCGCGAAGCCTCGCGTCGAAATCCGGTCTTGAGTTAAGCCGAGCTGCTGCAGCGAAGCGCCCGCGGCAATTTGAATCTGAGCGGCAACGACATCAATGCCAGTGATTTCCTCGGTAATGGTATGCTCGACCTGGATACGCGGGTTGATTTCGATGAAGTAGTAGCGGTTTTGCTGGTCGACCAAGAACTCCGCGGTACCGGCATTTCGGTAGTTAACGGACTTGGCTAGCTTAACAGCGTCCGCCAAAATGGCGTCGCGGGTCTCTGCGGGGAGATCCTTGGCGGGCGCGATCTCAACCACCTTCTGATGTCTCCGCTGGACCGAGCAGTCACGCTCGTACAGGTGCACGATGTTGCCGTGGTTGTCTCCGAGAAGCTGGACCTCAATGTGCTTGGGCTTGTCCAAGAACCGCTCGACAAACACTGTGCCGTTTCCGAACGCCGTCTTCGCCTCGGACGTAGCTCGCTCAAAAGATTCCTGAAGGGTGGACTGTTCGCGTACCACTCTCATACCTCGGCCACCACCACCAAAGGCGGCCTTGATAATAATCGGAAACCCATATTCGTCGGTAAATTCCTTCACCTCTTCAAATGTAGCTACCGCGCCTTTGGTACCGGGTACGACCGGGACATTCGCGGCAATGGCAAGTTTTCGAGCCGAGACTTTGTCACCAAGAGAGTCGATGACATCGGGAGAGGGACCGACGAACTATTTGAGTCAGCACGTTAGTAGAAGAACTGGACAATAATCAGAGGGCTAGGGCTCGACAATCGCTTACAATCAGACCAGCTTTTTCGACGTTTCGTGCAAACTCGGCATTCTCCGACAGAAAACCGTAACCTAAAACAAGTAGTTAGAGACGGTCACGATAATTCTAAAGCCGAATGAAAATTACCAGGGTGAATCATCTGAACGCCATGCTCAAGGGCAATCTTGATAATCTCATCACCAGCGAGGTAAGCTCCGACTGGAGTATATTGGCCTCGTTTGCCAATGACGTAGGCCTCGTCGGCCTCTGTAGGTGCATTAGCATTGCGATATTCTCTCTGTTCCTGTAGGTGGACATGTGCCTACTCTGCCGATGCATGCTAAGACGGTCCTCATAACTGCACAGATCAGCTTTACGTGCATCGCGTCGACTTAGTCAACACTGCTCACCTGAAAACAGCGACAGTGTGTAGCGACAATTCATGGGCCTAAACTCCAGGTTAGCTGTCTATAGCTGCTACACGGGAAAGCTCACGGCTTGAGTGAATATCACGTACCGTTCTAAAAATCTAATATCCAAAAAGCAATTATTAGTCGTGAGTAACCCACAGATTCAGCAGGGAGATGATCATACTCGAATTGCTGTTCAGTTGTTAGCGGAAAGGCTGTAGGCGTCTTACTCTCTTGCCATGTGGTACTACTTACGAATCTCTCCTCTGTTGGCCACTGTCGGCGAAAAGTGCGGTTAGCAAACTGAAACTAGTGCAGAAAAGTACAATCCGTGCAACGAAGACCCGTGAGACATGTGGTACAACTCACCAAGTAGCTTCTTCAAGTGCATAATAGAGCTATTGGCGCGGATATGGTGGGCTGTCTTGGCCTCCTTCGGCGGTGCGATGTCTTCCTCGAAGACATCTTCGTTATCCTCACCGGCGGCCTTCCGCGCAGCCTCCAGGTCTTGGATGTCTTGAAAATCCAGGGTAGCCATGTTGGCAGACCAGATATGTCGATGGAATGCGACAGATGCTTGTCCGAAGCAATTAAGGGTCGCAAGAAGGCTTGTGCGTGTGACGCGGGAGAGGGATGTTTGTTGAGCTTGACGTCTGAGATTACTTTGGTGGGGTCAGCTCTCTGTCTCAACTAAGGTGAGCTTTTGCTGCTGCTGAGTTCGGCTGCCCGCTCCTTAAGCCCACGCTGACGTATGTAGTACCCAAGTATGACAGGACGTAGGCTAGGCTAGCTGTAGGAATGTGGGGTGTGATAAGAAGCACCGCTCAAGTTTCAGTGAGAATCGAACAGGCGAGCATACAGGTATAGGTATATAGCAAGCAAGCAGACAAGAGACCAAAAAGGACGCTTCCCTGTGTCCCAAACTAGGTGGTGTTTGTGCAGATGACAGCGAAGGAGGAGAGAGTAGAAGATTTGAAAAAGAATGACTCGGACGAGAAGAGACGGAGGGCTTCTTAAAGTTGTTTCCACTTTGCGAGCCAAGAGCTTATTGCTACAGTTGCTACAGGTACTGTGCGGTAGTATCAAGTCTCCTGGTGTACACTACCCTCGATGGAGTCTAGTACAGACAAGACAGAAGGAGGCACATGGGTGGCAGAGGTTGGAAGCCATTCGCCTGCATAGAGCGCAGGCGGGCAAGCGGGATGGGATGTTGAGGGGATTATTCACCCCTTCTCGTCTCTTTTCCTTTTTTCAGAGGATGATCAGCTTCTTGTCTCACCCCTGCCAAGTAACGACAAGCCGACAAGGTACCACACGGCAGGCATTCATTGTGGTCGTCATGGCTTCTGGGCTAGACTACCTGACTTACCTACCTTGTCTGAGCTGCCGTTGTACCGTGAGAAGCGATATTGATGAAACAGCCAATACGGCTTGCCGAACAGAGTCCGAGTTGACCAAATGAGGTAACTAACTGCCTTCAGGTACTCCTCGGACCTAAGACTGAACTGTGAGCTCAATCCTCTTTACCTTGTAGGTACATATAATATAGTGTGTAGTACCCGAGTTAAGCAGCTTGAGGAAATCTGACATGGGTTGCGCTTTGCTGCGGCAGAGCTCAACAAGCCTTCACCTCAGACTTCTTAGGAAGCCCGGGCTGCTCGCTGAATGGTCGACGAGACTCAACGGTTAGTCTGGACTGCATTCGGTCTAGGTGGGACGGCTGCTGAGTAGATTTGATTCCCAGATTATGATCAGACAAGGTAAGGCGCAAATGTGTGTGCGTCCCTTACGAGGTGTCGTTGTAAATATCCAATACCAGACGACAGCAAGGATGCAGGCAAGCTTGGGGGATGATGACAAGGGGTAAAGATGCACCAGGCAGCGGGGTTGGCGGGGTTGAGGTGGGAAGCAATCTGCAGAAAATACGCCTTGAGCACGAGCTCTGAGCTATTAACTGCTGCGGCATCCCTGTCATTGCAATGGGCGTTCTGTTTCCGCGGCTCACCACCCTGGCTCGCCTGCAAAGCAGAGTTACACTATCACAAGAATGATGGAACGAAGGAAATAGAATGGATAGAGACGAGGAGAGAGAGGCGTTGACCTACATGAATTGTTCAGGTGAGCAAAAGACTATGTTGCTTGAGGTACCCAGACACCGTCTTATGTATCCTCGGATTAGCGAATCAAAATAATCGGATAAAGCAGTATCTTTTCCACTATCCAATAGCTTTATAGCTTTAAAGGAGGCTTATTACTTATCTAATTTCAGCAGTTCCAGTCTGGACTCTGTTGAGATGAGGGGCATGGCATACCTCTCTATGTTTTGTCTTTTTCCTTAGCTGACCGTCCACCTCGGATATAACATCTTCTTTTTGGTCCATGTTTCTTCACTAATAAGAAAGCTTGAAGCTGACTACTACATATACACGCTTATACTACGCTATTAGATATTTTCAATTCGTGAAGCCAACGATAGGGATTTTATCGCCTACATGTGGAAAAGTCACCGTCAGTACCTACCTACTAAGCTGTCTATCTAGCCCTTAATTCATTCCCCTTACTATGACGGTCGAGGTACGCAGACGTAGGTAGGGATATATTACCTATCTTGGTAATTTACTGTCATGATAACTGGTGCAATTACATCATGTCAGTATAACTCGGTACTATATTGCGTAGGTCAAGGGGGAATAAGCAGAGAGGTATGGTTCTGACAGAAGTTCTGGAGAAGAGGGATATCCTTCTGCATGCGTCTAATCCTGCCCCGTCCCAGACCACCTATATGCCTGGGCTGGATCAGCCAAGCTCGAGCTTCTGAGATAGATACTCCGGGAGAGGATGGCGGTGTAGAGCTTGTGGTCCGCCATAGGTATCATCAATAAATAAGGTGCAGGCCGCAGATATCTTGGCTGTCGTCTTCCAGTCATGACCACAGCGACTGATATTGTATGGTTTTCGTCACCGTCGTACCCAGAATACGAAACAATATATACAAAGTAGTAATATTTATTTTATGCCCTATACTGCTACTACCGCCTCGGCTCCTACGCCGCCCTGGGATGCAATAGAGATTGTATTATACGCAAGGTATAGGCAAGTTCGGCGCCAACACTGCGGATGCGGTACTAATATTGCCTCCATCTGACAGCTTATCTAGATTGCGCTATTAATTACTCGCCAGTCGCTTGGCGAGTCACAACTCGAATGTAGTTCGCCAAATAGGTAGAGAGGCTTTTTGTGTGCCTTGCCGCCAAGCTCTGGGCCTCATGCATCCATCCGTCTTCACTACATCATACTGTAACTCTCAACAGCGTCTTCTGATGGAGGCTCAACTATTGTCCTTTTTTTGGCGTGAAATGATAAGCATGGTCTATGTTAGGTATCTAGGCACCTCACTGTGTGTGGTTATATCTGTTTTTCTCAGAATGCTCGTAAGAAACCCGAATTTCCCCTCAGATCCCCTCCACGAGGAGATTTATACGAACCCGTCTCCATGTGTCCGACCCATGTATAAGGCTGAGTAGAGGTTCTCGTCTATGTGCGTATGGCCTAGAATTTGGCGTTGCCTTGGCTGCGTAAAGTAGATGGCATAGACGACTAGGAGTCTTGGTTGGTCTCACGTTTCACCCGATACCCCACACGCCGTCGAATAGACTATGGACGAGTATTTTTATATTATCCCTCGTTTCTCTCTCTTTCACATCTTTGTAGCGATTCGCAAGGGGCAAGTACATCCGGTACGCCACGCCACCTTGGCCCGTGTCAGAGTACCTACTGTAAGAGCCTGGCACACCGTGTCGACAAAGATGGTGGTGTTGAGTGCTAGAGCAATGTCGAAACTTACATGTTGTGTAGAGGGCTGTATGAGGGGGCGTAGCGGTCATACCAGAGATGGCATGTATAGTACCTTGTACACCCTCCTCGCCCAGGATCTACGAAACGCGTCGTCAGGGAGGGCATGTGACCAACTTCTCATGGACAGGGCGCTCTGTGTGTCTTACGCGTGGGGGTTTCCGTTACGTCGAGAAGATTGGTCGAAGCAAACGAGCATGGAGCGATGGAAGTCCTTAATTCGTTGTACGCAGCTCGTCCACTCAATAAGCTCCTAAAACAGCCAGCTAGTCCTGCTGCCTTGAACCCATGTTTCGGTAATACTACTCAGCTACTGTACATACCTCAGGGGCTACAGCCTGCATGTAGGTAGAGGTACTAAATCATGTCATTGCTATACTTTCCAGAATTGGAAATGAGCTTTGAGCACCAATTGAGCGTTTCACGTGTCCCAGACACAAATTCGGCTTCAGCTTGACAGGCCTTCTTCTCTTCCTAGACAAAGACATATTTTAGGAAACGAATAGATATAAACACCACCAAGTCTCGTGGCGATAATCTTGACAACTTTGAATATCTTGGCTTGTCGCACATGTGTTTTGCTCATTTTCGCTAAGCTCTTGCTCTGCACAACTCGACAAGACAATGGCAGCAATCAGGTCATCAAGCAAAGGATGATGGAATCCGATTCATCGCCAGGTATGTTCCGTCCTGCTCGGATTTTAGAAGCAGGTTCAAGCCTAACCCCTCACTCGTGCATTTTACACATGTAGCTACATGTAATGAGCTGACGGTTTTGTAATCAGTAGAACTCGCATTCGGGGAGCCCATCGCAGAAATGATCCAGCTGCCATTTCAAATGCAATAAAAATACATATTCCTTGTATCCCCTCGCAGGCTCCCGCAGGCATGGTTCCGTCCGTTCCATCGTTCCCCTGACCCTCTTATTGAAGAGTCAAGACGAGTCTATACGCAAACTAGCAACTCCTCTAATCGAATGCACAGTATAACCCGATGAGATAGGTGTAGTAAGAGACACAGTTGACGCCGTGAATAACCCAGATGTGTGAAGCAATTTATTTCGAGGCGACTTCCTTGATCTTATCACTGGCTGCGGCAGCCTTCTCCTTCGCACTATCAAGGGCGCCTTGAACGCCCGCCTTCTCTTTACCACCCCACCGATGCCATTGGAGATATCGGTATCCTTGCGATAGTTGCGAGCCTTCGTTAATGAAGTGGCAGAGGAAAAGGAGGTAGTTCTGGGGCGTCACGGCGAGAGCGTATCGCATGAATGTTGCCGAGTAAATGCAGAGGGCGATGGTCATTTGGCCAGAAATCCTGTAGGTGAGAGAGCTATTCAGCTATTGACCCTGACTAGGAGTTGGCGCACAGGAAGACTACTTGGGCGCATCGCAGAACACCCCAAGACGCCTCACTACAAACGTATGACAAGATGGGTAGGTCGGTAACATACAGCTCGGGTGACTTTCGTGCATCCATCACGGCGGCAATCGGAATACCAAAGTTCGACGCAGGCCCCCAGAAATCTGTCATCCAGCCACGTTAGCTCGGTTTTCACCATGGTAGTGACAGCGCAGCTAGCAAGCAGTAGCTTCAGAACGGGTCAGAAGAGACCGCCGCCAAAGTAGAGTCATTGCCTGCGCAGCTCGCAAGCAAACCCGTAGGCTACTCTGTACGCATGGCGCTGCATCATGGATTACTATAGACGACAAGCTCTACTAAGGGCGGCGACAGCTCCATCTCGTCGTGAGTCGTCATGACATCGGACATTTCGGGGGTAAAGTCCGCGCGCACTAAAAGGACGATTCACGTACGTGTTGAGCAGAAGTAGCTCAAGGTCGGGTTGGACCGGATCTTGGCGTTGATTGCTTTGACGAAGGCGGCCATCTTGAGTTGTCGCCGGAATATCGGTTATTGAGGAGAGCAGTTAAAGAGTTGCGAATGTATGTAAGGTAAGGTAAAAGAAAAGTATGTAGTGTCGTTGGAATCGCACGCCGGTCACCTGAAGGGAAATGTCGGGTGTCCGATTCGGAATGAATGGAATTTTTCCAATGGGGCGGGTTTGATTTGGCGGGCCTGTGGATTTGTTGGATCGTAGAGAAAGGTACCTACAGTAAGCTTCTACCAACTATTGTTCAGCTGGTTGTCAGCTGCCCAACTCGCCCTTTGTTATGTAAGGTATAGATACCTGTATCCAACAACAAATTCACAGACGACCAATACCAACTCGGCTTCGTGCCCAAGGGAAATGGGGTCAATTGCCTTTACTTATATGTATATATGTACTCCTGAGATTCATTACGGTGCTGGATTTTGAAATTTGCGATCATCCCGTCTATCATAGAGTACAGAATGCAAATACGATCACTATCTTTTGGTGCTACCTATCCATAGCCTCGGCTCTTTCACCCTAAACGCCAATGGTATCACCTATTTCCATTCTGTAGCTCTCCTTTCCCTCACTCAGAATTAAACCTGGTCCGTTCTACCCCTATCTTCGTGGAGGAGGGTTGAAACCGGCGGGAGGACCACCAGGTGGGAAGCCAGTGGGTGGGAATTGTGCGTTTTGAGGGAAGCCTGGAGGGGGAAATCCGCCAGGAGGGAAGCCAGGTGGTGGAGCTAGTTATATGTCAGTATACAGGACCTTTGTTTGCCAGTCGCATAGGAGACACTCACGACCTCCTCTACCAGGTGCGAAGCCAGGTGCTCCGCCAAACGGAGGGAACTGAGGTGGAGCGTTACCGCCAACACCCGCAGCAGGGCCCTGTTTTGTATATTAGTACTGAGCCTTTTCTTATCCTAGCCCTAATGAGAGTACTCACAGCAAGAGACGTCGGCGCTGCACCACGTCCGGCAGGCCGAGCGACACCTGGGCCAGAAGTCAAACCAGTAGGCAGACCGCCGGGTGTACTCTTTCCAAGTCGCGTGCTAGGGTCGGCCGGGGGTGCAGATTCGACAGACAGAGACACGATGTGAGCACCCCGTAGAATTGTCAAACCCAGTGTACGCTTCTCCTCTGTCTCGACGGTCTGGGACGCGGCCGATCCTGATGCGCCGGGTGCAGCAGGTTTCGCCTGCTTTCGCTTTACGCGTCGGAACTCTTCGGTGTCGGCTAGGACGAGGTTCATGTGCTATGAACGTTAGCCACGACCACTAGCCGATATGGGTAGCTATATTTTTACCTTGTCAAAAGCGAGCATTTGTCCCGTCATCTGGCGACCGTCCACCAACGTGACCCTCATGCGGTAGTTGATCTAGTAGTGTTAGTAGGCGCGAGAAGGGACGCATAGCGGGCGTGTCACGCGGGAGATCGCGACCAAGGGACCACATACGTAACCAGCCTAGAGTAGACACCCATTCAGTCAGCCTGTAATGTCAACGTCGAAGTTATGAATGTGAAATCTGAGGGGAGATGACATACCATTTTGCCTTGCTTGTTCGACATCTTCGCGACTGGAGGCTCCAGAAGAGCCTGTTGAGCGTTCGTAAAGATTGTCTGCGGGCGTTATTCAAAGTCGAATCGAGTTCAACTTTTCTTGTCTGGATTACGGCGATGGCGCATGAACTTTTCAGGTTGTTGATAAGGTCAAATGTCGAACGCGGCTTCAATCGACGAAATTTAGACGAGGCAGCATGGTCAAGGCTGAAAGCACTAAGCTCTGCTGTTGACACTAGGCCAAGATAAGTTAGCTAAGCTTTGAAAACTTAAGCCCCACCAGAGTACGTACTTAAGTACTTAGGTACCAGATTGTAAGCCACGCTTTGCACTGTCGGATACGGTACTAAGTAGGGCAAAGAAACCCTTCCACCACAGTCAAAAATTCAGAGGGTACTTTTCACCTTGGCCTTCAACTCCAAATTTTGCGACAAACCAACCCATTGACAACCTCCTCCAACACTAACCACCTTCACGACTACTTACTAACCATCCATCAGCCACCATGGTATGTCCTCTCATCAATCACCTAATTAAACATGCTATTAATCTTTATCCCAATAGTCCGAGAAGGCTCAGAATCCCATGCGGGAGCTCCGCATCCAGAAGCTCGTCCTGAACATTTCGGTCGGCGAATCTGGTGACAGATTGACTCGTGCTGCCAAGGTCCTGGAGCAGCTGAGCGGTCAGACTCCGGTCTACAGTAAGTTCAATATTGATTCAAACCCTGAGATTTCAATCGTTCCCAGTCACTAATCACTTCCCGACTCCTAGGCAAGGCTCGCTACACCGTCCGAACTTTCGGTATCCGACGTAACGAAAAGATCGCCGTCCACGTCACCGTCCGTGGCCCCAAGGCTGAGGAGATTCTTGAGCGTGGCCTTAAGGTCAAGGAGTACGAGCTTCGCAAGCGCAACTTCAGCGAGACCGGCAACTTTGGTTTCGGTATCAGCGAGCACATCGATCTGGGAATCAAGTACGACCCGGCCATCGGTATCTACGGCATGGACTTCTACTGCTGCATGACCCGCCCTGGTGAGCGCGTCACCCGCCGCCGCCGATGCAAGAGCAGAATTGGCTCCAGCCACCGCATCCGACGCGAGGAGACCGTGAAGTGGTTCAAGCAGCGCTTCGATGGCATTGTCCGATAAGTCTTCGGCGGTGGATGATATGGATGATACAGAGGAACTCTATGGCGTTGGCTGGACTGCATTGTTTCAGATGGACCTGGGACAAACCGATTCACAGAATTGTATCTACTGAATCCTGGCGAGTAACTTCGTCTTTCTAGCATGGCTTTAATCAAGTCTGCTACGGCCTCAGAGACCGACCGGCGCAATGCCGGCTTTCCACGAATGAATGAATGCTTTGGTGACGAATTACACTTGACTTTACGGTGCTTAGGAGCTACATATATGTAGTCTTCGACTTTTCCTTCCAAATTCCTCCCCGGTTTGCAAAAGTATAAGACTCAAGTGAAGTAAAGACTAAATGATCAATAGATACTACGTACCTACCATCAATGCTCTCGGCGGCATATGTCTCTAGATATCCTACCATGCCCGAGGATTTTTCAAGCCTTTCAAAAAGGAAATCTGCATATCAATATCAAGTACATCATACATGGATATAGCCTGAGGTACTAATCTACCTTCCTTGGAAATGTAAAGGTGGAGGGTAAGTACTGGGCAGGCACTGCCTCTTGTGAGTAAGCTCTAGAAGGAGTTCCGAGAGAAGTCGCGAGACCACTTGAGACTACTAACTTGATATTTGTGCCATGCCTGATGAAGAAGAAGGCATCACCCACACACATACCTAATGTAATTACAACCTCCATTATCAAACTTTGACATCCTCCTCCTCCTCCACCTCCTCCACCTCCACCACCTCCTCCACAACTTCAATCTTTCCAGCATCTCCCATCGACTCGTCAATGATGATACCCAGACTCCATCCCTTGTCCTCGACGTATTAATTCTCTTGTCAGTCCATTATTTTCTACAATATCGAAAACCTTAAATCTCATCACGCTTATCTGTCATTGATTTCCCTCGTCAATCCCCATTCCATTGCGTGTCTATTCGGCGGCCGAGTCAACGTATCTACAGGAGCGTCCATTTGACTTCTGCTGAAATATAATCTGTATTTCCTCTCATTTCACATACCCAACTTAAGGCTCACTTAGAATACTTCATTCGTGTAAACCTTCACTACATCAATCGATCACCCTATATACCTCAATTAGTTCCTGGTTCATATCGGGCTCAGCTACCCTCTAGTTTCATAGTGGATCACCCTACACTGAAGTACATTATGAATCTTGAGCAATTCACTTCCTAAGATCGTAGATCTTGAACCTACAGAAGAGCCTGTAAGTTTTATTCTTACCTTACGTACTTTATAAGTTATATACCGCCCCATGACGCCCCATACCGCCCTCTGCAGCCTCAATCGCTATATCACTTCACGCGTGTCCAGTTTCCTGAGACTGAGTTACGTTTGCTTCAACGCGGCGACTGACTATAAGCGTTGTAAGTTCACCTGGTGAACATGTCTTGTCAGTGGCGCCAAACATCCCACGACGAGTGGCAGTTGACGCAGAGCAACCCTCCCTCAGAACTCCCAAACGATCCTATCATTTCCACGAGTTCCAATCCAGACGAACGTTCATCATCGCCAACTACTCAAAGTGAAAGAACGAGACTCGTTTCTAGAAGTCTACCTCCAACTGAATCCGGAAGCGAGCTTCAGATACATGACAACCTTTTCTCCAACGCTGCACAAGCCGAAACAGAACCCATGCCTCATGATCCTGTGCCGAAGGATTTGATCGTTGAAGACTCTCAAGCCTTAGCATCGGATATCGATGATCACATTGCTTCACTTCGTGCAGATGAAGCAGAAACCATGCGGGCCCCTAAGCTGATATCGAACGGCCCGTCGTCCAAGAGGAAAGCGACAGCCTCCACTTCGGATCCCGAAGAATCTAATTTTGAGATATCTGAGGATGACGCACAGGACTCAGACAGTTCTTATGTAGAAGAGACCACTCGACGTCATGGGAAAAGAAAGGGACCAAGTCAAAAGAGTCGTAGCAAAACCACCGCAAACCCGCGAGCCCCGACCAAGGGTAATACACAGAACGGCTCGACAGCTACCAAAGGATCCAAACAACCTGTTGCCAAGAACGGCCGGTCACAGAAAGTAGCAACCGTGTCCAAGAGAGGGTCTACTCGCAAGAAGAAAGCCGCTGATATTATGGAGGTACAACATCCTCCAGAGAACGCCTCTTCTGGTCCTGAATCAAAACATGAACGTGCGCTACCACGCGCTCAAGGAGGTAACAAAAGTGAAAAAGTCGAGCAACCACCTGCTGTAATCCCCAACTCCCGACCACTTCCAAGGAAGACACAGGCAGCTGCTGTTATCCCCAATTCTCAACCACTTCCATGGAAGACACAGGCAAAGCAAAAACAGTCGGTCATGAGACTCCCAAAGAAGTCATTTTATAACGAGTCAGAAGCTGGCCTATCGGCACTTTCAGGGCAAGTCATAAGCGGAAATGATGAGAAGCAGCTTGATCCCGCCACAAGGGCAGGTAACGAACAAAACCCGCGCAAACAGAACCATGATCTCCGTGCTTCCCCCATGGTCTTGAATGATGATTACGATGGCCTGTATACGCCCGATTCACCTCAGAGGCAAGAGCGTAATCATTTGCCAGCGGCAAAGGGTCCTATTCAGGCTGCGCCGTCCATGCTGGATGCGGCGGTAGGTCCAAACTCAAAGAAAAAGCGTGCTCCAATGCAGTCAGAACCGGAACCGAGAAACACGGAGAAAGCCACCATGCGGACTTATGGACAGCAACGAGCCCAGAAATCGAGGAAAAGCCAACATTTCCCTGAATCAAATGACGATGCTCAGCATGAACAGCCTAGACCAGCTGAGCCTAAGCAATCGAAGCCACCGAGACCTGATTTCCTTGACCGGAGTCAAGATATCATAATTATTGAATCAGGCACCGCAACTCCTATCAAGGAAGAGTCCGTTGTTGGAGCTTATCAGCAAGATTCTATTTGCCCTAGATCTCCAGAGGAGCCTCCATCTGACTATATAGCCTCACCCCCGGTTTCTCAGCCAAATACAGAGGGGGCCCCGGCAACAGCAGAAAATGCCGGGATCCCAGAACTCCCGGAAGCCAGTGACCAACAATTCCTCGTTGAGCAAGTAGCTGCTGAGAAGGTCAAGGAAGAAGAGCGACTCAAGGCAGAAAAAAAGGCACAAGAGGAGGTCAAGGCTGCCGAGGAAGCGAACGCGCGACGCGACGCCGAAGAGAAGAAAGATGCCGAACGCGAAGCAGTTGCTTTGAAGGAAAAAGCCTCCAAGGCAACCAGCTTGCCTGGCAAGGCCGAGATGGAAGAAGAGGAGCTCCGTGTCAAGATAGAGGCAGTGAGAGCTGCCAAGAAGAAGACCGAGGAAGCAACGCGACTGGCGAACTCGGTTTCGGAACCTGCCACGGCGGTTACTAAAGTCGAGCTACAAAATATAGCACTGCAACCCCCTACCGTCCAAACGGCGACGGAAGAACACGGGGAGTTCAGAAAAGGGCATGGAAAGCCAACCAGCATGCTATATGACTCGTTAAATGAGGTACCGGCACAGAAGCGCTCGGATGATGACCACCAGTCTACGATCCAGAAGGCCCCTCACGAAGCTGAGGCCCCCAGAGAAGTCGAGAGCATAGCCAAGATTGGTCCAACCAGGCAAATCGATTCTCGCTTGTTAGCCCAGATCAGTAGCTCCCATCAGCAACATACTCACACAAGCGACACCCAGAAAGATTTGGCCAACTCTGATATATTCATCGACCAGGTGCAGGATGCCCCCGTCCTAAGCCGAGCCCAAACATCGTTCGTGGATATGGCAGATGGCTACCGACTGCGTAATATAACTCCAACTCGGAAAACCAGACGTTCGATGGTCAGTGAACTTGGTAGCCCGTTGCAGCGCTCGAAAACAGCTGCTGGAAGCAGAGCAATCCCTGATCGAAACCCACCAGACGATAACCAACGATCTGCTGAAAGCTTCAGGGTCCCAGAAAACCCTAGGGTAACTTTTGATCAGAACTTGCTTTTACATCGCCAGCAGCCCCCAAATATTAAGTCACAACCACCGCGAGAAGGCATTTCGCAAGCAGCTGGCCATATACAGCCCCACGCTCACACACTAGCGAGATATAAGACCCTCAAGGACCCAGAGGGTCATCGACCCATGCTTCATCCCGTATCCCGAGTTAGGTTCAGCCCAAGCCTGAGCCAGCGTACTGCTCATTCGGCGAAGAATCCGAATGACCCCATCCCCAATGTTCCGCAACTTGATCCAAGATCCTTGGACTTCGCTTACAGGATTGCACAAGGCCAGAGGAAGATGGAAAGTATTCTCGAGGCTAGTCAGGAGAAGTTGGATGAGAGGCGAGAACGCCAACCGGAGAGAAGATCCTCCCGGTTGCATCCTCAAGTTGCAGTGAAGCCCAACAATGCATCTAGGCTGGCACTATCTCAAGCTGGCAAGTCGATAGGTTTCCTTGGGAACCAATACTCGGGACATCATGACAATCGACAAAGCAACGCAGGCTCGAAGCCCAGTTACGAGGAAAGTTGGCAAGAGGCAGTAGAAGCAGCGTCCAATGGAGTGGTAGACACTCTTCACCTCATCTCTATGGTAGGCATTGTTCCATATGAATTCAAATGGCCACTGACGACGGCACAGAGCCTTCTTGATCATCTACGAACTCGAGAGGAAAGCGTTCTCGCTGTGGTACACGAGTACAAGCGCAATGGCACAAAAGTGGCTGAGAAATTGGCAAGACGTCAAGCTGAAGAATCTGTCAAGGCATCGGCCATGGTGGAGCAAAAGTGTTTGGACCTCGCCGCCTCGTACGGGGCGTTATCTCGGAAAACACAGGACTTTCGTGCTACCTGCTTGTCTAAGAACCGTGATCAGGCATACGCAGACTGGCAACGTCAGGCGGCCCGTATTAAGGGGGCTATCCGAATAGCTAGAGAAGAGGCAGCATTGAGTTAAGGACAGCGTTGATCTCAGTCTGGTATTACGCTTAGTCTGGAAGCCTGAGTTAAATTTGCTATTATGCTGGAGGTGCTTTGCAAGATGACCCAATGTGTCTGGCCAGTTAAATTTCAATGCAGCGAAATATCATATTCCTATAATCCGATGCAAAGTTTGATGTCTACAAACGCCCTAGAAGCTGGCGACGCTCATGAAAAAGTAGCAATATTACCTATATAGCATGGGTCTTGTGAAAGAAAACTCGCGAGATATGGTCACCTAACCTATACCCCAATTGCTATGATAAGCTTACGAGATTGTTGTAGTACAAGTTGACATGGTACACGGAAAGTATCTGGATGAACTGTTGATGTAATTAACTTATATGTATCATTGCGTGCTGATTTCTTCTGTTCGATTCTCTCGAGGAGCATGCGTCGGTGGTAATCTTGGAAATGCGAGCCAGATCAGAAGCGTTCCGACTAGCTGTACAAAGACTACGACCTGAAAGACTTGTATACCAAGGTTCTCGGCGAGAGCACCAAGGGCGAAAGGCAGAAGCGCACCCCCAACCTGGCCGATCAAGACTACGAACGAGATCGCTTCAACATGGAGCTTTCTGGGCAGTAATCGAGTCACCATAACGACGCCACAAGGAAATAGAGGGCCTAGGCAAAACCCGAGTAGGGCGATCGCCACAGCGGATAGCACTGGGATACGGATGACTGCGAAGAGCACCTCGAACCCGATAGCAGCGACGAGATAGGCAATTGTCGCGGTTCTCACCCCGACCCTATCGGTTACGACGCCTAGCGCCAGACGTCCGGCTGCCTGCCCGATCCAGAAGCCGGAGGAGGATATACTAGCCAGGTAAGCGGATGCGTGGTTGACCCGCGTCATGAAGACGACGATCCAGCCTGAAATCGCGTTTTCGGTGCCGATGCAGGCGAGGAAGTATGCGGCGCAGATCCACGTCACGGAGTGTCTGAAGATGCTCGTCTTGGCCTTCGTGGCGTGCTCTTCTTGATCTTCTAGCAGAGGATCTTGCTTGTGGTCGTCCAGGTACCTTTTTGAGTCCTCGAATCGGAAGGCGAGGAACAACGCTATAGCTTCGAGGACTGATAAGCCCAACTACAAGTTCAACATTAGAGTCCAGGTAGGCAGGCATTGATAGGCTAGGTAATGGAGGAGAGGCCTTACGAGAACATAGTACCATGAATACCACGGCATGTCCCCAACTGACAGCATGGAGCCGGCGATAAACGGCCCCAGTCCCGCGCCCGTCGAGTAAGAGCCGTGCAAGAAACCCTGGACCACGTTGGCATTCCGCATGCCACCCGCCCAAGCGCAGAACGAGCCGTCAAGGATCCCCGTACCGAGCGACCCGACGGATAGGGCGAGAAGCAACACGGGGAACGGCGGGTGCAGCGCCACTACGGTAGCCATGATGATGTGGAACAGCGGGCCGATGGTGGCTATTCCGCGCTGGCCAAGCTTCTGGTGGATGAAACTGTTGAGCCAGGCCGCCGCCACGTATCCGATAGGCCACACGAGAAAGACGAAGGACACCTGGAAGTCGGTCAGGCCGTAGTGGGCCTCGAATTGCGGGACCATGACCCCGAGGGTCGATACCATCATCCCCAACACGGTGAAGGAGAGCATCGCTGCTGCGATCCGGAAAAGTATATGGGAGTGGCGAGAAGACGGCGGCGATCCATCCGAAGAGGATTCCGGCCTCTTCCTCGGGTCGTGCGCTTCACTGGTGGTCCTCGCTTCATTTCCATTACAGCGCCGTGATGGTGGGCGACTTGAATCGCTTTGTATTGAAGAACCGGAGCCGAGAAGGGGTTCTCTCTCAGGCGGTGGTTCGTTGGATGACGTCATCGCGAATGATCTTTATCTCTTGGTTCTTGTACCAAGTGTATCTGAAAGTCTGTCTTGTCAGGCTTGCACGGCTTTCTATCAATTAATACGTGCAGAAGAAAAACATTAGCTTTCCATTCTTTCCTGACGCCGTGATCCGAGTTCGCTGGCCGGTGTGGAGTGCATCATGTAGCCAACCGAGATAAGAACCCTGCTTAGCAACCCGTCGATCCTGAGATTTCCAGGTAGTATTCCTGTGCTTGTATTGCTGTACTGTAAATAATCGTATGTGTAGCGACTGAACTACATAGTACCCTGCTATAATGATAATGGAAAGCTCACGTCTCTAGGCGAGATACATGTCGCTGTTAGTATTGAACATATATGAGGATGAGGACGAGATGAATGTTGCGAATTACGGGTTTGAATCCCCCTCCTCCCTCCTCAATGCCGAACCCCAAAAGCCACCCCTGTCTTTGTACTTCATTAGCATCTGGATTTCGTCCTGCCCTGCCCTTTTGAGCAATGCCCCTTTCTAATAGTTTATTAATTGTAGCTAATGCCGAAGAGAGGCGATCTTAGGACCGCGTTTGCCAATTTGTAAATACCGATTCCTTATGTTGACTTATCGAAGATGATACTAGGCGACTTGCACCTCACCAGCGTCAAAAGATGGGTCATCATCCTGCGAACGGAGCTCTGTATGAGCACCCTTACTCTTCTTGTGAATTCCTCGTAATTTGAAGCAATAATCGACTTGCGTATTAGTGATCTGCCGCGTGCGGCTGAGAATCGATGTCAACTATGTGGTAGCGACGATCCTCTGAGTAAGAGGCGCAGGCATCCAGAATCCCGGTATCCTCGCGTCAGCACGCAGAGACTAGAGTGGAAGCTTTGCTGCCATTGACCACCTCGTACAGCTCCCTGGCATATCCGAGCAGCCCCATGAACCATGGCATCCGTTTTTATCCCTATTCGTTGCTAAAAATTGTTCGCGCAGGGGGCAGCTCCGTATGTCAGCTTTAGGGCTATATATCGAAATGGATATAATGGCGTCTATGGGACCCTTTCGCACAACTAAGGACGTCGTCCTTTCTCAGACGATACCTTTCGAAAAACATTCCACGTTCCGCGATGCATAATCCTCAGTATGGGGGCCGTCCGCCTTCCTGGCAAGCCCAGTACGGCCAGCCTCAGATGGATGGCCAAAACTATTATCCTCCCCAGAGGCCTTTGTCTCATCCCAACAGCCCGAATCTACGGCCTCAGCAACCGTACGACAATGGGTACGCGCCTCCCTATTATCCAGCTTCCACGCCGTCATCTCGGCCAACGAGCCCGTACTGGCCAGGTCAACCTCATCACGACCAGCCATATCCACCTTACGGCGCCCCTCCCCAGCAAGCAAGCCCATATCTCCAACCGCAAGGCCCGCCAGCCTATGGGCAATACCCCCCTCCAGGCCACGGCTACCCACCACCACCTCCAGGCCCGCCCCCGGCGCACGGGATGTACACACACCACCCCACCCCAGCAGCAGCAGCGCAACAACAATACCAGCCTCCCCACACCCATGCCCATTCCCAAGCCTATTCCCAAGCCTATCCTCATCCCCGACCCCATCACCCGCCAAGCCAAGTGCTCCTCCTAAAGCGCGAGAGCGACGGGACGACGCTCACGCTGCACGGCCCAGACGCGCGCCCGCTGTACCAGTGCACAGACACAGGGCGCTCGTCGATGTCGTCGCGGCCAGACTTCGTCATATCGCGCCACCACCCCTCCGGCGGCGGCGCACCCGTCGGCTCCGTCCGCTACCACTACTGGCTGAGCATGGCGCTGGACTACTGGGAGGTTGGCGGGGCGCGGGGCGGGACTGGGCTCTTCGCCTGGCGCGCCGAGCACGCGGATGCGCGGTGTGCGCGGTGGGCGTGTCGGCGCGAGAGTGACGGTGTTGGTGTCAGTGATGCTGGTGCGTTGCCCGTTGCCCGGCTGACGTTCGACTGGGACGCGAATAGCAGGGAGGAGGATGGCAGCGGCGATGTGGTGGTTGGCCGGTGCGAGATCTTCGACGCTGGGATGCTGCTGAACCCTGCCCGCGCCGCTGAGATGGATGAGTTCTACGTCACAGCCGTCGTTACCCTGGATGCTGGCGCCAAGGCTTTGGCGCGCGCGAAGGAGAGGCATGGCGAGATCAAGGATTGGGAGAAGTTTGCTAAGAAACTGGAACGTCTTGCGGAGTCGGGTGGGTATGAGGGTGGTGATGGAGGGGGTGATGGGGGTGATGGGGGGGATGGGGGAGGAGGGGATGGTGGTGGTGGTGGAGGGGGTTGAGAAAGGGGGTGTTAAGTATGTGAAGGTACCTATTATAGAAATCATATTGCTGCTGCGTCCCAAATGTTGAAACATCATATTCTCCTCAATTTTAAGGGGTTTCGTTCTATTCGTGTTGAAAATTCTACGCAATAAAAGATAGCTACTTGCTATCTACTGCGATGGGCGCAGATAAATCGTAGATCTCTTGCGGATGGTCTCCTACACGGTAACATCAAACTCGTCGATGACGCTCCTCGGTTTGACGAACTTGCCTAGCGGTTTGTACGTCAGATGATCCATGCCGAAGCTCTCCGGACCACCAATCTTGAGACCTCTCTCCGAAGTCCAGCGCTCGCTCGCTGTGATGCCGAGGACGATGACCAACAAACCGTACCGATACTCGGGTGTTCCGATGGCTTCGCCGTTCTGGGCATCGATCACCGTGATCAGATCGGGCACAAGTCCTAGCACCTCACCCTCCGTCTCCTTGACCTCCCCGTCCACCACTGATTGCGAGATCTTGATAGCGGCGATATTCTCATTCTTGAACGGGATCTTGATCTTGCCTTGGAACTGTGGCTGCCTGGGAGTGTCCTTGCTTAACGTAGGTCCTACCTCGGCAGCATTATCTTCGTCGACCACATCCGCGCCTTCGATGATGCACTCTCCGTAGACATGGCCCATACGCAGTGTCCGTTCCACGCCCACGATCTTGCCCTTCCACAGCACCTGGCCTGCTTCAGGCCCACCGCATTCCGCGAGAATAGTCTCCGCGACGTTATCCACGCGGTTGGATTTCCGTGCCTTCGCAACCGCTCGCCCGATCCGCCATGACTGCGAAATGGTGTGTTCGACGGCCCACCGCTTGCACTCTGCGCCGGACACGGGCGGGTCAGCAAACCCTACACTGGAGCCCAGCTGGCTCAACGCCGCGCGCATAACACGCTCAACCTGGTGGTCCGACGTAGCAGTCGGCATAAGAACGACGTTTCCGTTGCCGTCCGTCATGGCGTTCGGCGACCAGATGGGGGACCTCTCGTTGAAGACCACCGGCGTAGTCTGCCATTTCGTAGGGTACGCCCTGCCCATCCAGTCGCCGTCCACCGCCGGCAAATCCATGTTCGAGCTCGCGCCCACGATCATGCTCTGCAGACCGTTACCACCGCCGATCTCCACGGCTATGATGTGCGTCGGCTGGGACTCGCAGATCTTGTACAGCTCGACCTGTGCCTCCGTCATCTCGTCGCCGGCCAGCTTCTCGATACCAACAGTGGGCGAACCGGCGTGGCCACCGGTTGCTACCGCCGCGTCATCTGGCAGGTCATCCGGGCTCACGACGCGGACGACGTCGCCCTTGCGTAGCATCCCTCGTAGACGGATCATAACCGAATAGGGGTTGCCGCCGCCGCCGGTCCCGAGGATGTAGCACCCGATCGTGATCCAACTAAGGTCTGTTTCGTTGACATACCAAACGCGGTTCTTAATTGTGGGCTTGTAATTGTCGATATCGAAGTCTTCCTTGGACTCTGATTTCTCCTTTTTCTCCGCGCTCTTCGCATGTTTCTCGTACTCGTCCATCTGCACATCTGTTTCTGCAGAGGCCTCGTCGAAATGGAGCGTCGTGAATTCCGTGCGAGAGTAGTCGAGGTCACCCGCGGCTCGCACAGTAAATCGTGACTTATTGGCTATATACTGATAGTGCCGTCAGCAGGTATTCATGCAGATAAGAGCACGTGGAATAACTTACTGGTAAAGGCAGGACGTCCATTTCCACCACCTTCGCGCTTGGCCTTGATGCCCCGTTCGCGACAGCTCGTTCGATAGCGTCTTGGCAGATCTCGTCCAGTATCTGCCGCGTGGACTTGGACTCGGTAGATTTGACCGTATCTACAACGGCGCTGACTCTCGCGATCGCAGCGCCGATGGCATTCGCAACCCCGGACCACTTCGGCTTGAGCACTTTGCTCGCCCCCTTCAGCTCGTCCGGGGCGATTACCGCGCCGCCCCCCACGAGAAGCACCGGAAGGTCTTCTGGCGACGTCTTCATCGTGTCGATGATCTTCTCGATCTTGCGCTTAACGACAGCCTTGAATTTGGCGACCCCCTCGCTGTCCAGTGCACCTTTTACCAATTCCCTATTCCCGATCTCGACTGTGCTATCTCCAAGAACTGTACAGTCAGTAGAAGTGAGGATTTTACCCCCGAAGACCAAAGCGTCTTCGGTAATCTTATAGCCAACGCTGTCCGGGCCTACTGTCAGGGTCTCGCCGTTTCGGACGATGGAGCCGCCACCGAGGCCGATGCTCTTCACGTCCGGGCATGAAAAGTTCATCCGAACCCCTGCCAGATCGCTATAGGCGGCCTGCTGCCTGGGAAATCCATTCTTCAGCAGAAGGCCGACGTCGGTTGTCGTGCCACCTATGTCAACTACCATCATATCCTCGTCCAGCTCACTCTGCACCAAGAAAGCGGCGCCGCGCATGCTGTTCGTCGGGCCGCTGGAGAAGGTCCGGATGGGCAGCTTTGCCGCCATGTCGCCAGAGAGGATCGTGCCATCGTTCTGCGTGACGAAGACGGGGCAGTCGAGGCCCAGGCGCTTGATCGGGTCCTGGAACGAGCGGATCGTCTTGCGCGCGAACGCGAGTATGGACGCGTTCAGGATCGCGGCATTCTCGCGCTCGAGGAAGCCGAGGTTGGCGACGTCCTTGGAGCAGACGACGTCGCACCCGGGGATCTCGGCGCGCACGAGGGCGGCCGCGCGCTCCTCCTGGCGCTCGACGGTGTCGATGGGGCTGAAGACGCCGTTCACGACGACGCTCCTGATGCCCTTGTCCCGGATGACGGCGCACTGCGTCCTGATCTCGTCGTCGTCGGTGTCGCCGATGGGGTACCCGTCGACCTCCAGGCCGCCTCGCAGCAGGGCGTGGTAGCCGAGGACGAGCTCGCGCATGTCGTCGGGCCAGTCGACGCACGGGGGCGCGTGCTTGGAGAAGGGGCCGCAGAGGCGCAGCACGGCGACCTTGGCCAGTCGCGCGGCGTCCCGCTCGACGACGGCGTTGACGAAGTGGGTCGTCCCGATGGTGACGCTTGCAACCTGCTCCGGGCGGATGCCGGCGGTCTGGAACATGGTCGTTATGGCGTCGTTGATCCCGAGGCTGGGGTTGGCCGTCGTCGGGGCCTTGTGCCATGCGACTATGCCCTTGTCCGGCTCCAGCGCCCGCGACGGGTCGAGCACCACGCCGTCGGTGTTGGTGCCGCCCACGTCGACGCCGATGCGCAGCGTTTTGCTGGGCTTGCCTGTGGACCCCATTGTAAAAGTATGGGACCTTACCTACCTAGGTTTGCTTGACAGGTATGTTAAGCACGAGTACCTGAGGTATCCGGCTAGAGGTATACAAATAGAGACACTGCTCACTGGGTCCGGCTTCGGCTTTCGTGTTCTTACCTATCTCTAGATCTGATAAAAACAGGTAAGGATCTTGTACACGGGCTTACCCGCCTCCACAATTTGTACTTGAATCTACAAAGCGCTATCATCGTGGGTACTGTACTTTCAGCTGTATGTCACAGAAAGGCTCGAAAAGCTCCAGTTTAGTCCTGTTCGTTTGCTTGAATAAAGTGTTGATATTCGTAACACGCATCATTGTCACTTACTTCTGAAAATTCCACTATTTCATGAAACAATATATGGCCTTCATACGAGCATGTTGTACAACACACAGCGATGTAGGTACCTAGGTAATGCTCGCCTTCAGATGTGGGACCGAATCCTTTCATATTGGACCGAGAATCCTGAGAATCCTGAGGATCCCGCCTTACCTAATGGCTGCGTGGGATGTGACCCTGTTTGCTTACATGGTACCTACCTGCCTGCCGCCATGGCCTGAAACTCTACCAATCGACGGATTGTGTCGCTTGTTATCTTGCAGATCCCGACTTTCTGGGCGAAATAAAGTTTGCCAGGTAGCGGGGGATTCGGATTCGATATGGACGTGGCTGGGTGGTATCCGTCTGCTTAACTTGCTTGGTGGCTGAAGTTTGAATATCTCATCTCTGCCCAAATCCAGACTTGCTTCTTCTCACCAAGGATCAAGCTTTATATGTAGCCATGGCTGTTGGCTTGAGATCTCGTTTCGAGCGCGTCAAGGAAACCGTTCGCCTGCACGGTGACGAGGCTCAACATGAACAGACCGATCAATGGAGCAATCGTGACTTGATTCCGCTACCACCAACCCGGAGGACTTGGGGTGAGTCCACGAAGCAATGTTTCTTTCATTTATCATCTGACCCCGACTTACCATACCATTAGGATGGTTTCATTATTTTGGGTTCTGGACCCTGTCTTCCCTGAATATAACCAACTGGCAAACTCCAAGTAGTTTCTTGAGTAAGCGTCACAGCCGATTTCACTCGGTCGCCCGCTTCTGATAGACCAATGCAGCGCAGGGCTTGTCCGTCCCCCAGTCTATGGCCATCATCCTCGTTGGCCGTGCCTTGATTGTTGGCTTCTCGACTTTAATTGCCTGGTGCGGTCTCAAGTGGCATATCGGCTTCACAATTCAGAATCGCTATACATGGGGCTTGCGAGCTAGTTACATTCCACTAATCCAACGAGTATTCCTGAACTTCATCTGGAACGCGATACAATGCTGGAATGGCGGACGACTCGCTACCGTATGTTTGACAGCTATATGGCCATCCTTTTCCAAGATGCCCAACTTCCTACCCGAGAGCCTGCCAGCTACTGCTGATCAATTCGTCGGCTTCATAGTCTTCTGGGTCTTGTCTTTGCCGCTCCTATGGATCCCGCCCGAGAAATTCAAGATTCCCTTCCTCTTCACGTCCCTCTATACTGGCATTGGCATGCTTGCCATGATGATATGGGCCTTGTCAACGGCGAATGGTGCCGGCCCTCTGCTATACACCGGCGTATCTCTTCCCCAAGGATCGACATGGAATTCCTCGTGGCTTTTGATGGCTGGCATCAACCAGACCATTGGAGGCATTGCTGCGGGCATCACCAACGGGTCGGACTTCTCCAGATATGCGCGAAACTGGCAGGCTTATGTAATCGGAACTATCACATCTGGATGGGTCACCGGCGTTCTCGTTTGTCTCGTAGGCCTCGTGACCACCAGTGCGGCCCAGAAAATATACGGCGAGGTATATTGGAACCCACCAGATCTCCTAATGAGGATGATGGAGAATGGTGACGGGTCGTCGGCAGCTCGGGCTGGCGTTTTCTTCCTTGCGTTTGGGTTTGGACTGACCAGTATGTTCGAAAATGTCTGCGGCAATGCCGTGGCTGGCGGCATCGACCTTGCTGGTTTGTGGCCTCACTACATCAACATCCGGAGAGGCGCCGTCATCACATTTATTGCCGCCTGGGTTGTCCAGCCTTGGCAGTTGGTCAACAAGGCAGTCACTTTTATCCAGGTTCTCAGCTCGTTTTCTGTCTTTTTGTCGCCGGTTATTGGTCTCATGGCCGTCGACTTTTATCTCCTGCGCGGACGAAATATCCGTCTGTCTCATTTATACACTACAGCTGACACTTCGTACTGGTATTGGAAAGGTATGAACTGGCGGGCAGTCGTCGCGTGGATTTGCGGG